>PVIJ01001062.1:83319-225273 GCA_004024925.1 Scalopus aquaticus
CAGATACATGAAAAAATGCTCAACATCACTTATAATCAAGGAAATGCAAATCAAAACCACTATGAGATACCACCTCACATCTGTGAGGATGGCACACATTAAAAATACAGGCAACAACAAATGCTGGAAAGGATGTGGAGAAAAAGGAACTCTTCTACACTGCTGGTGGGAATGTGAACTGGTCCAACCACTATGGAAAACTGTATGGCGATTCATCAAACTGCTAAACATGGAGCTTCCATACGACCCAGCAATCCCACTTTTGGGAATTTACCCAAAGGACACAAAAACACTAATCCGAAAGGATACATGCACCCGTATGTTCACTGCGGCACTGTTCACAATAGCAAAGGTATGGAAGGAATCCAGATGTCCAAAAATAGATGATTGGATCAAGAAGATGTGGTACATAATACACAATGGAATACTACTCAGCATTCAAAGAAGATAAACACATGCAATTTGCAGAGACATGGATGGAATTAGAGGGGATCATACTCAGTGAAATAAGCCAGAAAGAAAGAGAAAAATATCGAATGGTTTCACTTATAACAGGACTATGAGGAAACCAAATAGGAGAGAGACAATCAGTAGGGGGGGGGGGGAAGCAGGGGAGGAAAGGAAAAGGGCACAAAATGGAATAGAAAAGAACACAAGGGATCATGGAGATGGATCACGGGTGGTGAATTGGTGGTGGGCTACCCAAGGGGAATACAAAATGCAAAAGACATAAATAACAATAAAAATATATATTAAAAAATAATAACAATAAATAAATAAATAAATAAATAAATAAAGGAAAAGTTTTCAGTTTTCACCACTGAATAGGATGTTAGCTGTGGGTTACAAAAAAAAAAATAAGACTTGTCTTTGAGGAAGTGTTGTATGTTATTGGAAAACACACAAAACACTTTTCTTCATAATAGAAATACAGCTTCAATAATTTAGATTCAAAGCCACACTTTATGTAATTTAAATTTTTTAGGCGGGGCTGGGGGTGAGAGGATGCACCAGAGACAGAGTGGGGAGCAGAACAGGTAGACTGACTGAAATACACTACTAAGGGGAGCAGCGGCTGTGGAGAGCACAGGAGAGGTCTGCTGTGCCATGTGGGTTAGCTCCTCAGCTGGGGATCAAACTCAGGCTGCAGCAGTGTTAGTGCTGCAAATTAACCCCTAGGCCGCAAGGGAGGCCCTCATGAAAAGTAAGTGATTACTCTACAACATGAAAATACTACTGTCCATATTAATGGAATCAGTGCCTTGAGCTTTTCCCTTTCAATCTCTACATTAAGGCAGCAGGGTTTGACCTGATCATTCACAGAGCAAAACAACCTTTAAGGTGTCGAACTTAATCCCGCTCTACTCCAATTTGTTATACGCATGTCAGTATCATTATTACTTATACATTAGGTCTCTTCTCACCAGTTCACTGAGGCCTAAAGTTCTTTCTCTTTGCTCCAGCTGTTACTTATGCAAGAAAAAGTTTTCACCTGTTTCACTTGATTTATCACTCCTATGTACCCCATAAGCAACAATGCTTTCAGGAATTCTTCCTTGAACTCCCAAGGTAAGTTAAGTGCATCTCCACTGTATTTCTACATCACGTCACATTTGTCACTCTATCCTAAAAAGTACTGCATTATATTGATACGCATATACACACAAACACACATTACAATTTTACTGTAAGTTCATTGGACAAATGCTTAACTCCATGTCCTCAAAGAACAGATGCTTAGGAACTGGTACCCAGAAGTTATTTATGAAATAGCAAATGAAAATGATGCAATAAAGCTTTCAAGAGTAAGTAGCTGAGAACATCCAAAACTGAACTTACAGAAAAAGAAATATGCAGCAAACCAGCTCACTGAAAATAATATATAAAAATACAGAACTACCCTCAGACTCACTTGATATTCAGTCGATGGAAAAAGAAAATTAAAATATAGACAGCAAGTTTAATTGTAAAGAAAATGTTCAGAGAGTAATAAAATAACTTAAAATATACCAAATCTAACAAAAACAAATAAAATAGCAAAACCTAATTCTGGCAGCAATATATTATCAGATGTATCTGTCAAGCAACAGATCACAGGTTGTGCTGAAAATTCTTTGCATCTCACAGAAAGAACTGACAAGGCCATAGTCTGAACAGAAACTTTCAAGACCGCCCACGCCAGGTTTTGTTTGAGATGCAGTGTCTCCAGCTCTCCCATCCAAGTCCCCGAGGTCCTTCAAGGATTTGATATCGTGAAAAGGAGAGAAAGAACTGAGAAAGGGTGGAAGAAGCCCAAATTCTACAGATTTTTGTGATCCAAATCTCCAGAGCTAAAGTCATTAGATCCTCAAATGCCACTAATTCTAGAAAAATATTAAAGACAAATGCAGTTGCAGTAAGTAAACACACATACCTCAAGCCAGTCCCCGTCACACCTTATCCCCTCTCAATATTTCTCTTTCCTCCCTCCCTCCCTTCCACCCTTATTTCTCTGAAAATGTATCATTGGGGAAATCAAATATATTTCCCCAATGAAACATTTTACAAAGTAAACTCCTGAATCTCTCCTTGCAGAATCACTTGTCATTCTCTTCATAAGAGGTTCAGAATGTTTTGATCTGTACTTTAATCATCGTGATATTTCATTCTTGACAAAGGTTAACTCCAGTGACATTTTACCTCAAGGATGGTTGGGACACATTAACTTTCACCCACAAATAAATGTCATCAAGAATTTATATCTAAAGTAAACTCAATTTTTTTAATATATTTTTATTGTTATTTATATCTTTTACATTTTGTATTCCCCTTGGGTAATATTAAGACAATGTCATTTCTTCATCAACAGAAACAGAGCTAGTATTGTGAACTAATGGTTCTTACTCTATACAGTTAGACATGGAACTACAGATTTTAAAATGTGCATGCATTCATACATACATACATACATACATTCGATCTCTGTAGACTCTGAGAGCCTGGGAGGACTATACTAACAGTAAGGACCACCAGCCCCCAGATCCTGGTTTCTAAACAACATTCTTCATTTAAAAACAACCAGTGTTTCTTGCAGAAATGACTGGGTTTTGAGGGAAGTACAAAATAAGTTTGGAACAGCTTGCTTTATGCCAGGAAGTAAGAAAATATATAAAAAGGGGGCCTCCCTGGTGACACAGGAGTTAAAGACACAATACTATCAAGCTATCGCCAGCCATTGCCCCATGAGTTCGATCCCTGGCCAGGGAGCTGGCCCACATGACGCAGCAGACTTCTCCTGTCTTGCCTGCTACCCTGCTCAGCAGTCTATTTCAGTAGATCTGCCTATTCTGCTCCTCACTCTTTCTCTGGCCTACATCCAGTTCTTGTATGAATAAATAATTAAACCTTTTAATAAAAAGAAAATACATAAATAATAATGACATATCGATATATATAAAGAAGTCATCCATGGAGATGGATCACGGGTGAATTGGTGGTGGACTACCCAAGGGGAATACAAAATGTAAAAGACATAAATAACAATAAAAATATATATTTATAAAAAAAAAATTAAAAAAAATTATGAACAACTATTAAAAAAAAAAAAAAGAAGTCATCACAAACAGTGATGGCTACCCCTGGCCAAATTTGGGACAGTATAACCATCAAAGCAAATAATGATAGTGAAATTCATTAACTAGAAATCATGAGTCCAGTTTGATAAATAAGTCAATGAAAAAATTGGAAATTTGATGTGTAACAGGAGGTTTACATGATTTTCAAATATCCCTCCCATGGGCCTCCCTGGTGGCACAACTGGTTAAGCGCAAAGCTGTAGAGCTATCGGCAGCTGCCGGCAGCTGCTGCAACTTCAATGGCCCTGTGGCGACTTCAATACCCGGCCAGGGAGATCCCCACATGGCTCAGCAGACTTCTGCCTCGCCTGCTGCTCCCCTCAGCAGTGTATTTCGGTCGATCTGCCTGCTCTGCTCCCGACTCCGTCTCTGGTGAACCCTCTCACCGCCCCACACCTCTGGCCTGTGCCCCAGCTTGTATGCATAAATAAATAAATCTTTAAAAAAGTAAGTAAATAAAATAAAATATCCCTCCCACAAAATATTAATTACGAAGAAAAACAGTATGGTGCAGAAGCCTGACAGTCACCACCTAAATTGTGGTCAAAGTGAACACTGCAAAACAAAATCATGGTGTGAACTGAAGGGATATGCTAAGAATAAAATCACTTCCATTGAATTCCTCCAAGGATACAATACCCAAATCTAATAATGAGGAACATCAGACAAACCCAAAATGAAGGATATTCTACAAAATAACTAGCTTGCAGTCTTATTATCAAACCCATGAAAGTCAAGACTGAGTAACTACTCCAGGTTGAGAGATTAAAGAACATGATGCTCAATGCAATGCATGACATGGGAAAGGATGATTTTGCTAGAAAGGAAACATTACTGGACGAACTGGAAAAATATGAATGGCATCTAACGTATAGGATACTGATGCTCTAAGACGTCAGGTGACTAACATGTATTCATGTTAGTTTCTGTTGCTGCTCCCCTGAGGGCCCTGCATATTCAGAGATCCAGGAGCTATGAGGGCTACTCTTAGAAATGCACTAATGTATTCAGGGTGATAGATACCATCATTCAACTTACTCTCAAAAGGTTCAGGAAAAAGAGCCCTTTCTACTCTTAAGAAAAGAATAAAGTATTCCAGAGAAGCTACAGTCCTTCCAATTTACTAATGGTGGGATCAAATAATACTGCTTCATTGATAGTATGGAAAAGAAGGAGGAGCCTATCTTTCCCCCTTACCCATTCCATGTGGCTACAGCTCCAGAGAATTATCTGTCAGTTGGACCCAGCTACCTACAAAATGCAGCTTCCCAACCAGCAGGCCCAGCATCAAGCTGGAAGGACAAGGGGTATAGGATACTGATACCCTTAGGTGTCAGGTGACTGCACAAGGCTCAGGGTAGCATTAACTAGATTTTTTTCCTTCTATAATATCAACATTTTTTTATTTGTGCCATATTATAAGAAAAGATTTAAAGTAATGCCATGAAGTATACACATATATTCAATACACATACCTGCTACACCCATTCCTCAAAAGGGCAAAAAACAAACAATTTTGCTCTTGAACAGGCATTAAGGACAGTTAAGTGCTAACGAACAATACCATTTAATGTCATGCACTAAAAAAATCTGGAACAAAAATAATTTATTTACCTGTTGAATTAAAGAGGATTATATAAAAAAGCTCATCTGTTTCTGGGATATCATCTTCATTAACAAATATGGATATGTTCTTTTCTCTACTTCCAACTGCAAAAACAAGCATTTCTCCCTTTTCAACAGGAGCAAAGTCTCCCTCCGAGGAGGTAGCAGTCCCATCTATGGTGGCATACAGGACAGCGCAGGCAACATCAACAGATCCATTTCTGAGAACCGTGAAACCAGCAGTCTCACCTTCCTGAACCCTCATTACATGAGGTACTGAAATATTAAGAGAAGGAAGCTGTGAGCTTTCCTGCCATCAACATATTTTCAGATCACTTTGCATTTCTCCCTGTCCACCAGCCTGAGAAATGCCCCATTTGTTTCAATGGAATCAGCCCTGGTCCCAAGTCCTATATGAGTTCTCCTCTAAAGTCAATGGCCTTCGTCTTGCCTTATTTCCTACAGAATCCATAGTCTTCCACTCAATTTGTCAGAAAATTGTACATTATTTGTCTTCTTCTTTTGTGTCATACTCTAGACTTAAGTTCTGTGAGGCGAGGTCTGGAAATCTTGTTTTATTTTTGCACTGTGCATAATACCAAACACACAGGAATAATTCATTAACTACCCATTAGCTGAAGGTAAACAAAAATACAAATCATAAAATTCAAGATGTTTAAAAGATTCCTGCAATTGTAAATTGAACAGCTTGCAAATGGGTTTAAGAAAGACATAAATACTAACTGGGTCTCATGAACGAAATTAAAAGATCTCTCAGGTGGCAAAAGACAGTCCTAAAGAAAACATTAAAGTGGTAAGAATGAGGAAAGGCTAATTTACATGGCCCATTAAATATTATTTATGGTAGTGTTGATCCATTAGGTACAACACCCACACCCTGAACTGACTACTCTGTGTACTGAAGAGGTCACAAGGGGGAATGTTCTTTTCTCCATACAGGAGGAAAATACTTTAAAATTTGAAAGGGGGAGTGGTGGAAAATAAAGCTGACAAAACAGTACATATTTTATTTTTCCTTCAGAAGATCTTTAAAAATACTCATTGAAACATCTATCAGTTTAAATAATAATAATCCAAACAAATCATGAAATCATATTTAAATCAGCATCAGTAGTCTTTATCAAAAATGTTAGTTATTGAAAAAAATATATACTACTTAAGAAAGATGTACACTCACTCAATTAAGAGAAATACCACCTGCAAAGTAAATGGGATCATCATTTCTTGTAATCCTCAGAGTTGCAGTAGTTTTATTTCCTATTTTAGCTCCTCCAGTGGCATTAAGTAAAGTAATGGTAAATTCCTCCATTTCTTCTGGAATCTTTTGGAAAACATTATACATGTTTTAAGTAAGGTGATTTATGCATATAATTGCATTATATATTCCTAAGTTATTTTATCTTGTTACATATTATAATAATTATCTTTTTAAATAGTTCTGTTAACCAGTACTAACAATTCATTTCTATTTCTGAGGAAAAACCACCCTAATTTTTTTAAATAGGGGCCTAGCCCCCCCCAAAAGTATTTTAATGCATATCCCAACAGTCACTTTATTTTAACTGACTATAAAATGTAATAGAAATAATTATATTTTTGCCTTATAAATGTAAAAATAAAAAAAAAAAACTCATATTTCTCATTTAAAAAATGGGGTTCATGTTGCTTGTAGGGGAAGATGGAACAGAAACATTAATTCACACATTTAGTATTCAAATATTAAGGAACGTTCAGCTACTTCTTAAAAAATTCCTCTACAAACCTTACTAAAGTTTCACTCAAGTATATCACAAACACTTTAGGTCATTTTTGTCCTAACAAAATGAGAGTCCCCACATCTCTGGGCCTAAATGAATCTCCAGGTGAACATTCTTTCTCTTTCATTTCATCTATGTGACCTCATCTTCTTCTCATTATAAAAGAGAAGAATTTTAAATTTTGTGTCTTCAGGAAAGATCTGGGAGAAAGGACAGAGACTTCATAGCTATCTGAAGCAGAGTTACTCTAAAAAAGGTATTTTTCCCATTGTTAAGTTTTTTCTCTTTATTATCAGTAAGGTGAACACCATGTTAGATCATTATCCATCTGGTCCGGCTACTGATTAGAGAGCACAGAGGTATTTAGTAGATGGTGCCCTTGTCTTCAAAAGGCTTAATTATATGCCAACCAATTAAACTCTCACAACTGAATCCCTGATATCTGACACCTATGCCACATCACCAGCCACTATCCGCTCTGACATAAAATTACCTTTACAAAACAAAAAAATTAGTATTTCTCTTTTGACTTAGAGTCAGACATTGTTATACTGGGTTCTTTTTGCAAATTATGGTGATAAAATACATTACCAGTAGTTAATTGTTCAATAAAAAATAATTAATGAGTAGTGACAATTAAAGAGAGTTATATATGCAACATTTACCTCATCTGGAAGGGAGTAAATGGTGATATTTTTTGAAAATTCCTGATCGCCAAAGAAAATAATCCCTTGGATGGGAAAAACATCTTGTGTAAAGTCTGGACTAATCACCCATAACACACTAACATCACCAAAGTTGCCTCGATTTCTTATTACACCATAAACAGCTATAAAATAAAAAGGTGTATGATATACATGCATATGTTTTAAACAATTTTAAAATAATAATTTTAAAAAGTTTTCAAATAAACAAAAGTAAAAATAACACGTCTTTTTAATAAAACCAGTTTCTGGTTTAGTAGTTTCCAAAGTATATATAAAATGATATTTAGCTTAGACCTCCATGTGTAGGAAAACAACTGATAAATAAATGGACTTAATCATTTTATCAAGTTTGGGATTCTAAAGTCATTCAGCATAAGAAACAGAATGGTGACTAATTAGTCTATCACCAAATCCT
Source organism: Scalopus aquaticus (assembly GCA_004024925.1). NCBI lineage: Eukaryota > Metazoa > Chordata > Mammalia > Eulipotyphla > Talpidae > Scalopus > Scalopus aquaticus. The sequence goes on from PVIJ01001062.1 coordinate 91,439, forward strand.
ATAAGGATATTTGATAAAGGGAGCTGGTAAAAGCTGCATATTTAAAACTGATTTTCTTGCCCAAACATTGCTCTAAAACTACTTTCCATTTCATTCCACGGCAATAGTTCTCTAGCAGTAGTTCTTGGTTCTACAGCTTTTCCTATTCAAAAGGATTCATTCTTGAGCGTTTGAGTTCCACCCTACATATAGCTAATTAAAATAAAAATTTAAATGAAGTGATTGATAGCCTCACAATACTACATAAATATAAAAATAACAATCCTAAATACAATTTTTAAAAATATAATTTCTGCATCACACAGAATGTCAAAGGCAGAATGGTCAACTGAAAATAACTAGTTACTGAAGAATAAACTAAAAGATTATTACTTTGCTCTTCAGTAAACAGTAATAGAATATAAAAAGCAGAATCAATTACCACTATAGGTATCGTCTCCTTTACTTTCATTTATCATAACAATAACATCATCAGAAACAAATTCTATAATCCCATGAGGATCATCATTTCTCAGAATTGTTATGTTGACAACTGCAGCAGTTCCCAGCTTGCTCTCTCGTTCTCCATGGCTGCTAAGGACCACCCAATAGTGTTCATCCAACTAAAATAAACATGCCAAAATAGAAAATATACAAAGCTAAAATTTTCAGAGGAAAATACTAATACAATCATTTTTTAGACACAGAACTCACCAAAAGGACAAACAAGCTGATACTATTATTACTTAAAAAAATGCTTAGCATTCTCCCAGCAATTAACAAAGACTCCAGATATAAAAATACGTTATCCAAAAAGGAAAAAGACAAATCATGACACTATACTAAAATAGTAAGAAGGCTGTAATTTAACACTGATGATCTAATCATTTAAACTAGTAAGAGTAAATAAGATAAATTTAACAACTACATATGCACTGGTGAGTAAATACAATGCACTCTCTCTAGTCCCATTAATACAGAACTCAACTGGATTTTCTCTAAAAAAGTAATTTTACAGAAAAACATCTTCAGTTCAAAACTGTGCGATTAAAAGTTAGGTAATACAGGCTTAACATAAATAAAGCCTTTAAAAGGAGATGAAAACTGACCACACAATCAACATTTCTGATTGTTTATTGTTTCCTTACGCAGAACAACATACACCATTCAAATTTGAATGAGTCTTACTTTGTTTTCAGTTTGTCTTTTTTCAAACATAAGAACTTCTCGATTCTATCTTCCTCTCCTGTATCTCCTTGACAATGTTCAAAATATTGATACACACAATGTACTAGGCACTACCAATTTTCAAAAAAACACAAGTTAAAAATAAAATCTTTTACCTCTGGTATCCCATCCAATCTTGACAACAAGGTTATCACAATCTCCCTTTCCCCACGTTTAAATTCTAGAACCCCCATGTTTCCATAGAATTCATTGCTATCTCTTGGTTCGACACGGTAGTGTAGGAACTGCTTAACCAGAGCTCCCCTGGATCGGATGATGTGGAGTTCTACAGATTCTCCTTCCTTAAAAAAGAAAAATCCACAAAAGTTCAATTCTTGCACTCATTCTTCTGAAGATGTAAGTACAGAATGGGCCGGGGTTCTTTATGCTTACTTTTATAACATAGGGTCCTTTGGAAGCAGGAGAAAATTCAAAAATTCCTCCAGGATCATCATTTTCCAAGATAATTAGGTTACGGCTAGTATATCCAGATTTTAGTACTTGATTTTCCACATTGACCCTGGATAATTCAGAGGGATAAAAAGGGATCTGAACTTTGCAGGCTAATTTATGACTGTTATACTCTCAGATAGTAAAAGCTACTTCAGATAGTGAAAGCCACTAGGAGTTAAACTTCAAATTGAATTTGTGTATTAAGTCACTTAAGATCAAACATTTTTATTCAACACTTACGGAAAAACTTCTGTTTCTGAATTCATTATCTTTCACATGCATGTGACTGAAACTAAACACTACACATGTACACCAAGACTACAGTAAACAAAAGTTGCAAATATATTTTATTTTGACAAATTATCAAATTTATCAATTTGTTCCCAGTTTTTGAAAAATTTAATTTGTAACATATCATTAGAAAACACATTTATCTAAAATCATTTTAACTTTACATAAAAAAGAAACTTGAAGTTCTTTCTTTTTTTTAAAAAAATCATTATATAAAATTACACTAACTGAATAAAAGTTGGATAACTGCATGGACTAAGGCAAATCACACTAATGAAAATTAAACCAAATTATGATTAATTTTAGAAATAGTCTGTGACCTTTTGTATGATTCTATTCACCTCAATTTTAACCTCTTGCCATTTTTTAGTTTATTATAAGGGGGAAAATGCAGGACATATACCCCCCCCAAAAAAAAATGGTATAGAATGGAGCTGAGATACATGACAAGTTACCTCAAAGGAGCATATTAAAACAAGATTTTTTTTTCTGGTCTTTATGTTTAATGTATAATTAAAAGCATCAAAGAGACCTGGACTGCAAAGCTCTGAGGGCTTAAAAGCCAGCATGCTTTCTGAGAATTCTCAGTTCTGCAAGCTGCTCTACATTTTTCCAAATGTCACTTTCTATTGAACCAAAAGTACTCTTGATCAGACCCCAGAACCACAGTGAAGCAGCAACTATTAAGTAGAAGGACACCTCATTTCCTATATAATAGAGACTCTAAATTAACATCCTTTCCTAGTTTTTGGAAATCTGACAATCAACCTAGCATAGTAGTGATGACAGAGTACACCGTCCAAATAACAGTTTTGTTATTTTGTTATTGGTTGTATCATCACATTTGTTGCATTGTTAATGCAGTCACATGATTTTCATAGCAAATTTGTCCATATTTTATTTACTCCACTATTTTCAGTAATTAAAACTTCTAATGTCCCCATAAGTTAGGAGATAGGAAAACTCGATCAATATGGTAAAATATAAAAAATCCATTCCAGGCATTAAAGAAACTTATTTTAAAGCTATCTTTACATACGCTACCCTTATGCAAAAGGCAAATTTTGAAAAGTTCTTTATGAAACTGAGAACATGTAGGCAAGAAATCACTTAGACACCCTCAGAAAGCCAATGGAAGAGATAGAAATATTGATTGCTAACTCTCTATTACAAGATTCATAAAAGACATTAGGTAACAATTTTACAAGCAAAGCGCAGTAACTATTCCCCAGGTTACATATAAACTATAAGGAAAGTTAACATTTCACCTCTTTCTTCAAAACATAATTATATTGATACTTATGTTTTTATCAGATAATCTTAATTCAATTCATAACCTAAAACTTAGAACAACAAAAAAATTCATATAAGCTCCCCTGGTCATTAGAAAATGCAACTATACACCAAGCATGCTCACGCAGGTCGGCAAGCAAAATTTCTCAGGGCCTGTGGTCATGCAGAACAGCAGGCTGGTCCAAAACAATGGTTTGCAGATCAAATTGTTGTATCACCAAAAACAAGGCATTATTTTGTACACTTACCCAAAATACACGACAAACCTTTCGGTTTCTACCCTGCCAACACAGAAAGAAGCATGGGAGGGGGGAAAAAAGGAGACAAACACCATTTGCCAGAATCTCACTAATTCCATTAAAACTCAGACTGGCAGGGTAAAAAAATAAAGCTTAAGCAAGCCTTTCTTTTAACTCCCCCAAGAGCTAGTAATGTTAACATTATGAGAACTCTGCACATTGGGTTATTCACTACTGACAAATATTAGCAAGGATTCTGCAGTTCCCACTTATGGAGATGACCCCATGAGCAGCCAGCATGTCACGTCCCATTGAAGACATTCCTCTCCAGGTCTGCTCCAAGGCGCTGGGGCCTGCCAGGCGCTGTGCACTCTGACAGACCACAGCAGCTGAGCAAATTTCATTCAGCTTGACTTAGTAGCTTTAATTAAGTTTAAAAAAAAATTAAAAGCTCTAGATCTAAAGCCAGTGGTTCTTGGAAAAACTAAAAACTCTGTAACAGAGAACACTATATCTTTCATTATTTGCATAAACTGCAGAAGCCACAGATATCATTATATCTTTAGTTATTATAAATAATACTTAAATACAACTTTATACCAGGAAACATATATTTTCCTCAAATCCCTAATAAGCTGCATTTTCGAACTGCTTTGAAAAACACTGGTCAAAACTACGGCCCTGGTGATTTGTTTTTCAAGTCAAGTAACTACTTATATATCACATATAGCAACATTTTTCTGAAATAAACATAGTGAAATTATTTTTGATTTGATGGAAAATTAAACTAAAATATATTTTTCAATGGCATGGTATTGAAAGCATCATATTTTTTTAGTCCCGTGAAAACTTTTATCTACATTTTTTGAAATATAGAGAATTTGTATTGGAAATTGATATTAAAAGAAAATTATAAACTATCACAATAAAGTGTGGATCATTTCTTCTTGCAATATTACTTGTAACTTATGGTAATCAAAATAGTATTTATTCATTCGTTCATGTTAGTTTTGTTAAAAATTTGCAAAATTGAGATGAAGATTTTGATAAATTATTTCAAATTGTAGATTTTTTTTCCTCATTTTTAACTTAAGATGTCTTAGAAAACTCAAGTATAACACCCTCATTCTTGTTTATGCACAATTGAGACAACACAAGTATGCACTAGCACTAACCGGACTAAAATATTTTAAAATAAATTTGAACTGATTTCCTCTACGTGAGAAGAGAAAAATCAATAATAAATTCTGAAGTACTCTACCCCGTGATTCATACTTCCTTATATACTGTTTTACCCATAAGAGGGGAAAAAAAACTAAAAATTTTATTTTATTAATTTCAAAATATTACATGATAAAATTTAAAAAATAGCCATTTTGAAATATCATGAAGAATAGTCACTATGAACTTGCCGAGGTATAATTTAAATCATCTATAAATATTTATTTCTAAGCAGAGATTCTCAGTTAAGCTAACAACATCTCTGTGGACTGCCATATCTTTGGGTTTTAATTGCCATTCATTTTTCTTTATTTTTTAAGACTTGCATTGATATAATAAGTACTTAAACCTAGCTTAAAGAAAAAGCAGGTAAGTGAAAAATAATATTCACCTTAAATTCCATTATATTTCACTGATTTGTCATCATAGCACCTCTCTTTACTATTTAATGTAAAATGTATATTAAAATCACTAATCACATAGATTGTGTGTAAGTGTACTGATTTTGGGTTTTGATTTTTTTTTTCTTGGTTAGCTTGTTTTGTTGTTTGGTTTTTACTTTTTATGTAAAAAAAAAGGAAATCAAACCCAATATGGTTCTAAAAGCAGTCAAAAGAAACAGTAAATGTTCAATAAATTTGTACCTACATTTGGTTTTTCTTTCACGTGAAAACACAAAAACAACTACTCATCAAGTTTATGAAATATGTTTAGACAAAAAACCTACAAAGAAAAATTTGTAACAGACAGACAACAAAATATAGAGACAATCAGAGGCTACATAAAATAATTGTTACTACTCGAGTCCTGATTAACATAGTACAAAATAATACCTATTGAACTAATTTGTAAATTGTAAATTTTGCTATTTCTAAAATATGAATTTGCTAAGTGATAAAGTCACACTAACTTCTATATGTATCAGGTTTAATTTAAAGTGATCTGAAGCAGAAAATGTTGGCTTTGGTTTTTTAAATTCATTCATATTAATTAAATGTATGATCTTTTAGAAAGGAATTACTGAAAAAAAATCTCTCTTTTAGAGACTGTGACATTTTTCTTAGTATAAATTACTCACTGAGAATTACTAAGTTGATCTTTATTATTACTGAGAAATATCCCTTAAATTTATATTATTTTTGAATCCTTGGAAAATAAGTATTATTTAATATTTAATTCCAAGTATGAAGGGAATTTCATTATATGAAGATTACCGATCCTTTCACTCAGTCAAAAAAGCACTAATCCTCTCCTCTATTGAAAATGAAGCCAGTAGAGCTATTTACTTATCCTAACATTTTAGATTTGCTGCTGCTTAGTTTTTCAATATGTTCTATGCTTAAGATTTATCTAATTCCTTCCATAAATTCTCTATGTATGATCCTTCATAATGAACAGCAGGGTAAAAGTTCACTATGTCATAATATTAATAGTCTAACCAAGAACTATTAATAAATAACAGAAAAGTCAGAAGACTCGCAGAATGTCTATCTTATTTTTTTCATTTTATTTTATATAGAGAAAAGAATTCTTAAAACTAAATTAAGAAACACAAATATATAAATGTTACTAAAATATTCCTCAATGGGTTATTACCTGTCCAGCGAAAGTGTTACTGTCTCATTCATTTCCGGTATATCATCAGCTTTGACAGTAAGGTTGATTGTTGTGTCACTTTGTCCAGATAAAAACACAACAGAGCCATTAAAGGGGCCTATGTCATCTAGGGTCACCGCTTTTGAATTAAAGCCAGAGGCCTTCAAACTCCAATAGACAGTTGCCTGACCATCAGTTCCATCCCGATGCAATGGAATGTATACCTTATAAAAAGAAAAAAACGATTTTCTCCACAATAATCTAACAAATTATATAATTTTTATAGTTAGTATAAGTACATATTATTCTATGAATACAAGTTTACTAACAGGAAGTGAACAACTAAGTGACATTTTAAAAATATGACTGAATAAGACTTTTCTTTAAGCGTGAAAATAATTTTAAATATATTTTTATTAGTTTTTGTTAATCAATCATCAAAATTGTCCCCAGCCAAAAATAACCTAACTTGAGTTTTGTTTGAAGAAAAAGCTAAGTTATTTAAAAGCCAAAGAATAATGAAAAACACAGTACAATTTTGCTAAGAATAAATCTACATCAGACTCCCTGAAAAAAAAATTCATATCACAATTAAAATGAAAAAAAAATTTGTGATTAAACAAGAAAATGTAAATAAAATGTATCCTAAAGTGACAGAGATCAAAATAAGATTATAAGAAAAAATGCATCTAGTAGATACAAAAAATGCAGTAGAAATGAAATGACACTAAAATCGTGGCTTTGGGTTATCTTATGCAAGTTACTTAACTTCTCTGACCTCAGTTCCCATAAGTGAAATGAAGCCAGTGAATTCCTATGTTGTTTGTTTGTGGTAAGGATTAGAGTGCTTCTCCATAGTTTGGGAAAAATAAATCAATGCTATTATAATAATTTTGAAATAAACTGTATTTTGTAGTTTTGCTTAATATATACTTTAAATTTATATAATAAAAGGATCAATATAAATCATCATCAAGCTTTTTCAAACAAATAATATAAATGAATAATTAAATGGTAGATTTAGCCTTTTAAGCTCCTAAAAAAAATGGAAGATCTTGTCCTCACTAACCATTCTGCTAATTTGGAAGTAATGGTTAGGGACAAAAAACAGTGAGCAAAATAAGATTCTTAGGGCAGACAAATACATAAACAAACAAATAAATAACAGAAGTTTAAGTCCTTAAATCACCCTGAGGGAGTGGGTGTGGCCAGGCTGTGCATGGGACAAAGAGAACAAAGAGAAATTCCCACTTTTTCTGCTGTTTTCCTGGAGGGGCAGAATGCAGATTCTTCCCTTGTCTCTCTAAAAGCTAATTTCCCTCAAGGGAAAAATATGAAATGGAAAATTCACAGCCTACAAGATAAAAGAATAAAAACCATCCACTCTTTAAGACAAACTGAATGCATTTTGAGTTTTTTTAACTTTTAAGGGGGAAAAGCATATAAAGAAAATATAAATTTTAAAACCATCTTGAAAAATGGTGCTTCTCTGCCAATTTATAGAATCAAATACACAAAGAAAGTTGTAGTCACCATATTTTGACATGAGGACTTGATAACAAAGGCAGCACCAGTCTCCTCATTCCTAATCTGAACCCCTATCCAATTTAAATCAAACAGAAGTGAGAGAAACTTGGAGAAATCAGCAAGACAGTCTGTTGCTCAGGGCTGAAGGTCAGAACCAGGGTGGAAAGAGAGGTGCCATAATTCTGAGTATGTTTTTATGTGTGTTTATGCAAATGTTTACATAAATATGCACATAAATAATATATGCATACTAAAGTTCCTAAGATATGACATTCCTTAACTTTACCACTGTACCACCACCACCAAGCATAGAGCCCAAGGCAGACACCCAGTTCTATCCAAGGCAAGTATGAAAAGTGCTCAGAAATAAGTAAAAATTTATTCTATCAAATACAGTAAAAATGACAGAAAATCACATACTTATCGGTTACTTACATCCATTACAAATTGAAAATGTAAATGGCAAAGCTTTCCAAGATGTTAATTCTATATACTAACCCTACCAAAAAAAAAAAAAAAAGTAAATTTATTAGTCCTCCCCATCAATAAGAAGCCTACTTACCATATCAGCATCAGAATCTTCTGGTTCATGCAAAATTATTGGAAGATTGCTAATAAAGCCAATTTCTCCGTTTGCAATGTCAGGAGTGACCACTAAAGAAATATTTTGGATTTTCCCAAATCTAGGACTTAGAGATGGAATTGGGGGAATTATGTTCACCAACTCCACACTTTCCAACTACAATAGACAAAAAAAGTAAAAATGGAAAGATTAGAAATTTTTAGAGTTGCTTTTTTTTTTTTAAATCTTAACAGCATGGAGCAACAAAGTAGACTTGGGTAAAGTTCACCAGTAACCTGGCAACTTCATTCTCCTCCTCCATTCACCATCCTATTTCAATCTTTGCACTGGATTCTTGAGCACTTTCTGCTCCTCAGTTATTATTATTCCCCAGGTTCTTCTTAAGCCTTTTTTTTTAATTATTTATTTATTTATTCATGTGAAGAAGAACCAGAGGTGCAGGGTTGGGGCTGGGTGTGAAAGGACTCACCCGAGACAGAACGGTGAGCAGAACAGCAGAGTCACTGAAATACACTGCTAAGGGGAGCAGCAGGCAAGACAGGAGAGGTCTGCTGCGCCATAAGTGGGTAAGCTCCCTGACTGGGGATGAAACTCAAGCCTTGGCAATAGCACTGAGACTTTACCCCTAGGCCACCATGGAGGCCCCTTTTATCTTATAATTCTATACCTTCTACCTGTTAATCTCTTCCAAATCCTAAATCTTTATAACCAATTGTCGCTCGACATCCACAAATATCCACAGATACCTTACAGAAAAAGTGTCAAAAAACAGAAATCCTTATCTCTTCCATGTCTAGTCACATCAGCATCACAAGCCCAATCATCTGCTTTTCTTCCTTGTTGCCTATATACAACTACCTTGACCTTAAAGTCAACTATCAAAGAGTTGTCCACAGCTCCTTTCTCTCTTCCACTGATCTACACCTTCAATCAACCATTCACTCACTCCCCTTCTCTGCCAGAGAAATTTATGAACAGATCATTCAAAATTCCAAATGTAAATTAACATATCTTTATGCTTACAGAAATGCAACACACATAGAACATAATATCCTTGTAGGTGATGAACATGATCACCACAGTAACTTTTCGGTGTATTCTCATCTAGAATGTTCTCTCCTCATTAGCTCACAAATCTAACATATATCACTTTTAAAGATTAGTTTCTTTCATATCCACGAAGATCTTGGATTTGTTACAGGTCAGGGAGAGGGGCACCCTCAAAACCCCCAAACCTGCCCACTCGAAATAGGTTCTGCCATCCGCCGCATCAAGATAAAACATGTATTATTACATTAATTGTATTAAAGTTTCTTTTCCACTTTAGGTCTTCTATGACCTAAAGTGGAAAAGAAACTTTAATACAATTAATGTAATAATACAGAAAAGACAAAGAATAATAGTTTCTAAACTGTTGGTGGGGGGGGGGGGAGACGTCTGCAACAAACTCCATAGATAGGTTTATGGACCCCACCTCAGATCAAAGAGATCAAGACACTAGGGGCTGCTAATCCCTTAATGCCCTCATCATCGAAGAGAGGATTACTGGGAACTGGAGGGTGGAGCTGAGCAGGAGATAAAAAGCTGTAGAAGAAGAGGACAGGAGACACACAGAAGAAGACACACAGAAGAAAAGACAGGAAGAGAAGGAAGAAGGAGGAGAAGAAAGCCAGAAGAGGCACATGCAGCAGAGAGACTTGTAAAGAAGCTGCACTGGCCTGGACTGATTGAAAGAGATGTGGGTGAGAGACCCGTGGGGAAGTTAACGATGGCTATGTTGATTTTGGTTTTGATTTTGCTCTATTCCTCACAGAATTGTCTGACTGTTTCTGGCCCTTTTGAATGGGTCCCTGCCGAAAGGTATTTTGGCTCCTCCCAGAATTGTCTGGCTGTTTCTGACCCTAATGTGTGGGTCCCTGCCAAAAGCTGTTCTAGACTTGTGACAGGCTTTCGAGACTTGTTTTAGGCCAATCCCATTTGGGTGGACTTTTACCCAGGAGGAGTTGGATAACATTGGGTGCTTTACTTAGATACTATATTGTCTTCTCTGTCTTCTCTAATTGTATTAAAGTTTCTTTCCACAAAAGGTCCTATATGTTTTGTATTGATGCAGCAGATGGCAGAACCAATTTAGACCAGGGCAGGTCTGGGGTTTCGGGGGTGCCCCTCTCCTGCCCTGTAACAAAAGGTCGTATATGTTTAGTATTGATGCAGCGGATGGCAGAACCTATTTAGAGAGGACAGGTTTGGAGGTTTCAGAGGTGTCCCTCTCCCTGCCCTGTAACAAAACTAAGCACCCAAAGTTACCCATCACCTCGTGGGCAAAAGTCTACCCAAATGGGATTGGCCCAAAGCAAGGCCCGAAAGCCTGCCATGAGTTTAAAACACCTTTCAGCAGGGACCCATAGAAAAGGGTCAGAAATAGTCAGACAAGTCTGTGAGGAAAAGCGCAAAATCAAAATCAAGATCATTGTTGCCACTGTCACCTCCCCACGGGTCTCTCACCTACATCTGTCTCAATTAGTCCAGGCCAGTGCAGCTTCTTCACACATCTATCTGTTCCTTGTGCTTCTGGCTCTCCATGCTGCTTCTTTCCTTCTTCCTTTTTTTCCTCTCCTTCTCCAACTTCTTCTCTCTCCTGCTCAGCTCCACCCTCCCTTGAGTGGGGTAGGGAACCTAGAACACTCCCCTTTCCTGAAGACCACCCTCTTACAGATTCTTGGGTGATCTTTAATCTATCTCTTCCTGAAATTCTACTGCTATCCTCACTAAATTTAGAACTTAATTATATGTTTCACCTATGGCTTGTTTATCTTCATTTTGGACATTCTAGACTTACTTCCCAATAGGACTACACAGACTTTGTCCTCAGCATTTTTCAATACATGACACAGACCTGAAACTGCAGCATCTACACAAAAAGTATTCGCTAAGTCACCACTCCAACAGAAACTGGCTCTCTAAAATTCCTAATATATCACAAACCTTCAATATCTTAATTTCCTAAATTTTCAAAATCCAATTTATTACTCCATACAGTGGCAACCTGGGAGTAAAGGAATAATCATTACAGGGCTGCAAAAACTACAGAAATTTTAAGTTAAAAAGCAATATTTGAACTGAATGAGATATCGATCTCACACTCTTTGGAGTCCTCAGTTAGGTCTTGTGATATGGAAAAAATGCCACTAAGTAACCACCAGTAGAGAATTGTTATTTAAGTTGATTTTCCACAATTGGATGGGACTGGTACTGATCCCACACGTAATCTCACATCGTGTGACAAACAAAATACTTTAAAGGGCAAAAGTCAAGGTCTTTTTAAAATGTTGCAGTTAGCATTTCTCTATGCAGAAGAAAGGTAAGGAAAATTTAATATTTGCATAAATAAATTTAGACCAACAATTTTTGCAAAATATTAGTATAGAGACTAAAACAAGTAAGATAAAACATGATTTTTTTTTTAGTGCATTCACTGTAACATAAAATGTGTCTATAAAACAAGACACCGTAGGAATAATGGTCTTTCTAGAGAAAATACCTATATATATGGACATGTATGCATTTACCTTTTAAAAAAGTACAAAGTTACAAAGTAACAAATAAGAAAAAATACTCATATATTGGAAAACATATAAAGTATGCATTGTTTGGAGGCAAAAAACACTTAAAATACAACTGTTGTGGGAGAGTAGCACATGTTTGTGAATGAACTCATTTTTGTATATTCACAAAGAGCAAAACTCATAGTACTGTTTAAAACATCTGTGGAAGAAACAGTGTATTTTTATGCCAAAGCTTTCTAAAATGACAGGACGAAATAAGTCATATTTTACTTACATTTATACATTTATTACATTTACTTACCTTTATAAAATATATATATATAATTAATTCTAGATATATTACTTTTAAAAATATAAAGAAAGAATTATATTCAAAGTAAAAAAACAAATTGATCAAAGGGAAGACTAATTTTACAGGCCTTATTTTACAGGCCTTTTTTCTACAGGCCTTATTTCCTAGTCTCTAAGTTTTTTTTGTCTGGATTCTTCAAGCATCTGCTAAATTAAATTGCTCCATTCATAGAGTCATTTGCTCAGATAGTTTGCCATTGGGACAGCACATTAGTAACCTGAGGCCTGCCAGAAGTTGTATCTCAGACTAATATATTTAGCTGAGAGGGGTACTAAAGAATGAGGAGCTTAAGTCTCAGATTTTCCTTTCTCCAGTTTTATTCAACTTTTCATGCAGTCTGATGCCTCCTATTCTTGAGTTGCTCATCCATTATACACTCTGCAACCTAAACTGCACAACCTTCCAATTCCAACCAGCTTTCCAGAGCCTACCCCTGTTTTGAACTTAAGGAATTGTGTCAGTGACTAATTCCTGTTTTTTTTTCTAAATGTTCAATTAACTGCCAGCACTGTAAGATGTTTGTTTTTCAACTGAATACAAAGATACATAAAGAATTGAGTCTGGAATACTGGTACAGACAGATTTCTAAACTAGAATCAGCAACATTCAGATATTTTATATCTTTTTAAATTTCATCAAAAATAAATTCTGTCATGTTCCTATAAAAACACTCAAGTAAAATAGTGGCTAGGGTAGTATATGACCTATAGAGGCACTTAATAGGATCTTGTTTATGTAAGGATTCTCTGCGGCAACTTTGAAAGAGATAGTGGATATTTTCAAAAGATATAAGTATAAAGATTACTGACACTGCCATAGATATCAGGGGTCTCTATAAACACACAGCAAAAACTACTTTTGAGGTATCCCTTATATACTGAAAAGTCATTTCCCATAACAGGTCACCTTGTTGGCACCTCTAGCCCGACTTCAAAAAATGCACAAGCAGGGCCTCCGTGGTGGTGCAGCGGTTAAGTGCCACGCTGTGGAGCTGTTGGCAGCGGCGACGGGAGTTCGACACCCAGCCTGGGAGATTCCCACTTGGCATGGCAGACCTCTCCTGCCTTGCCCGCTGCTCCCCTCAGCAGTGTATTTCCGTCCATCTGCCTGGTCTGCTCCCCACTCTGTCTCTGGTGATCCCTCTTGCCGCCCCACGCCTCTGGCCTGTACCCTAGCTTGTATGCATAAATAAATAAATCTTAAAAATAAATAAATAAATCTTTAAAAATAATGCACAAACAGTATAAATATATGCAGTGGCTGAGCTAAAAAAAAAAAGGGAAAAGGAAAAAAAGCACAAGAGTGTCCAGAATGAAAGGCCCAACCAAGTGCTGAACGATGTGGGACACAGTAAAGTCAGAATGCCGAGGAGAAGGTAAAAAAATTTTCAGAGTTGAACAGCTAGTTACCTAGAAAGGTAAATAATTTCTTTCCCCTCTAATGTATCCTCTGCAACTCTGAAACCTAAAAGACAATAACTTTCAAGTTCTGAAAGAGAAATTGTTTTAGTGTGTAAATTTCTACAAAGACAAACTATCAATATGAATATGAAATTTCATTTTTAGTACTCACTCAAAAGGTCTACCTTGGACATATTTTGTTGTCTATGTATTTAAAGATAGGGATACTACAACAAAACCAAAACACAATCCAAGAAAGAAAAGGCAAGAGATCAAGGAAATCCAAGAGTTTAGGAAAAAATGGTCCCAAGTAGCAAATGGGAAGCAAGTGTAGAAAGCAGCTCTGCTAAACTCAACATTGAACATAGATAGGCAGCTGAAAGATAAAGCATGGTGAGGGTGACATAGAAAAGGGACCATTAGCAACTCCAGAGAAAACAATAATAAACCGTAAAACAAAGTCTAAGCAAAAACAGAAAACAAATTTATATGTAACATGATTCCAAGAAATTAAAGACTACGATATTTCGTTTGATAGCTATTTCAGTTAGCAAAATGTATGGTGATATAAGACTACGTACTTTCTTAAGGTATCCATTCATCCATTTATAACATCTGATTTCATATTACATTTATTTATATGGCCAAAATTTGATAAGCATCCTTTATTGCTTTCTAGTTTTCAGAATCAACCAATTACCCAATGTATGGAAACTATAACCATAGTATCATAACTGTGTGCAGATGTTTAAAATTTTGTTTTAAAACATTAAAAAAAATAGAAGGTTTGGTTAATAAAAGTTAGTAAGTTAAAGAGATAAGGAGAAGGATATGTTTTGGGGCCTTCATTTTTTTATTATTAAGTCAATAGAAATCCAAAGATTCTATATAGTTAATAGATATTTAAAAAAAGATTTTCACAATATTATTTTAAAGTAATTTTTCTCCTATTGCTTTTTTATTTATGCAATGCCTTCCTGCAGTACCTATCATGAAAAATAAATTTATACTAAATCTCCATTCCTATGTGAAATTTTCCCAAGTCAACTAAAAAAAAACAGTAGCTCGTTCTCTCTCCTGCATCTCTCTCTTTAATAGTTTGTGAGTTACTCATTAACGCATTCATTTTATTCTGGCTTGCATTTCATGTCTGATGTGCTTTTATTATTGACCCTATATACCATAAGAGCATAAGGTCTCTCTTTGGACTCCCTCAATAACTTTTAATAACTAATAGTGGAATCCACACTATAATGAGGGCAAAATAAACATCAACTCTCTCACATGGATACATACACTACAGCTTAACCAAAGTTGAGAATATTTTAATAATCAAAATACCTTTACTAAGAAGTGGGCGCCATTTTGAAGAAATGCATCATTTCTAATTGGTAATTTTGTAGTGACTTGGGTTTTTTGTTCTGGAAAAATAAGGCTATTTTTCTTGAATGTATTTAAAATGCCATCTTTTGCTCGCAGAGGGTCGATAGCTCCAGCAGGAATATAAAGTGCAGAATATAATATCTTCACATCTCCTTTAGTTCCTCCTTGTCTTGTAAAACTCAAGGATAAATAGCGTTCACCTGGGCTGCTTTCAATCTTCTGGTTTTCCATTGAAAAAAATGTTATTAGGCCATAAACATCATCACTATCCTGAATGTAAAAGAAAAGCTGCAGACAAAGGAATAAAAAAATTAAAGTGCAGAATTCTCAGCAGCTGAGATTACCAAACATTTGATTTTTCTAGACTAATTTGTTTTATGTTTACTTATATATCATGTCTAAAAATGATGACTGATATGGAGTAGAGTAAAAGATGAACCAAAAGCAGATCTGTAAATTTTTCCTAATTTGTAGCTTGTGGAATTTATTTTAGGAGAAAACTTTTTATTTACAAAAGGGATGATCTTGCCCAGGGAAGCAACAAAACCAGTGCTTGTCCTGTCACATCAACTAAATAAATTTGAATTGTGAGACCAAATTATTTAGCTCTTCTATCGCACTGAAATATCCACACAAGAAAAGCACAAGGAGAGCTCTACCTCTGCTGGTTCGCTCACTTCTGCACCTCCTTGTATTGTATGTGGCAGAATCTGAAGCAGATAAGCTTCTGCCTCTTCAGGAAGATCGTCACTAACAACAATAAGAGGAATGGGTGCCAACATCTGCCCTTGTGCAAAATGAAGAACTCCAGAACTCGGTCTGATATCATCAGTAACCGGTGCGGGATCGCTACTGTTGCGTGTCAATACCCAGTTCACAGACACATTTCCATGGGTTCCACCGTTTCTAACCACTGTAATTTCTTCAAATCTAGAAAATTTTAAAAGAAATAAATACAGTCACATGATACGCTCTCCTTCTCTTAGATAGGCTTTTCCAGTGTTAACCTAACCATCAGACTTTGCTAAAAAGCAGCAATCTGTATCAGAAAGAATGATTGCTTTTAAGATGAATTGGTATGTAGATATGTCCTAGAAAACTATCTAATATGAATTCACTGTCCCTCCCAAAATAAGAAAGAAAGAAAACAGTAAAGCCATGACAGAGGAAATAACACACTCTTAACAGTTCAACGTTAGTGTCCACACCACAAATATTAAATCTTGAAATACGATTAACATAATCCCACCAATAGGATTAAAATAAACCAAACCTTGTTGTTGTATCTTCATCAATTACAACTGTCTTTTCAAACAAGATACTGTTGAATGAGAGGACTCCATAAGGTTTGTCATTTGGCTTAATGGTGACTTGTACAGTAGAAGGGCTTGCTAGCACAGCATCTCCCTGTAAGGTATCCTTTAGTAACACAATGTGAAATGATTCGGCAATCTCTGGTATGGCATCATCAACTATTTGAAATTTCAGATGTGATTCATAAACCAAAGGTGGGAAAACAATAGTTGTGTTTGGCTGAAGATCAATGAAATCTAAATTTTGCTGGGCATGGGCTGTTGAATTCCCAGTTACTACAACAAAACTGATGGAAACTTCACATTCATCAGAGCCAATCAGATTTCCACTGTCATCTTTGCCACGAACCACTGGAATTAAGAGTATATCATCTTCCTCAGGCACCAAATAAGTACTTTGAACGAATCTCACAGGACTGTCATTTTTCTTAACGATAATTTCAACTGAGCTCCTAGAGGTGTTGACATCAGCTCCTCCTTCCACACTCTTCAGTTGAATGAAAAATATCTCATCATTTTCTGGCACCTGTCAAAGAAATATAAACGGTGGGAAAAGGTCAATAGCTGAGAAACACCTGCAAAGAAAACAAAGTGTAAAATGTCTCTATGTTTTAATACAAATTTCTTTAATTGACAGGAGTAAATGGAGAGGCTTTGCAATGCCTATATACTGAAATATTTTCCAAAGATAAATAATATATTTTAGGTAGCAAGAAAAAGTTCATATAAAGAGTTATGAACAGATATAGTGATACAATTCTCTCAATCTTAATCAATCTCTAAACAACTCTGAAGAATTAACAATAAAAATGAACACTAATATTAGTGTCATCAGGTGGGTAGATCAGAAGAAACATTCACAGTTTAATAATATCTAAGAATTGAACATCACATACAAATAGTTTTCAACCGTATGAATTATTCTTGCTTCTCTCTAAAAGGTTTCTAATTCAAGAGTTAAGTACATGATGCCAATCTTATGATTTCCAAGGCACTTATCACGATCCCTGGAGAACAGGCTATCAGAGTCACTCTAGGCAAAACGCTGACAGTGTTAAGTTGAAGTCTTTTATTTCTTTGTAATTTCCTGGAAATCTTAGAGTTAATACCCACTACATGGTTTGAAATTTTCCTACACTCACTTTTCTATGAAAGTAAACTCTTAAAATAGCCAAACAAAAGAATATCAATAACATTAGAATTTTCTTTGCCTTTAAAATATTTATCGGAAGTAAGTAGTCAAAACTAGCGTTAGTAACACAAATTATTTATCAGGATTTATAAGCTGCTTAGTTCTTTCATTACAGTAGTTGACAGTTATAATCAAACACATCAGCTTCTCAGTACACAATTTCATGTGAATTAAGATAAACAGTAACAAGGTATAGCTATTTATAGCTAAAGTATGACTTGCCACAATACTCTAATTTCACAGAGGACTATGTTCTTAAATAGTTTCAAATACTGAACACAATTTAAAACTTGATATAATGTTCTCTAGTATGTCTGTAATACAGACAGCGTCCCTGTCTTATATAAGCAATTAACATTATCCTACCTCATCATCAAGCACTGTCAAGTTATAAACTACTGTTGCTGTGCCAGGGGGAAAGGTGATATTTCCTTTAACTGGACTCAGATCTTCTTCAGGTGGATTGGGACCACCTTCTACCTGCAAAGAAACACATGGTGCCATCAATGAATACAAAATATTTCACAAGAGTGACAAAACATATTGTGCTGTCAGCTGACAAAAACTTGAAGTTTACTTCAAAATGTTTTGCAAGAAGAATTCCACTAACCTGTATGTAAGTCTACTCTAATAGTGGAAATTTAAGGCATATAATGTAATTACATCAATGCAGTAAGCTATTTTTTAAGATTTTTCTTTTTTCTTGAACAAATACCAAGCCAGAGAAAAAAACATAAATATCTTTTCTTGAGAGGAATGTATTCTAGATTGGTAAATTCTCTTTAAGTAATGGCATCAAACACCACCTCCCCCACTACTTTGTAATCAGGGGCAAGCTATTTAACAACTCTATGGAGCATTTTCCTCATCTTTAAATTAGAATAATAATAATATCCATTTCACAGGTTAAATGTGAAGATTCAATAAAAATCATTTCTTTTAAAAGCCTAACCTCTTTTAGGTATAAGAGTATACAGCAGTGAACAAACTCCCCACCCACAAAGACCTTGCATTTAATGAGAGGAAACAAATGATAAATTAATAAATGAATATGTGTCAGATGATGATAAGTACTATGGAGGAAAAAATTCAGATCATGAGGGAGACTGATTGCTGGAGGACTTGCTGTTTTATGAAGTGATAATCAGTGTAAAGCACTTAGAACAAAATATGAAAATATTAACTGCTCTTTGTAAATGTTAGTTGCAATTACTCAAACAAAATATACAGGATCCAATAAAATAACTTCAGACATCCACAGTGATTTTATTTTTCAAAACTTCATTTCAAAACAGAAATCACTCATATTGGTTAACAGAATGCAATTTAAGTCTACCTATCCTACACAATTTGGACCAAAAGCTTGGTACATGGTTTCCAGCTTTACAAAGCAAGGGTTTGTGATCTGGTTTCTCATTTATTATAACAGACTATAAAAGATCCTCCATCAAATGCTGCTAAAGCACAGAGAAATTGAAAACACTATAATCTGACATTGCTTTATCCTTTCTAGAAATATTTTTCCATATTTGTTATTATTATTTTTGAAAGTATGTTATCTAATTGCCTATTTCTAAGTACATGATATATTGCTTAAGGTTTTCTGTGTAGAACTTGCAAAACTATTGCACATTTAATTAGTTTTACTATGCTTTTCATTCACTATTGCCTTATGCTATTCTACTTTCTTATATAAATAAAATAGTGACCATATGATGTCAGTACCCATGAGCACAAATAAAACTCTTCCATGTTTCAGAAGAATTTTGCTACATTTAACTAATTATTCACTTTATTGGATTATAATTAATAACTCAAACATATTAGAAGGTTCTAATGCTCTGATATTTGAAAATAGTGTAAGATCATAAGGCTTATAAATCACAAAAATGAGCTGAGGATTTAAATGTGTTTCTTATAGATCAACAACATGGTGACACAATGCTATGTGTGTGGTCAGTAAGCAATAAAATGCAACTGTACAGGTAAACCCTAAGAAATGCACATTACTCACAGTCTATCTCATTCATGTACTAGTTACATGTCCCATTAAGTGCAATATTTAAAAGTGGGGAATATAAATAGGGTTAGACTGCATATTAAATAATTTTATAAGTCTAAGTAACTCGTGGGCATTTTTCTTTATAATTTATATCCTTGAAAATTTTACCATGAATTTTATAGAGCTAACATTATTATCATTCTATTTTGTGGTTTATTATTTACCCCACATCGAAAATGATAGTTGTATTTCATATCAGCATAGTAGTCAAACAGGAAGGAAAACATTTTCACATTAACCAAGAAATTTATCATAAATTTATAAACATTTTTATTTTTCTTTTATAAATATATATTTTTATTGTTATTTATGTCTTTTACATTTTGTATTCCCCTTGGGTAGCCCCCCACCAATTCACCCGTGATCCATCTCCATGGACCCTTGTGTTCTTTTCTATTCCATTTTGTACCCTTTTCCTTCCCTCCCTCCGCCTCCCTCCCCCCCCATAAACATTTTTATTAAGGGTCATGTTTATTATACAAAGGACCTTGATTTTTATAATTGTTACCATTGGTATGAACTCTAAAGTGTTGCCAGTTAGAATTATTTCAGAAATAAACTTACCTCAAAAGTCACAGTGACCATTCCATAGGTTCCTTTTTCCCGGATGAGGGTTAAAAGCACAGACTCATTTCTGTCCCTGGGCTCAATCACTGTGACTGAGGAAGGCTATTGGGAAGAGGAAGCACAGTCACCAGTCAATGGTGAACTCTTACCTTAGAAATACTAACATTTCTATAGGCAAATCCACTCATATTGTACACTTAACAATGCAGCAATTTCTAGCATTAATTATCCACAGCTAATAAAAATGCTTAATAATTTTTTTAAGTAGTATAAAAGAAACACAAACTACTCAATCAAAAGATGTCAATTAACCATTTTAAATTTCTGAGAACTCTCGCAACCAAAAAAAAAAAAAAAATGTCAGTTCCTTTCCTGACTCTACCCTGAATTACTCAGCTAAGGAATCTTAAAGGTTATCTCTTTGAAGGATGACAAATTCCAGTGATCACAGATGCCTAGAAGGTCACAAAAATGTCTTGTCGCTCCAGACCAGGGTCACTCAAGGGACCTTGCTCCCAACCACTATTCCCTCTATAGAGATGTCAGCTCACCATTGAAAAGCAGACAACTGCTAAGGAAGTTTTCAGGACTGAGAGGAGGAAACAGAGGACTTCAAATGTTGCACCACGATGGGCTAGCTGGCTGATACTTGGGGTAGAAGAGAAGAGGGAAGAGACCAGGTGCATATTAGCTAGGGCATTAGTGCCCATCTCACTGGTAACACTAAGTCACTATATCCTCATCCACAAAGGGGACAGAAATGCCTATCTGAAAGGGTTATAATGACATTATCCTAATACCAGGTACACAGTGAGAGCTCTATAAAGGTTACTATTATTATCATCAATATTTTCTTCATCATCCATGTAGTCACCCAGACATACAAAGTCAGCCTATTCAGAAACTGTGAGTTCAGTGGCTACTTAGTTTAATATTAAGCACAGAGTAGGTGCCCTGCCAAGGAGCAGAGAACCTACCAGTAAAGGATGTGGAATAAAATACTAGAAACAAATTCACTCCCACAGGATAAGATGTATATTTTCTAACAGAACAGAAAATAAATCACCTTAAAACAAAAATGTATGACACTAGCATGACAAACTGGAAATGGGGGTAAAGGAAAGCAGAATGAAGAGAAATTAAGTAATTAAGGGGCCTTGCTTCATAATTAACTAATAATTCCCTGCCATTCAAATAGAAATGATTGATTGATTAATTAATTACGGTAAATGACCATATAGTGGTGATTACAAAGTGTCAACGTTATCCACATTACCCACATAACCTTTTCACTAGATACTGCAACTATAAAGATAATACTTGTATATAGCTGCTTCAAAGAAAATTTAAAACTCTAAGAACATGATATACAACACAACCAACTACAGTAATAATCTAAATGGAAAATAAATGACAAACGGGGGGGGGGATAAGTAGCACATCATATCTTAGTAACAATCATTAGTAACATGATTCAGAAAGCCTTCCTAACAGGAAGTTTACTGAATTCTAAAACTTAGTGACCACACCCAGTTTTAACAGAGATATATTTTGTTGTATTTTTAAGAGCTGGAAACAATTCTTTTCAAAGAGGAACCTGTCTTTTGTGTTTTGAAAGATTGAAACCCCCAGACGTAAAATTGGTCAGGAAATAGGAATTTGGTGATAAGGGAGAAAAAAAAAATCAACTGCTAAGCAACATTGAGGGGGTTGACAGAGTTTCACCTTAAAGAAATATCATTAATTAATGGGAAAACCTCAGAGTAGGAAAAGATTATAGAATTTTGAAAAGCTATCATCTCTGCTATTCAATTTTATGTTCATGATAGGTTTTGCCAGTATTTTTTCAATATGCTTTTCTCATCTTGAAAATCACTCCAGACTTTCAGTGGTATTTGGGGAAATGGGTCACAATCTGTCTCTCCATAAATTCGCATGTTCAAATCCCAAGCCCTGATGTGACAATATTTGGATTTTGGAACTCTGGGGTGTGATCAGGTCATAAGGGCAGAGTCCTCATGAATAACATTAGTGCCCTTTTAAAAGAGGTTCCCAGAAAACTCCCTAGCCCCATTCAACATATGAAGACACAAAAAAACACAATCATCTATGAACCAGGAAGTGGGCCTTCCAAGACAGTAAATGTGCTAGTCCCCTGCTCTTGGTATTTTCAGCCTCCAGAACTATGAGAAATAAATTTCTGTTGTTTATAAACCACTTAGTCTATATTAGTCTGTCATAGCAGCCTGAACTAAGATAACATTTGAGTTTAGAGTTAGACATCAGCCAAAGGAGGTACCAAATGAGTCATGTGGAATCACAAACAGAAACATATAAATACAAGAGATGACCATGATCATATAGGACTCCTCAATTCAGAGAAATCTTAGGTAGAACAAATGGACAGTATACAAAATATGGAATATGGATGGAACTTCAGGAAATTTTATTTCACTATCAAAAGACAGAATGATAGTAATAGTATTATGAAAAATAATATTAAAATGTAATAAATTATTATGTAGCAACCACAAGATTAACAAAATTATCCCCATACCATACTAAATGAAATAATTCCAAATGCATTGTCATTCGATAATACTGTCACAGTAACAGTCCTTGGCCACCCAAGTTTCACATTTGCAGAAGGTTTCTAAAATAGAAGCCAAAAAATAAATTAATGAATTGAAAATAATTTGAAAAACAATCATTTTAATAGAATTTCTAGCTTTAAGTAATTACTCAGAAAATGAATAAAGATGCAAGTATACTTTTAAAGGTACAGATTAGGAAAATACATTCGGGCCTCCCTGGTGGCGCAAGGGGTTAAGTCTTAGCACTACGAAGCTATCCAGAGCCCCTGCAGCAGGAGTTCAATCCCCAGCCAGGGAGCTTCCCACATGGTGCAGCAGACCTCTCCTGTCTCACCCACTGCTCCCCTCAGCAGTGTATTTCAGTCGATCTGCCTGTTCTGCCCTCCACTGTCTCTGGTGAATCCTCTCACTCCCTTACACCTCTGGTCTACACCCCAGCTCTTGTATGCATAAATAATCTTTAAAAAAATACACTCAAACTAAGTCAATAATGACCAACAAATCCCAAACAAGAATTTTTCAAAAAGGTTTTGAAAACCGTTCACCACTCAGTATTAGTAATATAAATTATTGTAATTTAAGTAATCACTATACAGCAACATTATAATTAATACCATTATTAATATAACAGAATAAGTATGCAACATGAATTTTTATTCAAATATGATTTTTTTCTTACACTATAGAAGGTGCTGAAACTTAAAAATTATTCCATAAACCACAGACCCAAATTAAAAATAAACTATTAAAATAATTATTATGGAACTGAGAGTACTTTCCGCAACATTTCTATTGATATTCAGCAGCACCATACAGAAATATGAAGAGTTATTTACAAAAGCAAAATGTGTTTTAAGCATCAATTTCACAAAACTTTTAATCATACTATAATCATTCAAAAAAATTTTAAATGCCCTTCAGAAAAGTTAACTAGAGCAATGTTAGCAGCCATTGCCTCAACTTAACAGAAGGAACCATAAAGGACAATTAAACATTAGGCTATTCAAACATTTTTCCCAGGGGTACTCAGGAATTTTTTCTAAGGCACAGGGACCTCCCACTTTCATGCCTACTTTTTGTATCCTTCTCCTTTGAACTCAGAAGTCATGGTTATTCTTTGTGCATCTCATAGCAGCAAAGGGATAAAAGAGAAAAGCGTCAAAGGGAAGACAAGGTTTTCTTGAGCATTTGTCAAGGTGATGCTAAATAAGCTGAATGGATCCAAAAACTTGCTGTAGAATCTTCTAAACAAAATTGGCCGAGGAATAACCAGACCATAGAACTGCTGTCAATTTTGGCTTCTAAGAAATCACCAATCACCTAAATTACCTTATCACCAAAGAAATAAGATTTTTAAGTGTTGCAAGATTTGTAGGAGTTTAAGTTACAGGGGGAAGAAGGACTTACTTGTAAGGTTAAGTGAAAAATAAATGTTTCATCAGGCTCTGGTAAGTCATCATCACATACTGCTATGTAGACTGTCCTATTTGTTTCATCAACAGGTATAAAAGCTGCAGCATATGTGTCAAAAAAGTCACCAGTGTCTTCTCCATACAGCTATCAAATGCAAAACATAGGTAGTTCTTACAAAACAGTGTTGAGACAAGTAAAAACTGATGCTAATTGGAACAATTGATAGAAAAAGACATGAATCATTAAGTGACACTGTTTGTAGGGAGGATGCAAAAAACAAAAATATTTAGTAACTGATAAAATCACCTTCAAAAAAACATTATAAAAAGAAATGATTCTACACAAAAACATTTGTTTCTGATATGAAGGTAAAGGAATCATTACATATACAAACAATAATTACACAGGAAAGTAATGATGTGAATTCTTTTCTCTGCCTCTTAGTTGATTTGAAACAGAAAACAGAGATCCTAACAAACTCATTATAGCTAAACTCACCCAAAGAAAAGACAGAAGCAGCCTGAAAAATACATCAATTATTTTCTCTATTAGTTTCAAAGGACTGTTCATTCCAAAATACCCTGAAATTTTATTTGCGTTCTCCACTTCAATAGACACTCAATTCTTTTAGCATTCCAAAATTATTAGTCACTATCATATTCTTCCTAACTTTTTAAGATATCTTTCTGTAATATTCGCATTGGTAAGATTTTCAAAGGAACAATAACTATGAAAGTGATTTCTTATGCAAATCTAAAAGAAATTTCTTTTGACAAAGAACTCAAAATGAATAACCTACTAGAAAAGAAAACTATGACTATACCAAAAAAAAGGGTATGTATAGAGAAATTTTAGTCAATTTCCAATTTTCATTTATATATAACTCAAATTTTATTATTTATAACTCAAATTTTAAATACTTGAGAAATCCAAGCAAGTTACTAAGGGTTTTGGAAAACTTGTACTCATAACTTAGTATCAAAACTAGCAGTCTTTTAGAAAGCAGAAAGTATCAAAAGCAATGGAAACAAATAAGAGAAAATTACAGTTAACCAACCAAAAAAAATAATTTAGCAATCCAAAATATGCAAAAATCAGCACATCTGTGAACAGTTTCATCAGAGCCATATAACAGCAAAACTTGAAAGCAGCCTCAATGATATACAGTTCAGTAATGTTTAGGATTCCACCATCAAAACAAGTTGTGAAAATCACAGAACCGGAAGAAGTCGACATAATACAATCAAAATTATGGGAAAAGAATTACAAAATACATTTATTCACACAAACTGAAGTCAATAAATATATGAATGTGATAAGCTGTGAACAAAAAATGCACAAAATTATACTATTGAGTTTGTTTCATAATTATTCTCCTTTTTCTCTCACAATCTTTCACAATGTGATGATATAACCTGTTATTTAAATAATTTTCTTTGAAATAAAGAAATTCAAGTTTCTTCGGTCTCAAATACAACAATATCTTAATGGTCACCTGACATTGTTTTTTGATTAAACAGATACAACTACATTCACACACAATCCCTCCAAAAGAGGTCAATAGTTTAATAATTCTAACTTCTAGTTAAGTTAATGTACTTAATTTCTTCCCCCAAAAGAGCTCTCCAACATAATTAAGTTTTTATTGTCTTTTTTTCTACTGTTAATATTTCATAAAGTTTCCATTAAGTCATTTGACAATAGATAATACATCTGAGAAGAGAGAAACGGAATCCAAGTTACCCAAAATAGAACGTTCTTTTACTTGGAAATACTTAGGATTTTTTTTAGTTTCATTTGCTTTAATATAGTTATATGAGCATTTTAAACTAACGAGTCTATAACTTTAAAATATTATTGTCAAATGCACATCACTACCTTAGGGTACTTTATAAAATCATGAGATATGAATGGAACAGTGTATCTGTAAATCCTTTATCTAATGAAAACTACTTAAAATCTCAAACAGTAAAAATCATATCATTGAAATTAAGAAACTTCCTATCTATTTCAGTAAGAATAGAACTACAATCATTTCTTACCGACACAATTGCAGTGACATTTGCTGGCTGTCCTATCCTCTCGATGACAAGACGAATAACTGTTGTACTTGTTTCATTAACGACAAATTCTGTTTGTCCAGAGAACCTTATTTCTGTTTCTCCAAACACAAAAGGGATGAGTAAAGCTGAGAGAAGATTTACTAATAAAGATGCAGAGGGCATCCCTACAAAAAAGAAACAAAACGCTTTGTTCACAAAACATATCTAATATATTTTCATTAGATTATCTTGTCTACAAATATAAGGGTGAAGACTCAGAAAATATGCAACCAGGCACAAGAACATCAAATATTAACTCAAATGTGTGATCATGGAAAAAAGTTAAAAATCACAATCTCTTCTTATGGTTATCTTCTACTATTCATGACAACTTTTTATTCTTTTCTTTCTGTGATAATAGTTATAACTAACCTTAAATTTATTTGTTACATTTAGCTTAATTTAAAATACTGAATACTTTATTCTAAGAAAAACCTAAGTAGCAACATGGAAACTGAATTAAAGTGCATCTTATTAATGAAACTGAAAAATACAAGCCCAGACTAAAAAATATTTGCATGGATCAACAATCTCAACAGAATTTAATCCATTTATTGATAACCATACCAATATGAAAGAACCCTTAAAAGTGGTATACACAGCAGTTAAAGCTAAAGCTTAATTAATAAGTTGATTTCTTGGTTGGGTCTACTTTTTCTTTAAAGGTACCT
This sequence comes from Scalopus aquaticus, assembly GCA_004024925.1. Classification (NCBI taxonomy): domain Eukaryota; kingdom Metazoa; phylum Chordata; class Mammalia; order Eulipotyphla; family Talpidae; genus Scalopus; species Scalopus aquaticus. The sequence goes on from PVIJ01001062.1 coordinate 118,463, forward strand.
TATTTGAGAACACGTTGTAAAAATTTTTAGTTATGAAAGAAATACTAATCTTCCTTTAGAAGAAGACAAAAATTTCCAGCAGTTAAATTTCTTTCATGTTACTAGCTAAAATACTGATAGCACTTAGAAAAGGACAATGTCGCTTTAAAAAGAGAAAATTTGGAAAAGTATCTGTTTCCCTTTCCCAGAACTTCTACTGTTTTCTTCTTACTACAATATGTGTGTTCATGAGTCATCAATATTGTTCCTACTTTCAGCAATGGGATTCAGTGCTTTCAAAAGCACAACAGTGCAGTGGTGCTGCTGTTTTGTGATGCAGATGTATCTCTAAAAATGCGAACAATTTATCTCATGGATCATTAAGATTCCAATGGATCTTATGTGATCAGTCACACAGACATAACAAGTTCATGGTTTCAAAGGAGAATTGCATTATGTACTCTATGAGCCAAAATGCTTCCTATTAATCTTTGGTCAAGTAATAAAATTTTCATTTATGTGGCATTTCCACATAGTTATACATGGCTTATTTTTAGGAATCACCAAATACATGAGTTTGTCATATATTTTAGTGTTTATACGCAATTTTCTCAGTCAAGTATATTCAAACCATGTAGTGTGAGACTGCTTAAGGATGCTTCACATACTTTCGGCTGCAAATTCCTTAGACAGAGATGCAAAGTTCAGAATGAGTCCCGGAAAACACTCAGACCAGAGGAGACATGGATTCAGGAGGATTGAGGCACATTTGCCTTTTCTCTAAGAAAGCTTGTCAAGAAACTTGGGAGAAGAAATCTAATTGTTCTCCTTCACCAACTGCCAACCCTGACTTCTAACATTTATCAGAAACATATTACCAAAATAAAGGAAAGGAAAAAGATGAGGGAAAGGAAAGGGGGGGGAAGGTAAAACCTGGGTGAGGCAGGAAATTGGGAGATTTAGGCTAAACTAAAGACACCTGAAAATATTCTGTGGAATTCTTAAGTCAGAATGATTTCACACCTAACTTAAGACAAATAGTAAAGATATAAACTAGAGAAGATGAAGAGAATATGGAATGGAAAAGTGAGGAACAGCAAATTCGGCCTTGGAAATATAAGGAAAAGATTGACTTTGAACTACCAAGATTCTGAAAGAAAAAATCTCAATTCCTTGAACATGAGAAGTGATTAAACCTTGCACTGAGGAAAATAAGACACCTGAATATTTAAGTGAGAGTCAAAGCACGTTACAGCATGGAAGGGTGAGTAATGAATTAGTGGAACACAGGTTCTCAAAAACTGCCCTGCATAATCATCAATCAGCATTTAAAAAAAAAAAGATTTATTTATTTATGCTGGGGTGTAGGCCAGAGGTGTGGATTGGAGAGGATTCACCAGAGACAGCGTGGGGAGCGGGACAGGCAGATCAACGGAAATACACTGCTGAGGGGAGCAGGGGGGAAGGCAGGAGAGATCTGTTGTGCCTTGTGGGAATCTCCCTGGTTGGGGATTGAACTCGCTTTGCAGTGGCTCTGCATAGCTTCATAGTGCTGTGCTTAACCTACTGAGCCACCAGGGAGGCCCCCAGTCAGCGTTGTTAAAAAGTTGATTCATACATCCAGAAATCTTGAGCCAGCGAGTTTAGGATGGACCCCAGGAGTCTTCATTCAACAGGCAATCCTCTTAATTCCAATGCAACTGATCATTGAGATACACTGTGTTAGTCCACATTTGTGGCTTTAAGATAATTACTGAATTTTTCAATACAATATGATTGACCTTACTACTGACTTCTTCAAATATTTTTCTATGTATTGTGTTGCATTAAGATTCCATCTGTCGGGACTCCCTGGTGGCGCAGCAGTTAAGCGCTGCGGGCTGTGGGTTGGTCCACAGCTGCTACGCAGGTTCGACGCCCAGCCGGGGAGATTCCCACATGGCGCGGCAGACCTCTCCTGCCTCACCCGCTGCTCCCCTCAGCAGTGTATTTCTGATCTGCCTGTTCTGCTCCCCACTCTGCCTCTGGTGAACCCTCTCGCAGCCCCACGCCTCTGGCCTGTACCCCAGCTTGTATGCATAAATAAATCTTTAAAAAAAAAAATTCCACCTGTCCTGAAAAAAAACTGTAACGACCTATAGAAAATAATCATAACAATAAATGCTTACACAAGGTTGTTCAAGGTACTTTATGCACAATAACACATCTTCACAACACTTTTACAAAGAAGACGCTAACATTAACCCTATTTTATAACTGAGGAAACTAAGGCACAAACAGACAAGGTAACATATGAAATGTTGTTTAGCTCAGAGGAGAGGCAGGATTTGAACCCAGGAGTCTATCTCTAGGCTCTACCCAATAACCACATTATATTGCCCCTTACACTTTACTCCTACAAATGATATACTTCAATCTTAAATACACTGTAGATCATTTGTGCTGTTTCCAAGCATGAGGATATTTTAAAGTCATGCACAATAACCAAAACTACCATGAAATTATATTAATTACTAGTCTCCTAAAATTTGCATCTTTTTATTCTGATACACATTATATTTATTTTACTGAAACTGCCATTCTCTTGACTACTTTAGGTATTAACAGCATCTTTTAATGTCAGGTCCAATGAACTAAAACGCTGCATTCTTGCAGTTTCCCAAGCAATTAGAGCTCCAAGATATTGTCGTTAAGTCAGTAAATTCATTTTAAATTGGTACACATCAGTGAGTTTTTGAGATAATGCAAAATGAACAAACAAGCATGATTGGAAATGCCTCAAATTCTGTGACATCATTGATAATTGAATCTCCTCTGCTTTCATCTTTGCCAGTTGTAAGAAAAGTTGTTGAGGCAAAGTTGGCATTCAATAGAAATTAAAAGATGAAGAAAAAGCTTTGAAAGTGAAGTTCCCAGTAGAAAACAGGCATAATTACACAAATGCTGAATAGTTTCTTTTTTAGAGTATCTAGGTACGTTTTTCTCTATCATATTAAACACCTAATTTTTGTATGTCCTTTCATTAAAAGCAGAAGACAAGTAATAACTGATACAACACAAAAGCCTAATATGAATATCAGTTCACTTTTTGTATTATTAGATTTAATGTAAGTTTTAACTGACCAATCTATTTTAAACTTCGCTGTAAAATTAATTTTGAACATTATGTTTAAAGTCATAATATGCTCAATTCATATTGCCACAATCGTGAAAGAATAATTTTAGCACTGTTGAAGTCATTCCTCCATTCTTCATAAGCATGACATACCAATATTCAAAAATCCTCTCACTTCCAGCTATCAAATGTTCTCCTGTACCGGGGCCTCCCTGGTGGCGCGGTGGTTGAGCGCTGCGCTGTGGAGCTGTAGGCAGCAGCGATGCGAGTTCGACGCCCGGCGGGCGAGAATCCCACATGGTGTGGCAGACCTCTCCTGCTTCAACGGCTGCTCCTCTCAGCAGTGTATTTCTGCTCTGCCTGTTCTGCTCCCCGCTCTGTCCCTGGTGAACCCTCTCGCCGCCCCACGCCTCTGGCCTGTACCCCCAGCTTGTATGTATAGATAAATAAATCTTTAAAAAAATAAAAAATAAATAAAAATAAATATTCTCCTGTACCTCCCACTCTTGCTCAGTGGGATTTAAAGGAGAAGGAAATTATTCTTGCGAAAAAACGCTCTTATCTTTCAAATACATCACTTACTGTGCTAAAAAAAAAAAAATGAAATATAGGTTATTTCTTACTTCTTTTTTCCCTGAATTATATTAAGAAGTTTTGAAGTCCTAATAGCACATAGTCCTAATAGCATACAATTTTAGGTTCCAGAATTCTAGTAATCATATTCAACCTATTCAACAAGAATTTAATTCCATACAAATATACCAAAATTAAAATCAGAACTGTATTAAGGTACATCCTACAATGCCATTTGGTTGCTTTCTGAAGAGCAGCTTACAATTTGGTGTAATATTTGTATACCGAACACCATTGTATACTGTACAACACTCTGTGCTAATCAGTGAGGACACAAAGATCCATAACACATGCTTCTTGACTCCAAGATACTCACAGGGATGGGCCTATGATTCAGATCAATCCAATCAAAGTCAACAAAATACAATTTTGAAACTTCTGATTTAGTATAGAAACACAGATTACTTACATCACTGGATTCAGAATACTAATGGCTGGGGCCACTATCCCCCAAGCTTGGAAATGAAGCCAACGAGGCAAAGACAGAGCCAAGAAGTGGAGAAGAGCCAAGTTTTAATAATCAAGCCTGGATCCAGCTTTACCCTTGACTTTTCCGTTACTGGGGTGATAAATTACATTTGGTCTAGCCAGCTTGGGGTGGATTTTCCGTCACTTTGAACACCAGTATTTACTCATTAATCTCCAATCTATGGCACTGTGAATTCATGTTAGGATATACCAGCAGACGATCTCTCCTTCCCGACTCGAATGTTCAACAGTTTTAATTTTTTTTAAACAATTATGAAAGGTCACTACACTAGCTATCTTTCCTGTTTTCGAGCAATTATTATCAACCTCTGCAATATTTTCTGCTCCACCTGAAAATTTACTATGACCCATAAGGAACACGTAGACAAACCAAAGATGTCTTCACAACAGAACAAAGCAGCACCGGAGAACACAGCATTGACCATACTCTGACAAGTTTATGCCCTTTTGAATGTCACCAAGGAACCCCAACATCATGCTTACTTAGTTAAGCTTGATTAATTCATTTCTCTTGCTTTTCTCACCAATGAGCTCTTTCTATCCTTTTGAAAACCTGCTGGTATTTGTTAACTTTGCTCCCCACTTGTATTACTTAGCAGATAAACATATTGAGCATCATTTATAAAACAACACGCAGCAACACTATATGGCATAATAGCTACTGAATTCTAAATCTTGTTTATGTAGAATGTTACATTCCTCCTATCTTGTCTCTTATTAATGGGCACCTTAGGAAAAGTAGCAAATGTACTCTGAGTAAATGGGAATAGTCTTCTATTTTAAATTTCAGTAAGTCTGTAGAAATAGAATAGAATAAGAAGTAGAATAACCTAAATAAATGAGAATCAGGAACCAGTAAAGGACAACATAAAAATTTAAGTGACTTTGAAGAATTTGTAATAATCAATTTTCATACAAAACCTTTTGTAAGTCTGAAAGTTAACCTTGTCTTTATAAGGTTCAGAATATACAACTGAACCACCTCTATGAATGACAGTATAAGGTGAAAACATAGTCATTATTAGTACAGAATCAAAGGGATGCACTGAACTTTTAGCATCAGCTGTTGTCAATGCTGCAGCAAGCATCTTCCCACGGTGTGACCACCAGGTAATTAATACTGAAAATGTGATCCCAATGGAGCAAGGTTTTCAAGTTTAGAATTACTTGAATTCTATTACATTTACTAAAGGGCATTCTAAAACTATAGAATTACTCCTGTGGAACAAGAGAAGTTTCATCATTCATATCATCAATTATTCAGTCTCTAAGAATTCTTAATCTGTGATATTTGTAGTTGATCAATACCACCAAAAAATTGAGCTTTCCCATCTTCCAAATCAAAATGGAATTAAATTTCCAACTTTCAAAAAACTTAACCTACAAAGAGAGGAAAAGAGAAATACTTAAAATGAAAAAAAAAAGATAGTTTCACAGTCATTTGGACTACAAGTAGAGTTTATTGCATTTGTTTTAATTTTCAAGGAATACATTTGTTGTAGTCATATTTAAATAGCTATGTGCACATGCCACAATACTAAAAAATGTAAACCATGAAAAATAAGTCTCCCTCACACCACCCCTTATCAGACAAGTTTCTCCTATGCATAGTGAATTACAGTTGTCAACTTCACCTGTCTTTCGCAAGAGGTAATCTATGTATATATCTGATGATTAATGAAAAATTTCTGGGACATATTTTGTTTTCTTCTACATACAAATGAAAGGAATGACATATTTTTTCAAGATGGCAGTTAATAGAGAGAGATATCAGGCTTTGATGTAGACATACATGTTGGAAACACATTTACTGGCTCAACTATACACTAGTATAATTGTAGATCTCATCAATAAAGTTACGGTTTCCATTGACTTTTACCTTACCAATTTACTCTCAAGGAAAAGTAAACATACATCTGACAATTTGCACTTTACTAGAGCACACACTGTCAAACCTACATTAATCAGACTGCTTGTCCTCTACCTGGAAAACAAGAGTTATCCTATGATCCTCCTTTACATCATCTTGGGATTCCCTTTCATTCTTTTCTATTTGCTCTCCCGTTTGATAATTCCATGTTTTCCTCTTTCTTGGTTTACTTGGTTAATTCGCTTGTTTTGATGTGGAGCATCCTCCAGTAAGTTCATAAGAAAAGGTATGTAGAACTAAATGTATTAGGCTGTGGATGTTAGGAATTTCTGTGGTATTAATATCCCACCTAACTAATATTTTAATAACTGGGTATAGAAGTTTAAGTGAAAATGATTTTACTATTTTGAAAGTTTTGTTCCATAATTTCAAACTTCCAGTATTGTTAAGCAATCCAACATCATCTTGATTCTCAAGTGTTTTATGTGTTTGCTTATTTGTGTCCGCCCAACCCCCTGGGGCTTCGCTTTATCCATAATTGCTTCAAAATTTCACAGGACTTATTCTGGAATGAGTTTGTTTTTGTCCATTTGGCTGAATACTCAGTCCCCTTCAATCTGACTCTCATCATTCAGACCTGGAAAATCTTCTTATTTAGCGAAGATTATCCCCCTCCCCCGCCATTCCATTTACCCATTCTTCATCCCAGAATCCCAGAACCCCATTTTATATTCTGGAACTGACCGTCTCATTTCTTACATTTTATTCTCTTTAATTTCCATTTCTTTGATTTTGCCCTACTTTTCGAGAATTTAACTCATTGTTAAATTTCATTTCTCCTTTTTTCATTCATGTTATCATGTTCTCAATTTCTAAGAATTTAAATGGTATCCTATTCTTTTTCTATCAATCTAATATCTTCTTCTGTCTCAGAAATACTGTTCTTTAAAAAGTTTTAAAGAAGTCTTCTTTGTTCTTTTCAACAATTGTTTACCACTGATTAGACGTCTCAGACTCAATGAGGTTAAGTCTAAACTTGGGAAATTTCATTCCATAAAGGTGAAAATCATTTTTGTCTGGTGAAACAAATGATTCAAAGATTACAGTTTTGGGTTCGTTTGTTGTTGGGTTTTGTCATTTTTTTTTTTATTTCCCTAGCAGTACATTAAACATTTTATAACTAACCTAGAAAACTTAACATTAATTTTCTTACAAATACTTAGCTCCTCAAATATTCTTTAAACCAGTATTAGCATTCTAAGTAATGGGTTGATAAAGTTTTGATGCATTCATTTTATAATTGTATGAAAGTCATGTTTATAAATTTTTGCAAACTGTATTTTAATACGATAGTTGTTTTCTCAGTAACCACAACAGAACAAACCAGCTTGGCATGCACATAGGTCTTGAGTTCCACAACAGGTATTTCAAATAAATAAACTGTCGCAAGAAAAGTAACATCCTTGACACAATACATAAAATACCTTCAAAAATGTATCTGGACATTTGATTTCTATCTTTCTTTCCAAAATATTTAAGCTTTTCATTTTCGAAAAGACCATATGCATAAATTACCTGTGGGTCTGCTAAACTTAAGCAGCCTATTTGCCCACCAATTATTATCTACAGTTCTGCATTCCTATACAAGGTCAGAAGTGCCCAATTAATTAAGTCATAGCAAAACCTTACAGGTGCCTTTCATATCAACCAGAAGCAGAAAACTAGATCGCTCTGGGAAGGCTATGCACCACGAGGTATAACAGGGAAAGCCTGGGGGGGCTAACGACTGGTGCATAAAACATATTCCTGACTTATGCATCACAAGGTATACCAGGAACGCCTGGGGGGCCGAGGACCAGTGCATGACAAGGGACCCCAGAAGCTGATCAGTGAAAAGCCTTGTTGATAAAATTAGAACCATACCGGAGGGTCTGGGGTATAATAACGATTACAATATTTGGTGGCCAAAGAGATAAGAATTATCTGGTCAGCAAACTCATGCCCCCCAAAACCCCTAATGACAAAACACATTCTTTAGTTTTACCCATTTTTTCTCCTTGTCCTTCTAACCTCTGTAACTGATGTTGTATGATAATTCCGATAATAAAAAGGCCAGGATCTCGCTCATTGAGCAGCATCCTGCATAGGGCAGCCTGCTCCACAACTCCCGTGTATCTGTGTGGTGTTGCTTCCAACACAACAGTTACCAAATAAACAGATCACAAAACTCATCTTAATTCTTCATGCCCACCAAAGAAACAGGAAGAACAGTGAACACAGCTTCAATTACAGAGCTATGTTGGGTTCTAGGAGATTATGCATTTTAACTGTGCTCATTCTACCCCACTTTGAAAAGCACAAAATGAAAGACTGACCACACTAAATCCTTGAGGCAAATACAGATGCAATAAAGTTAAGTCAAGATTTGTTCACACATCTGTGAAAGCTGAGTATATGAAAGTTATTTCTGTCAAGAAGTAATACACATTTAAAATTTAAATTTATATGGAATCATAATTTATCCAGAGAAGAAAGGAGGCATGATGTTACCTAATTTTAAACTACACTGTAAAACAACAGTACTAACAACAATACTATATTGGCATTAAAACAGTCACATGAATTAACAGAACAGAAGCGAAAGTTCAGAAAAAAGTTCATATACATACAAATCCTTAATTTATGATAAATAAAGCATACAATGGAAAAAAAGAGAATCTCTTTAAAAAGTGGTGCTGGGGGCCTCCCTGGAGGTGCAGTGGGTTAAGTCTCACCCTGTGAAGCTGTCCGCAGCCACTGCAGGTGGAGTTCGATCCCCGGCCAGGGAGATTCCCACATAGTGCAGCAGACCTCTCCTGCCTCTCCCGCTGCTCCCCTCAGCAGTGTACTTCAATCAATCTGCCTGTTCTGCTCCCCACTCTGTCTCTGGTGAATCCTCTCCCCGCCACCCCCCCACACACCTCTGCCCTACACCCCAGCTCTTGTATGCATAAATAAATCTTTAAAAAAAAAAAGTGGTGCTGGGAAAAATGGAAGGCCATGTGTAAAATAATGAAGTTAGGTTACTCTATAACTCCATGCACAAAAATAAATTCCAAATAAATTAATACTTAGATATAAGACTTGCAACAATAAAATATATAAAATATAGAATACATTACACATATATTTATGACATATACACACATATAAAACATTATTGGCAATATGTTTCATGACATAAAGATGTTTTTGTACACACAACCTCTAGAGTAAAGGAAATAAAAACAAAAAATACCTTTCACACAGCCAAAGTAAATATAAGTAGATTTTTTTTTAAAAAGTAGCTTTTCTCCCTACAGAATGGGAGAAAATATTTACACATTGCAAAACCAACAAGGGGTTAATAGCCCAGTTACATTAAAATATGTATACAATTCAATAGCAGAAAAACAAACAATGCAATTAATAAATGGAGAGCAGATTTGAGCAGACAATTCACCAAAAAAGTACCCCAGAAGGCAAGTGGATACATGGAAAAATGTTCTTCATCACTCCCAGTAAGAGATGAAGGTTAAAACCATAGTGATATATCATTGTGATGTGATACCATGTCAAACCCAAGAGAGAGGCACAACAGTAAGTGTTGGATAAGATGTGGAGAAAAAAGAACCATTAATACACTATCAGTAGACATTTGACAGATGATGTGGCTAAACCACACATTTAGCCACAAGCAAAGATTAAATGCTGCCATTTATAGCAAAAATGGAAGGAGTGCAAGAGAATAATGTACAGTAAAGCAAGTCAGAATGACAAAGACAAATATAGGACATTTATATGGTGGAAGATTCAACAAAGTAAAATACTTATAAAAACTTATGGACGTCAATATGAAGTGAAGTCTCTGTGTTTAAGCGGGAAGGAGGAGAAGAGAGGATCAAGGGATGGTGGGGTGAGGAGAAGAAGAAAAATACATTTGACTTATTTCTCTGAAATGTGTCCAAACAAGATTTCTTCAATCACCATTAGATGGCACACCCCTCTATCTTCAAAAGCAACTATAAATAACAATTTATCCAATTATGAAAAGACATTGTAAATTCAGATTTTTGCTACCTATAATTCTTCACAAATACAACTGAAAATTCCTCATACAATTCAAGTCATAAAGAGCAATTTTTTTAAATTAAGATCTCCCTAAAATCAGTTGTAATTAGTTATAGTGTCTTTTTAGATTCAACATTACCTTTTAAAAAATGGTTTTCTCAGTCACTTTCTGTGAATTTCTTTCTATTCTGTACAAATGTACTGAAAACTGTTTTACTGAAAATTTTTACTGAATAATATAGGCACTTGTATTATCTAAATGAATTGTTTTCACTCATGGCAGGAAAGGGAGAGTAAAAAGGAGAGTTTCATATCACAAACTCAAGAGGTTTCAAACCCTGAAGCCTACAGACATGTATTTTTCAGTCCAAACTGTATTTACAAAATAACACTAAAATTGTCTTGCCAAGATTTAAAATGTGACAATTCCACATTTTTTAAAATGAACATCTAAGACATTTTGAAAAATTTTCAGAACTCGCAAATATGAGTCCACATGACATCAACTGGCTGGGGCTGAGCAGCAGAATATTTTAGAAAGAGACTTTGCTCTCCAGTACTCTTGCCAATGTTTCCTCTGACTAGGGTCAAGGAGGAAAGTAAAATATATTTTACATTCATGTCATTCAAAGGTGGAAAAACAGGCACAAGTGTGCCTCCCCCACTCATCCACCCACCCACCCACACTTGCATATCCACGACTTGTGGTTAATTTCCTGCAATATCCCAGGAATTTGATTTTATAGGACAATGGGAATTCAAAGTCAGAGAAGAGCGAATTTTGCAGTGCTGTATCTGAATGAACAAAATGGGGGGGTTACTGATGTTCCTCAATGACCCACAACCTTGAACCAAACACCAGCAACCTCTACATTTCCAAAGTCCCCAAACTCTGCCTTCAGAAAGAATATGTACAACTTACCTCCCCACCTCCCCCTCCATTCCTTTTTAAGAATGTTTTTACTGTCCTTTAAATAAATCAATTAATCTCAACTTCCTTCCATTCATCAACATATTAAAAAGTGTACCAAGCATCAAAACACTGGCTAGAAGTACCGTGTGAATCTGTATAGCTTGGCAGTGGAATCCCATCAAAAGAATCAGAACATATACGCCGGAGTATAACAGAATTAATAGCACACAAAATCATAATAGTGTGTTTATAAAGATGTGTTACCAAAAGATCAATTAGTAATTTCAGACTTTACTCCTCAAATTCTCTGAAGTCATATACTCATAAGCCCATTATTTCTTCTGTCCTAAAACTCATGATCATACTGTCCCAGGTGGAAATGATGCTTATGTGCCCAACTAAACAATTTCCAGCAATTATCACTTGCAAGCCATCAAGGTCTAACTGTTCATCAGAATTCAGAGAAGAGGACTGGTTGATTAGTGCCAATCTCCACAACAAAGAATCTATCAACTTGTCATCTGTCACTAACTCGGCAATTTTGGGCAGTCCATTACCCCTCAGTCTGCTACCTCACTGGTAAAATGAAGTATTAAGACAACTGATTTTCTGGTTATTTTGAAATCTGGTTATTTTGACCTTTCTAGTTATTTTTACCACACCCACAAATTTTCTGTTTTCAAATACACTATTTCTTTTTAACCTATCAACTTCTCTACACTATTTGATTGACTACAGTATTTAAGATTCATATACTGAAAATTAAAATTCATACACTGAGAATTAATTAGGTTTCATTATTCCTTAGTCACTAAAGCTATCATTTGAGTCCAAGTATAGTTTTGGTTGCATCTCACAGGTGATTTTGATAAACTAAGGTCTTGCTGCTATATTACAGAACATTTGTTACTACAGATATTAGTCCCTCTGTAACACAAGAATTATTAATTTAGTTATTTACCTAATTGAGATAATGTTGGTTTACAATACTTTACATGTTTTAGCAGTATAAGGTGACACCTCTTTCAAAAGTGTGTTACCGGGCTTCCCTGGTGGTGTAACAGGTTAAGCGCAGCACTATGAAGCTATCCAGAGCCACTGCATGAGTTTGATCCCCGGCCAGGGAGATTCCCACATGGCGCAGCACACCTCTCCTGCCTCACCTGCAGTGCACTCTCCTCAGCAGTGTACTTCCGTCGATCTGCCTGTTCTGCTTCCCGCTCTGTCTCTGGTGAATTCTCTCACCACCCCACACCTCTGGCCTACACCCCAGCTTGTATGCATAAATAAATCTTTAAAAAAAAATGGATGTTACCACACCACGTCCACCATCAATCCACTACACCCTGTCCAACCTCCACCCTCACCTTCTTACTCTGGTAACCTCGTTTCTGCCATCAGGATGCTGGATTTGGTTTGGTTTGGTTTTGTTTGTCCCTTTGCTTTGTTTGTTTATATTCCATATGAGTGAAATGATCCAATATTTGTCTTTCCTCTGATTTATTTCACTTGGCATAATCCTCTCCAGTTCCATCCATGTTGTTGCAAATGGTAAGATTTTATCTTTTTTTAATAGCTGAGTAGTATTCCACTGTGATCTATAGCACATCTTCTCTACCCATTCACTTGTTTGACATTTAGGTTATTTTTATATCTTGGCTACTGTAAAAAGTACTGCAATATATATAGGAGTGAATGTAGATTTTTTGAACCACTGATTTTGATATTCTTCAGACAGACACCTAGGAATGAACTGCTGAACCAAACAGTAGATCTTTTAATATTTTGAGAATCCCCCATATTGTTTTCAATAGACAATATACTATTTTACATTCTCACCAACAGTGTACAAGGATTCCGTCTCCACATCTTTATAAACACTTGTTCCTGGTTTTTTGATTTAGGTGATTCTCATAAGGAGAGGTGGTATCTCATTGTGTTTTTGATTTACATTATCCTGGTAAGTAGTAACGAGCATGTTTTCATGTGCCTATTGGTCAACCATATATACTCTTTGTAGAAGTGTCTGTTAAGATCTCCTTCCCATTTTTTGATTTGGCTATTTGTTCTTGTTGTTGAGCTGTATGAGTTCTTTGAAAATCTTGGAAATTAACTAATGCCTTCTTGGATGAATGATGTGCAAAGTTTTGGTCCCGTTCAGTAAGATTTTTGTTTTAATGATAGTTTCATTCACTGTGCAAAATTTTTTAATTTGGGCCTCCCTGGTGGCACAGCGATTAAGCGCTGTGCTGTGGAGCTGTTGGCAGCGGCGACGCGAGTTCGAAGCCCACTGGGGAGATTCCCACATAGTGCAGCAGACCTCTCCTGCCTCACCCGTGGCTCCCCTCAGCAGTGTATTTCCACCGATCTGCCTGTGCTGCTGCCCACTCTGTCTCTGGAGAAACCTCTCGCCACCCCACACCTCTGGCCTGTACCCCAGCTTGTATGCATAAATAAATAAATCTTTGAAAAAAAATTTGTTTTAATTTGGGGTCTCCCTGGTGGTGCCACGGGTTAAGCGCAGCACATGAAGTTATCCAGAGCCACTGCAGCACAAGTTCAATACCTGACCAGGGAGCTTCCCACATGGTGCAGCAGACCTCTCCTGTCTTGCCCACTGCTCTCCTCAGCAGTGTGTTTCAGTCGATCTGCCTGTTCTGCTCCCCACTCTGTCTCTGGTGAATCCTCTCACCACCCCACACCTCTAGCCTATACTCCAGCTTGTATGCATAAATAAATAAATCTTTTTTAAAATTTTTAATTTGATGTTGTCCCACTGTTTATTTTTGCTTTTGTGTCCCTTGTCACTGGAGTCAAGTTCCCAAAGATATCTCTGTAGTCAGTGTCATGGAGGGTATTTCCTATATTATCTTCTTTGTGTTTTATGGTTTCAGGTACTACATTCATATTTTTAATCCATCATGAATTAATTTTTGTGTATGGTATGAGATCATGGTATAGTTTCATTCCTTTTCATACAGCTGTCCAGTTTTCCCAACAGCATTAACACAAGGGCTACTTAAAAAGAGCTGTATTTGCTCATCTCCAAGTGGAAGGGAGGTTTTTTAAAATTCATTATTTTATGTGTTTGGGTTTTTTTTTTAATGAAAAGTAGGCTTCTTTTTAACTTTGTCCACAACATAACAATTTCTGGTTATCACTTTCACTTACTAACTCTGACAGAAAATAGAACTGTATGATTAACGATGATATGAAAAATAGATAGACCTTTTGTTCTTTGGTACTGCCTGAATTTTGTAAAGATAAAGTAGTGCCTTTAAAGTGACCACACTACTGAAACAAAAATAGACACACAGATCAATGGAATCGAATAGAGAACCCAGAAATCAATCCACGTATATATGGGCAATTAATCTTTGATAAAGGTGTAAAGAATATGCATTGGAACAAGGATAATTTGTTCAACAAATGGTGCTGTGAAAACTGGATGACTACATGCAGAAAAATGAAGCTAGACTACTACCTCACACCATGCATGAAAACCAATACAAAATGGATAAGAGACTTGGATGTAAGACCTGAAACCACATAATACATAGAAGAAAACATAGGCAAAACAACACATGACATACATCTTAGTAACATTTTTAAAGACACATCCCCCAAAGCAAAGATAGTGAAAGAAAAGATAAACAGCTGGGATTACATCAAACTAAAAAGCTTCTGTACAGCAAAAGAGACATTAACCAAAACAAAGAAACAGCCTACTGACTGGGAAAAAATTTTTGCACTCCATCTAACAGACAAGGGACTGATCACAAAAATCTACAAAGAACTCACACGACTCAACAAAAACAAAGCAAAAAATCCAGTAAAAAAAAAATGGGCAGAAGAATCTAAAAGATACTTCCCCAAAGAAGAAGAGCAAATGGGCAACAGGCACATGAAAAAATGTTCAACATCCCTCATAATCAGGGAAATGCAAATAAAAACCACACTGAGGTATCACCTTACACCAGCAAGAATGGCACATATTAAAAAAACAGGGAACAACAAATGTTGGCGAGGGTGTGGAGAAAAAGGAACTCTCCTACACTGCTGGTGGGAATGCAAACTTGTCCAACCACTATGCAAAGCTGTATTGCGGTTCCTCAAATTGCTAAAAATGGAGCTTCCATACGACCCAGTAATACCACCTCTGGGAATCTACCCAAAGGACACAAAAACATTAATCCAAAAAGATACATGCACCCGCATGTTTACTGCAGCATTGTTTACAATAGCTAAGATATGGAAACAACCCAGATGCCCAAAAATAGATGATTGCATTAAAAAGATATGGTACATATACACAATGGAATGGCAGTCAAAAAAGATAAACATATGCAATTTGCGGCAACATGGATGGAGCTAGAAGGGATCATGCTCAGCAAAATAAGCCAGAAAGAAAGAGAAAAATAGCGAATGGTTTCATTTATAACAGGAATATAGTAGAATTCAATAAGAAAGAGACATTCAGCAAGTGAGGAAGAGGGTACAGGCTCAAAACAGGGGAGAAAAGAGCACAAGGAACTATGGTGATGGTTCACGGGTGAATCAGTGGTGGGTAATCTACGGGGAATACACAATATCGTAAAAGATATGAATAATAATAAAAAAGTTATGTAAAAAAATAAAGTGACCACACTGAATAACGTTCATATGAATTAGATAAAATGTTAAAAATCACTTATGATGCAAGTAATTCCTCTTTTCCATGTGTAAGGTATTTACATGTCATGCTATCTATTGTCACTGCCAGGAGCTATTTTACTAAACATAATAATTTGTGGATACTCAATCCCTTCAATTAACAATTGTCAAATTTTCACAACCTTAAGGACTGTACAAAAATCTAGTATTAACATAAAAGACTTAATTTGAAGTCAAAATATTACTCCTCCAATTTCTATACTCCTCACCAAACTATGAAATTTATAAACTCTAAACCTGAATTAAAAAGAAGTAAGTTTGAAGCCAATGACCTTAAAATATTAATTTCTCCAGTTGTCTCACACACATTGACCTTGTGAGAAATGGATTTAATAGTATCTCACTATGCTATGCTTTATCTATATACATCTATCACTAAGGAAAAAAAATCATAGGAACTTGAGCTTATCTCTCTATACAACTCATAGGGTGAGTTATAAGGAAAGTATCATGATAAAGCCTACAATCCATTTTTGATGACGATTATAAAAATACCATTTATCAAGCAGGTCAAAATCTCCAAATGTTGTAGAACTCTTCAATGACTCCATTAAAGACTGTTAAAGACTGTTCAGAAAATGATACTAACTCCAGAGTAAACTTATGCTGCCTTGACTTCTTTTAATAACTTCTATCAAAGCATTTAAAAATTCTATGTCAGGGCCTCCCTGGTGGCCTAGGGGTTAAGCCTCAGAGCTTTCACCGCTACAGCCTGAGTTCAATACCAGGCCAGGGAGCATAACCCACAGATGGTACAGCAGACATCTCCTGTCTCACCTGCTGCTCCCCTCAACAGCGTATTTTAGTAAATCTGCCTCTTCTCCCCACACTCTCTGGTGAATCTTCTCACCCCCACACCTCTGGCCTACACCCCAGTTCTTGTATGCAAAAATAAATAAAAAGAAATCTTTAACAAATTATATATATATATATATATATATATATATATTCTATGTCAAAGACTTAAAAAGTTTTCCAGTTTAAGTAAAGCCTAGGAATTTCACAATATCAAATCATTGATATGGGTCTGCTTGACTTAAAAAATATGCAAGATCTTCTGATTTTTTATTTTTAAATTGGTATTTGTTAGGTTTGATTTAAATTTATCTTTATAGAAAAATAACTGCCTAATAAAATGCTAGCTTAACGCTTGTTTTCAAAAATTACTTTGTAATTAAAGCTGTGATTTTCTCCAAGCATTCCATCTAGCTCACCTTCTTTTTTCTTTTCTTCCATAAACTGTCATTCTTTGAGGTCTTTTTGGTTATGATTTATGTTGACTGAATATATGCCAAACTTTAATTATTTCTTTGCTTTTATTGGTCTTAAAGGATATAGTGTTTTGGTTGGGTGCTTGGTTGTTTTGTTTTAAATGTAGCCCAAATCTCATTTCAGTCCTGTGCTGGGATTTGAGGGGATGACAGAGTTACATTTGATTAAATTTTCTTATTGCTGTGAGGCAAAAAATATTACTAAGTTCTTGGAATTCCTAGTATATAACAAGTATGAACTAGTCACAACATCCATGTCACGTCACCATTATTTCTCCAAACTAAGCTAAATCCTATTCAAGATGCAATGCACCACAATGTCAGCAAAGTTTTCCCCCTTGAGGCTTCCCTACTTATATGCTCTGAGAATTCCAGTGGCTCATGCTTTTCTAGAGAAGACTGATATCTCCTGTCTAGCTACCATTAAGCCCCAAGACTTAGTGCTCTATCTGAAACTGGTCCTCCTTCATCTGTCTGGATCTACTACTTCAACTGGTCCCAACTCCAGCAGAGATAAGCACGATCCTTCAGAAGAGAGTCATTCCACTATCTATGCCACTGCTTTATGCTCTCTTCCGCCCACAGAGTCCCTAACCATCTCCCTCCTGCTACAGTGCTTAATGCCAAGTCCTTTGAAGAGTTTAGTCTTTCCATTCATGAACACAAGTTTGAAAGAACTTAAAGGAAATCCATGTATGACATGTGGAACCTATTGATGTGCTGTGGCTGTATCTAACATTCATTCATCACTCAACAACATTCAAAAAACACTTGTGAGTCTCTACTCTGTGCCAGGCATTATCTAAGACCTGGAGACACCACAGGAAATATGACGAAAATCAAGACATTAAAATAGAATTCCCTCATGAGTAAATTTTTTTCCTAAGTAAACAGTAAATCCTCTTTAGATCAGTTTTTTGCTCCTAGCTGTGCCTTACATGCTTATGTATAAATAGTTACTTGAGGATGAATTGCACATCTTAATACATTTCAAATTAGAGCTGTTTTTTATGTTTTCTATACTGTATCAAAATCCCTAAAAATATTAACTGCACACCCTTTAACTTTTGTAGTAGTTCAGAACTCAAGGGATCCTATTAAACTTCCCTCATAATTAACTTTCTCCTCCACTTCCATAGACTATTTCTAAAAATGGAACACACATACTCTTCTCCAAGTATAAGTCACCATATGTGCTTCTGACCCCATTTTTTAATGTCTTTAAGACTTTCGAAGAGTATCTCTTCCTAACCTCCTCTCTAGCTCTCCCTGTCCCAAATGCAGATTTCTTATCTGCAAATTATTTTCCATCCTCAAACTTGTTTCCTCTTGAAGGTTTTCACCTGAGCTCCAGTCTCCCCTCCAAGATCATATTTTATTTTATTTAACAAAGATTATTGTCATGTATCACAGAACAGTAATGCCTCAAAAGTGTGTTAATAGCATGGACAATTTCTGCTATATTTGTGGGGAAGTGACATTTGACAACCAGAAGAAAAGTATCACTTGTCAAGTGAAGAAAGCTTATCATCTTTACTTCAGATGCAAGGCTGGTGACCAAGACAAGCCTTGGGGCCCACATATATGCTACATGGACAACACAGCTTTCACAGTGGTGAAATGGCAAAAGACCATCAATGCCATTTGCAGTTCCCATGGTGTGGAGAGACCCAAGCAACCACATAAAAGACTTCTGCTTGGTTCCTCCTCTTTCTGGCGGAATAATGAAGCAAAAGAAGTCAAGAAGAGTCTACCTAAACATTCCGGCTGCACTGAGACCAGTTCCACATGGTGAGGGACTTCCTATTCCGAACAGAATATTCTCTTGATTCATCTGATGAGGACGAGGGTGAGCCAACCTGTTTTTCTCTGTTCCATCAGGATGCTGTGATCCAGACTGTCACTGTGGTGCGTCATCAACCCCACACAGACTAACACAAGAAGAACTAAATGACCTGGTTTGTGATTTGGACTTATCCAAGAACAAGGCAGAATTACTAGGATCAAGACTCCAACAATGGAATCTTCTAGAAGAAGATGTCACAATTACTTGATATTGAAAGCGCAACCAGCAGTTGGAGCCTTTCTTCAGAAAGGAAAGTACTCTGGTATTCTGTTCCGATATTGAGGGCCTCATGAATGCCTTAGAAATCACTCACGACCCACAAGAATGGAGACTATTTCCAGATCCTTCCAAACTGAGTCTTACGTCTGTGCTTTTGCACAATGGAAACTGTCTTCCATCTATTCTCTTCCTGACCAGTTGTACAAAAGACAAGTGAAGAAATCTAAGTAGTAGTCTACGACTTGATTTTTTATAGGTATTAACCATAGGCATATTACTACTGGCATGCATTTCATGACGTAACCATCAATTTATTGCAGATTACCAAAAAGAAGCTAGAACCAAAATTAGAATTTGACTGTCATATTCATGTTGAGCACATACAAATTGATAGGACATGACTAATTTTATTTCAGTAACATGACTTTTGTAAAAATTTATTGGCCAGTGTAATCAGGGAAATGCAAATCAAAACCACAAGGAGATACCACCTCACACCTGTGAGAATGCCCCGTATCAAAAAATATCACAAACCAGTGCTGGCAAAGGTATGGAGAAAAAGGTACCCTACTGCACTGTTGGTGGAAACGTAGACTGGTCCAGATCCTATGATAAGAAGTGTGAAGATTTCTCATAGGACTAAAAATGGATGTACCACATGACCCAGCAATTCCACTCCTAGGTATCCATCCAAAGGGCACCAAAATCACTAATTTGAAAGAAAATCCCTGTTTATAGTAGCACTATTTACAACAGCCAAGATATGGAAACAATCTAAGTGCTCAGGAACAGATGATTGGATCAAGATGTGTTATATATACACAGTGGAATACTGATCAGTGATCAAAAAAGATAAACTCATGCCATTTATGGCAACATGGTTGGAACTATAACGTATTATCCTTAAATGAATGGAGCCAGAAGGAGAAAGACTAATACCAGATGGTTTCACTTCTATGCAGAATCTAGAGAACTCAAACAAAGGAAGAGACAAAGACGAATTGTGAGCAGAGTGTAGATCTGAGACACTCAGGATGAGGTGAGGAGAAGGAAGAGGGAAAAGGAGAATGAAGAGAGGAGCGCCCAGGGCAGTGTGATAGAGAACTCTGAGCAGTTCGGTGGTGGGAAAACAATGATGACCACACCTGTAGGGAGAAATCCTATATTGTGAAAAAATAAACAAGGACATCTAAAAAATAAAAATGAATTAATTTTTTAAATGTTTGAAAAGTAAGATTTTTAGGCTGCAAGTATGTTTTAGCAATTAAAATGAAAATTCATTTTAAATGTCCCTGACTGCTTGACTTTTTAAATTATTTATAATTACCTAATGACTAAGCTAAGTATAGAGTCATAAGCACATAAGCAGTTTATGCCTTTCCTTTGACAAATCTCTAGTTATTATACCTCCTTTACATTAGTTTTGCTTAACCCCTTTACAATTCAAAGTGAGCAATTTACATTATTTTTGTCCTAGATAATCTTCATACAAAGACCTATTTTGAAGAAGTAATGTATCACAGCAAAATCAAGTCACTGATAATATTTTATTTAAAAAATTAGAGGCATGAAAAAATTTCAAGGGTAAAAAGTAGGATAAATACAGCATTATACTACAGTAGCATTTTTTTTTAATTAAATTAACTACACAAGTTTCCATTTTCCAAGTACAGTAGTTAAATGAAGACAGAAATGACTGTTGTGAATCTGTTATTATAGAAGCTGGAATAAAATACATTATTCTGCCTTAAAATTGGGTGAGGCCACATGTAATGGTCTACAGATAACTGCTAATTCTTTGCTACTTCTTCCTTGATGGTGGAATCTGATTTCTCTCCTCTTGACTCTGGGCTCCAGTGACTTACTTGACAATAAAATGTAGCAGAAATGTAACATTCTGGGCTAGGTTTTAAGTTTTGAAGCTTTTTGGGGTTGGGGGGGAGGAATGCATTCCCCAGCAGAAGCCAACTATGATGTCAAAGTCTAACTACTTTGAAATCACCAGGCTTTGAAGGAGTCCAAGCTAGTCATATGGAAAGACTGCATGAAAAAAAAGATACCTGGACAACCTCCAATCATCCAAACAGTCCATGTCTAGACAAAGACATCACAACCTAGACTGCAGACATGTAAGTGATTAAGTTGTGGATGATTTCATCCTCAGACACTTTCTGACTGTAATTCTATAAAGGGCCCCAAACATCAGAGTCCAGCTAAGCCCTTCACACCCCAAAGTGGTGAGAGATCATCATAAATTAACTTACATCATCAAGTTTTGGGGTGCTTTACATTGCAGGAATATATAATTCAGACATCTTTATTCCTGACCCTGTCATATTAATTTATATTAAGTCCCCAAATCAAATATAATGCATCATTTTAATTCTACTCACATGACTTTAAATATTTCAAAATATTATATAACTACTGGCCAGTCATTATAAAACATCAGAGAATATTTTAAATGAATTTATGATTCAACAGATAGATCTAAAATAAAATATTTTACATAAAACATAAACACTAAACATATCCATACATTTATTTACACAAAACAAAGGAAAGTACTGGAAGAACTGTGGTCAACCTTAGAGAGGGTTCAGGAGAATTTCCAAGTTCTTTGTGGTTTTCCATGTTTTCCATAGTTTCTGCATTGAATATGTTTTATTTTGGTCACTTACAATGCTATTTTTGAAAAGCAAAATATCAAGAATTAAAACGCTGAACCTAAACCCTAGAACAGGTCATTTAACACCACTCTTCTAACTCCTGAATTGTAGATATGAATCCCCATGACTTAATTACACCCTACAAATTACATTTCCAGTCTATAATAAAAACAGAAATTCAACATATGCTTAGTACCCAAATCTTTAAAAACAAATTCTTTATAAAGCAGAAATACCATTTAATCAAAACAAGAATATAGACATTCAAACAAATCTCTCATCATTTAACTTTTCCCAAGCTGCTTTCTCCCTTATCTTCCAGTCTCCCTTTTCTTCTTTCAGTTTTAGTACATGACTTGAGGAAAGAATGTAGTTTCCCCACACGCATGTGTATTTCACCTACTTCTATGAAATACTTTATACCTAAAACATACCTTTGAAGAAAACTCACAAGTGAAAAGGAAGACTTTAATAGAAGTCATCGAGTGTATCAACTAGGGTATCTTTCATCTCCTGATTTTGCCTTAGGAAATCTCATGTCATAAACTGAAATATGAGGGAGTCTTTTTCTAATAATGCAATGACTAGGTCAGGCTTGCTTCTTTTATTATTTTTCCTTTGATCAATGTGTCAAGAGTACAGAATACTTTGAAGTTCTACCACCCACTCTGCCTTCACTCTCTATCATAGTAATTGTCCCTTTCTTCAATCGTAAAATTTAGGCTAATCTATTGGCTTAAAACAAAAAAAAGATAGAATATCTATATCAGTTTTCTCTTTGTATTTTTTGTAATTCATAAAGGACAGTACTTTTTGTTTATTCTTGTTCTTCCAACTTTAAATTTTAATTTGACCCTCACTGAACTCCAAAGTTCCCTTTAAGTTTAACATAAGCTGAAAGTTTCCAGGTTGTAAGAAGATAGTTAGGCTAAGAGTTAAAAGATTTTTTTTTTTAACATCAACAGTCAGTCAAAAATATAATAATTTTTTAAGTAACACAAGATTATAACATTTTATAGGTTTCAAGTGTGAATCCTTACATATCAACATCTGTCTATAATACATTATATTCATCAATAAAATTATAATTCTATCCAACCCCATACCATTAACCCAAAATCATTTACAATAAATAAAAGTGCCAGGAATAAAATCTGTAAGGAAAGCAAAGCTCCAAGGGGAAAGTCAAAGGAAATCCTAAAAGAAAAACAGAGAGGGGTTTTAATTAAAACTTATCTGATACAAAGACTTAGGAATTTTCTTTTAAGCAGCTGATGGCAGTAGACTCACCCTTTCTTAAGCACATATTAAATTCTAGGTAGTGACTAAATATTTGGTACACAATTTTTTTTAATATTAATTTTTATGGGCCTTGTTAGTGTTTTGACAGTAAAGGACTTCCCCCCTCAGGTGAAGTCACCATCATACTTCCACCATCAAGGAACCCATAATCCATTGTGCTCTAAGCATGGAAGTCTCACATGAGTTGACTTACTTGAATTTCTCTTCTAATTTGGACTCAGTTCCCCATTATCAGAACACCTTCCCTCCCACTCTAAACATGTTCGTTTCCCTAACTTTAGCTACCTCCTATAATCTTTAAGTATTCACTTGTGGTGAGAGCTTACGGAAGGATAACAATACAAAAAATGACTGAGGGGACTCCCTGGTGGCGCAACGGGTTAAGTCTCAGCACTATGAAACTATCCGCAGCCACTGCAGCACGAGTTTGATCCCGGGCCAGGGAGCATTCCACATGGCATAGCAGACCTCTCCTGTCTCACCTGCTGCTCCCCTCAGCAGTGTGCCTTAGTCAATCTGCCTGTTCTGCTTTCCACTCTGTCTCTGGTGAATCCTCTCATCCCCCCACACACACCTCTGGCCTACACACCAGTTCTTGTAAGCATAAATAAATAAATCTTTTAAAAAAATGACTGAAAGACAGGTCTCACGACATTTTCTCAGGTTGCTCCTGATGCCACACTGGCCCAGTTTTCCTCCTTTCTCATTAGCTGCCCTTCAGCACCCTTTGCTGGAACCTTATCTTCTTCCTGACCTCTATATGAGTGAATATCCAGTTCCCAGTTTCCTCTTCTCCAAGGACATTCACTATCACTGTCATGTCATTCACCTCATTTTTCAAACATCTTCTCCCAAATTCAAATCTCCAGCCAAACTTCTCCCCTAAATCCCTTATTTATATATCCAATAGACAATTTGATATTCCCAGGTTATGGTAATTTTTAATCTCATTTTTATTTTTGAAATATATATAACACAATGTTATAAATATCGAAGGTTAAACAAAATATTAATGTTTATTCAGATAATTCTCAATTCTGTTCTCCCACTCCTTTCCTCCCCCCATAGATAACCATTCTTACTAGCTCTTGATTCATGCCACCAATGTTTCTTACGCAAATATATAGGCAAACTGAAGTAAATAAGCAACTATTAAGTGAAGATATAATCACACATGAAATATTTCTAGTGGCTTTGGAATCTATTATTTGACCATCTGCCCTTCATATAATAAATTCTAAAGACAAATTCAGCTGCAATGAATGGTCAGACTTTATTCAGTATTCTTACTGTTAGTGGTAACATTAATATTATTAAGTTTATATTAAATTCTTATACTGTAAAATACAAGCTTTGGAACCATATCTTATATGTTGTAGAATATATATTTTGAAATTAAACATGTGGAAGGATAGAGCAAATACATAATTATACAAAAGGAAAGAGAAATGACAATAAAACCAAAGAAATTATGGAAAATCTTTATAAGGTTATTAAATATAAATTGAAAATATCAGTATAAACACTATACTTTTTTTCCTTTGTAAGAATATATATTTCCTGGTTCTTTCCATTAAAAAGGTTTAAAAGTAATAGCAATTGAATAACAATAAGCATTACCACTACACTACAAGGAACCCAGACTCCTTAGAGAAGTGGTTACTAGGGGGTCAGAGGGGGAGATATGCAAAATGAATCCAAACACCTTCAAGCAGCAAGGAAGTTATCAAAAACTTATGGGACTATGTCTAGAGGAAATAAGAAAATATGAAAGGGTGCCCATGGGCCAGAGATTAAAATATTTAAGCACCTAAAAGGATAATGATGCAATTGTCTAAAACACAATGAATACATAAATTCTTATGTTCATAAAGATACTAAAATCAACCAATCAATCTCACTGGTCACCACTAAAAGTAAGTAGGGCACCACCTCCTGACTCTGAAATAAACATTTAAAGAGGAAGAATTAAATATTTATCTTATTTATCCTGGGTAAACTCTGTTTCAGAGCAACCAAATAACCTAATTTATAAGGAAAAAAGATCTTCCTTATAGAAGAATAACAGAAAAACACTTGTTAGCAACTGCTAATAAAATAATTAAGGAAATAATTGTTTGTGCATGAAACAACCAGATAAAAAGTTAATGGGAATAGAAGACTCCTGAACTCAACTCATCCCTCAGACACACCAAATCTACAGCTAAACATGGAATAATTCACTCTGAAAGAAATCCAGAAAGTAGCTGAGCAACTCCTACACATCAGGCAAATGAGAAAAAGAAAAGGGTAAGAAAGTCCTAGACATAATCTCGTTATAAAACTCACCCCTCAGCATTGCAACATACACCTGAATGGAAACACACAATTCTCACTTCTTCAGAAGCAGAAGGTTTGGATTCAAAATATAGCAGTGCCCTAATTTTTAGGACGTCCTCATGAGGGGGTGCCTGAAACACCTAGCTCTGAAGTCCAATGGGGTTTTGGTCCAAGAAACACATCAAAATGTATCACTTATTTGAAAACTGATGAGAGTAAATCTTTAAAGTTCTCATCACAAGAAAAAAAATTAACTATACAAGATGATGGGTGTTACATAAACCTATTGTGATCATTTTGCAATATAAGCCTATGTTAAATTCTTATAATGTATATATAACAAATGCAATGCTATATGCCACATATATCTCAATAAAAGTTTTTTAAAAATTAACAGGAAGGGCCTCCCAGGTGGCGCAGCGGTTGAGCGCTGCGCTGTGGAGCTGTCGGCAGCGGCGACACGAGTTCGACACCCGGCCGGGGAGAATCCCACATGGTGGGGCAGACCTCTCCTGCCTCGCCCGCTCTTCCCCTCAGCAGTGTACTTCTGATCTGCCTGTTCTGCTCCCCACTCTGTCTCTGGTGAACCCTCTCGCCGCCCCACGCCTCTGGCCTGTACCCCAGCTTGCATATAAAAAAATAAATAAATAAATAATAAAAAATTAACAGGAAACTTGACAATGGAAAGATTAGTCTATCACATGTGAACCTACTGCTAACTCTGAGTGTCACTGAAGTGAGAGAACCAAATGTGACAAGACACAATATAAAGTTCCGAGCACAGAACAGAATGTGATTCCAACAGAAACTTTAGAAAAAACTCCCAGTTTACAAGAAAAAATACAGGATAAAGAAACACACTAAGTGTTCCAAAGGCAGGAAACAATCAAATCCAGAACACAGACAGGTTATACAACAAATTACCAAGTAACTTCAGCAATCATTAATATGGTGTCCAGGACGGCACAGAGAGGCGATGCAAGGAGAATTTAAGAGTTTGTTATGTGGATTATCTACAATTAATGTATATCCTAATTAGAAGAATTTAACTTCTAAAACAGCATTTTTCACACAATCAATAACATTTTTAAATGGATTCATTACTGAATGATCTTATAGAATTATTGCTTATTTTGTTAGAATAACAGCACTATGATTGTGCAGCTGCCACTGCAGAAATGAGTATTCCCTGGGTATTTCAGGCCTCAGGGAAGGCACTCATGGTGTCCACCCTACCCCTCTCTTCCTGCTTTCATCCCAGGTCTGTGCCCAGTGCCCACCCTCACAGGACCCCTGCTGTATAAGGAGGCCATCTTTCTCACCCAAGGCATTCCATCACTGTTGAACAGAACATTTTGAGCAGAAAAGGGGAGAGTGACCCTCTCTACCTCCAAGCCATAAGCAGGTTCTGGGTTTCAGGACAATCTGTTTTTGTCCACAGTCCTACAAAACCTTTTCACTTCTGACTCTCAAACTTCAAGATCACAGAGGTCTACCCAGTCCCAGAGGCTAGAGGAAAACAGGCCCCATACTGTTACAGATTCCGAATGGTCTTTGTCTGGCATCTATGAATTTATCCCCCCAAAATTTTTAAAGTGCCAATGGGTTTCAAGTGAGGAGTGTTTATTGTGGATCACACAATGGGGGATGGGGGGGCAGATGCCTTGATCCCAGCTCTTGACCTGAGAGCAGTGGGGGTCCTGGTCTATGGGGTTGGTTACCAAGGCAGTATAGTGGGGAGCAGTGTCACAGTATATTGGGCTGGGTACACTGGGGCATTCTAAGGCAGATGGCATACTTCTTCACAATTTGCATGTCTTATTAGCATCTTAAGTCTCCATACAGGGGTGCACATCTTAGCATGCTAATGAGACCTACGCCTGCTTGACCACTTGGTTCCAGAGCCATTGCTTGAAAGCAGAAAGTCTCTGCAAAGTGGAGGGCTTGTTCCTCAGTGATGAATGGTTGAATTCCAATTAGCCTGAGTGCTCAATATCAAGATAACAAACAAGGACCAGGGCCCAGGGGTCCTAGAACAATGTCATCTATCATCCTCTGATCTCCCCTCAGACCAAGCTCCCAGTCAAACATTTCCTTTTCTCAGCCTAATAAAACATTAAGTGTCTGGGCATATCAGTGGCTATGATAGACACTGGAGAATGTAGGTGGTAGCAACAGCTTCCTGCTCACGTTTGGACTAGAGTTCAGCAATTCCCATACACCATGCTACATCCATACAAAGACTGTGAGGTAAATATTATTATTAACCCATTCTACAGATGAAGACACAGACTCAGAGAGGAGAACCCTGGCCCAGGATACACAACCCATAAATGGTTAATCTGGGTTTCAGACACAGGGCTATTGGGTTTTACCCTGCTTCCTGAGGCTACAGAGATGAAGCTCTGACAGTGTCAGGGGGGCTGTGGGTTGGTGTGGGGTTCTGGATCCCTTTATTCCACCACATAGGCATTAGCTAAGGCTCCTTGACCTACTTTCCATACCATCTAATGAGTCCCTCCCAATCTCAGCTTTAATTATGCAAAAGAAAAGAAAATACCCATATATATTATTGTTGCATTTGTAATATACAGAGTCACATAAAACAAGTATGGCAAAATCTTGATAAATGCCAATTCTAGATCTAAAATTTAAATATAGGTACGAATGGGTACATGTTACTATTCTTTCTAATTATATGTATGTTTGAAACCTTTCATAATAAACAATATATGCTGCCAAACACCCACATAAAAGTCAAAGCTCTAACCTGAATTTAGCATTGTCTCTCCTTTTGCTAAACTGGCAACAGCCGAAGGCTGATAGCTTACAGAAGATGACTTACTGTCCTTCTTTTCTTTTTGCCCATCTCTAGTTCTCTTCCTCCCACTGGCTAACTGGATTCATGTGTGGCCATACTAGCTAACAACAGTTAACTTTACTAAGTGCTAGGTGCTGTTCTAATTGCTTTACAGTGTTAACTCATTTGACCTTCACAAAAATCATTTGAACTATCAGGTAGGTATTATCATTCTGCTCATTTTTAGAATAGGAATCTAAGATAGAGACATTAAATATAGTCATCAAGATTACACCTTGAAATGTGAAGCTAGGATACAAAGCCAAGCTCTCAAGGTCTCAATTCATGCAATTAACTAAATACTAGATTAATATTCTCTACTAACCAAGGAATCTTGCTAATAGTCACACAGGGAAGATCATTTTAAAAGTCACCATATCGAAACATCCTATCTTGTAAAAAATGCCATTACGTGAAAAGTGCACATCTTTACTTTCTCTATAATCAAGCTCAGTTTCTTATTGGCAGCAGAGCCTATTCACTAGCATAATCTAGTGACTAGAACAGCCTCAACGCCTAACGCTTAATGATGTAATAAGAATGGTTATATTATGTACAATTTCACACCCACAGTGATTTGCCTTTTGCAAGGTAATTAGTTGTAGGTGTAGATGTTATTTATAGCTGATGTAATACTTTAATAGAGTAGAAGTAATGAAAGAAAGTAAGTATGCAGTCCACATTCTGTCCATGGTTGTATTCATCTACTGTGCTGAAAGAAATGAGTCTGGGAGGGAAGGAAATGATGCTGGGTGCCTAGAAGAATAGGATTAAGATTTCTAAACACACAGTCGCATGAAATCACTGAGATTTTAAAATATCACTAAAACCACTATAAAATCTTAACGAATTTTGAGGTCAGTAGCTATAACAAAATATGAAAGTAGAAATCACCAGCACAGTGTGTTGTTCAAGTCCATGATAAAAAGCTTCAATAAACAATGAACAAATAAATGACCAACACTCAATATAATATTACTCATGAATATTAATGAGAAATAAAAACAGAATGAAGTAGAAGCCCCTGCAAGCTAAAACAGCTTCTGGAAATTCTGTATACCATATTTTTTCAAGATCTGAGATAGTCACTATAGTACCCACATAAAAACTAGGCCATTCTAGTTACCTAAACAAAAGAACAGTTACCAAAGTTTGTTGACTTTCACTAACAAAGTTACTTAAATATCATGTAAAACTGCCACACAATGATCAAATTGCTTTATGCTATAATTCAAAGATTATTTCCAATTTTTTATCATTTTGGTAGCAAATGTTCAAAAGACAGGAAGTCCTGTCTGAAATTTCAAAATTTTTTTATTACAGTGAGGTATTCAGTGTAGAGTTACCTGATGAAAAGACAGGTTTATTTATATTATTTATATTAAGAGATTTTAGATAAGAAGTAAATTCATTTAAAAACAAGAGAAATATTTTTGTGGACATCAAAATAAAAAATATATTGCACTTTTCATTGTGATTATGAACGAGCAAACATTAAATTGAATAACTAGGTTTGTTGTTATTTGTAATTAACTTTGTGGACTTATATTAATCTTTATTTCATCTTTAATGTAAAAACAACAACTTGCAACCAACAGGTTATTAAAATCACATGAATTAATTTATATGAACAATTAATTTATATGAACATATGCTGCAAATCATAAGGCAACAGGCAAATATTTTTCAGATTTTTTCAAAACAGCTTAAAATATTTTGTTTCTACCAAAGTTAGAAAAATTTGTTCAAATGTCAATTTACTTTATAAAACACATTAGACCCTTCAGGAAATTAGTTTAAATTTCAAATGCACAAATGGATACACATATAAAACACACACACACACACACACACACACACCCAATAATCAGTGATATAAGACCAACTACACACTAGTGAATTGGATTTCTATTACTTAAACTCAATTCTCAATCAAGTGAATTACTGAATTGCCCTCTTTAACAAAAGAACATTTTAAACCCCCCATTATTTGTTTTAGAACAAAAAAAAACTTTTCTCATTTTCATGGCTCAACAAATATCATTTAAAAGAGTCCCTACAAAAGACAATTCATCTGAGAGCTGACCCAGTGTGCATGAGATAACATCCAACTGCATTCTGCCTTTAGTGTATCCTAGACAAGTCAAGCATATGCTCGCCACTACCAAACTTCCCTTCTTAGGAAAGTGTAGTTTTTGTAGGAAAACTACAACCAGTGTAAGGAAAGTCACTGGCTGAAAATTGTTCCTTTATTTTGTTTTCTCACAATTTTGTCATCTTAAATGTCTTAGTTAACTCGCAAAAGATCTCTGCAAGGAGAATACTGCCATAAACCTTAAAGTCATTCATGGTAATGTGGTTTTGATTTGATTTCTCTAATAGTGACGTTCAGTATCTTTTGTGTTTGTTTGACATTTGAATATCTCTTCTGGAGAAATATCTGTTCAAATCCTTTTCCTATTTTTAACTGGACTATTTGTTTTTTATTGAGCTATAAGATTTCTTAATATATCATAGGCAGTAATTCCTTATCAGATCGATCATCTGTAAATTTTTTTTGTCATTGTGTGGTTAGGATTCTACTTTCTTTAAGGGATATTCTGGAGCAAAAAGATAATTTTGATGAAATTAAATTGATCTCATTTCTCTTTGGTTGCTTACACTTCTGGTGTCATATCTAAAAAATATTGCCTAACCCATGGGCACAAAGATTTTCACCTATTTTCTTCCAAGCTATAATTTTAGCTCTTACATTTAAATGTTTTCTCCACTTTACACAAATTTTTTATATTGTGTGAATTAAAGGTTCAACTTTTTCCTTTTGTATGTGGCTGTCTAGTTGTACTGGTATACGTGTTGAAGGGGCTGTTCTTTTCCCACTGAATTGTCTTGGTAGGATGTATTTAGAAGAAATTTATTTTGGGCCACACCAACTAAGATGGTTAGAACTAGAAAGAGACACTAATAGGTGTTGCCAAGGATGTGAATAAATTAGAAAACTCACACATTGCTGGTGGGAATGTAAAATGGTATGCTGACTTTGGAAATTCATTGGCAACTCTTCATTAAATAAAAAAAAGGATCACCATATGACCCTGCAATACCACTTCTAGATATATTACCAAGAAAATATATGTTCACCTGAAGAAATTGTACACAATATCCATAACATAAGATGTCAAAAAGCAGAAACAACCCCAATGCCCATCAATTGATGAATGGCTAAACAAAAGGCATTACATCCATACAATGGAATACAATTCCGTCATAAAAAAGACTGAACTAGTGATACATTCAACATGATGAAACTTAAAAACTATATGGTAAGATAAAGAAGCTAGACACAAAAGGTCATCTATCATATGATTCCATTTACATGCAATGTTCCAAACAGGTACATCTGTACAGACAGAAAGATTATTGGTTGTCAAGGTCAGGGAGGAGGACAAAAAAGGGAAGGTGGATGCATACAGCAAAGGGAGTGGATGGAGAGTTACTAATGAGCACAGAATTTCTTTTTGAGGTGATGAAAATGTTCTGAAATAGATAGTGGTGACAGTTAGACAACAGTAAATATAAAATACCACTGAATTACTAATTTAAATGTGACTTTTTAAGTGAATTACATATCAATTTTTTTAAACTCCAGCCTATCTGCACTTCCAACTATCTCTTTCTCTTTCAATAGTTATAGCGAAGTTGATCTAATGTGTACCTGAGACAAAAAGCCTGGATCGTTCTTACTTCTGAACCTTTGATCCAACCTATTCCTCAGCCCCTTTTCTCTACCATTACTTATGACCTCTCCTTCATCATTCTTTAAAGTCCAGATCCACACCTATTTATTCCAGAACACTTTCCATCTTTAGCTGACTAGTCTGCCAACTGACAAATACATCAACCTTTATTTCTTCATACCAACACTGTTGAATTTAGTTTAATAACATACAAATAACTCAAATTACAGCTGTAGCTAGAGCTTTCACTTTACAATCACAGGATGGAAACATGGAAGACAACGCAATTCTTTCATATGTAGGTTCAACTTACATTAATCATTTGTAAAAAAGCTTGTACCTAAAATAGTTCTACTGTTCCTTCTTTCAAACATTATTTGAAAAATGAGAAATTCATTGTTTTATATCCAAATTATTACATAAGTACAACTTTGCAAAAAGTGTTGTATTAAACAATGTGCTGAATTGAATCACTGCCCCATACCCTGAATTAAAGGATAATACAATTCCAATTATCCTACCAAAAGGATTATCATAACATACAGTGGGTTCTTTCATAGAATATGAGTATATTACTATAATCTGACTGTTAGAATTCATGACAAAGAAGTGAAAAAAAATCTTATTTCCAATTAGCACACAAACATGAGCCTTTGAATTATTTCCACAATACACCTCAGCACTTGTTCATTTGTTATAACACTTGAGGAAAATATCTTTTCTCTTTTACACATGTTCCCCACAGAATTCTTTCTTGCAGACAGAGAGCAAAGTCAACATCAATAGTTAAGAATCACTTCTTTGTTAATTTTGAGTCATCTTACTCAATTAATTCCAATCTATATACTCTCTGTTTATTGTGCATACCGCATGCAGAAATAAACTATTAATAGTGCCACACAATGGTTTGCTGAAATTACATTTGATTTGAAGCTATTCTGGATCTTTCAACCTGTGCCACATTTCAATAATGACTATTTAATAATTACAATCATCCCCTTATTAGCTTGGCATTTCATTTTCCTCGCCCTATGGCACCCTACAGTTGAAGGCAAGGAAAACTTACTGTTGATTAGTTATGTAAGACCAGCAACAATAACTATGCTGGAGAGAAGGCTACTTGGAGAGGATTACATAAGAGCTGGAGCTCAACAGCCTCAGACAGAGAGCAGCAAATTATAAACCCAAGTACTTTGTTGCATGTAACCAAATTGGCTAGTTGAAATGCTAATTGCCTTTCAGCAAAACTAAAGACAGACAGGGGACCTTGTGCTTCAGAGAATGAAATGCATTTTTCCTCCACTTCTGCACTATTGTCTTGCTGAGAATCATTTGAAATCTATTCATAAAGGTAGCTCTTTCCCTAACCTTTAAAATGTGGGAAATTTATTTAGGCCCTACCAGCACCTCCAATGTGCTGAGGTGCCAAGATATAAACAGATGGTTGGATTTAAGCCACGTTAAGCTCCTATTAATGCAAAGCATGAAAGAACTCTTGCTCAAATACATGGTACAAATCATGAAAATATGCCTAAGGAAAAGGAAGTTTGACTAACAAATTATGACATTAACAAATAATGTAATATTTAAAATATGAGTATTTTCAAGGTAACTATATTTAAATGAGTATGGGAAGAGCTACTGGTGTCTCTCTCAAAGAAACCCCTTGCCTCCCTTTATATCTAGTAACATTATGAGTATTGGTTCAAAGCTTTTTTACAGATAATTATTCCAACAGTCAGTTTTCCCTCTTTCTATGAAGGAGAGTGCATTCTTAGATTTCAGATTCCTGAATAAATGAATGAGAAATGCCCTTTCAGGATCCAGCCTTCATTCTGAGGTATAGCCAGACTTACGCCTGACTGCACCAGAAAGGGCCGCATGACCACCTGCCCAGCAGCTGGGGGAGGGACTTGGTCTGGAACATTATAAAGTGTATAGTGTGTCACAGTGGAATCAGAAAACACAGCCTTTGTATCACCACGTCTCCTGTGTCCTAGCTCCACCTTTCTCCTCCTTTGCCACACCTCTCTCAGAGCTGGGGTGCTGTGGCTTCCTGTGTGGCCTAATACCCTGGCATATGGGGGAACCCCCAGTACACATGAAAGACACCTCCTAAGGCCCCAATCCTGCCTTTTAAAGAGAGTGAAATAAGTAGGCATGGTAGGGAAATTAATTTTCTCTATCACTACACCCTGCATGAGATAGGAGTGTGGTTTACCAGTAGTATGTTCATCTTCATTCCTTAACAAATATCTTTATATAAAGCTTCAGTTGCCTGAGAGTGATAGAATACTAAGACTAAATAGATCTTTAAACTGTAAATGGTTGCCATAAATAATTCAGTTCTCACCCCGATTCAGGAGGAGTTAAGGGAAGACAGACATTTCTCTGGGTGGCTGTTCACCACAACCTTAGGGCAGCGGAATTCCTGTTGAATTTTCTTTATTTCTGTACTGTCTGAATTTTCTACATGACTCTGTACTACCTTTACAGTCATTAAAAAAAGTTATTTTCAAGTCAAGGCAGGGTAGGGGTGGGAAAGGATGTATACTCAACTATGTGTGACACTCAACTGTGTGATTGATTTTTTTCCCACAAAATAAGGGAAATGCTCATGTAAACATTCCCAAAGTGACATACTATGTTTCTTAACCAAATTCTAAATGAAGCAATCAGCATCTCAGGAGCTCAATATGCTTTAGAAGCAGCTGTAAAGTCTAGCTGTCCTTTACATGAAGTAAAAGTGGTGAGGGCACTGCAGATTTTAGATTCCACGCATAAAACACTCACTTGCCACAGGCAAAGAGATAGCAGAGACATTTATTCAACATACTAACCCTTTTTGCTAAACACTAGATACTAGAGAGATCTATAAGCCAGTCACTGTCCTCAAAGATTTGGTATCCTAGTTGGTACACCTTACAATTTCACTAACAGTAGGACAGCAGTATTAAAAAGAACATGAGGCACCATTTGGTTGAGTGGCAATACATCAAATATTTAATGACCAAGTTAACATGCTGTTAACATACTTCTTACTTGTTAGCTTATGGCAATGTACAAGTTACTAAAGTCATACATGAGAAAATGACTATGTGACTAGAAATGAGTCTCTTAACTTTTCTAGGTTTCAGTTTGCCCAAATATAAAATAATCTAGTTTGGCTCCAAGTCTCCTCTCAGTACGTTAGGATTTCAATGTTGTGTCCACAGCCTAAGAATTTCAGAACAATAAAAAAAAATCACAAACTAAGCAAACACAAAATATATTTTCTTTGTGAGTTCTTTCAGAGAATAGATCTTTCTGCGTTTGTAGATGTCAGGATAATAGGATTTAACTGATAACGAAATATAGTTACTTTACTTATAAAGGGCCTAGTAGTTTTCTTGACATATAGTGAATATTCAGTAAGTGTGTCATACAGATATCACTTATCATTATCACTTATCACTTATCACTGCTAATTTTGCTCTGAACATTCTTTTTCATAGGTATAGGGTAGGCAAGGGCACCTCTAAGTAGGTAGACATCTGAAATACTTGTGCTTAAGAGTAACCTCTGACTTCCCACATTACTACTGAGTTACTTTCATTACACATAATGAACAGTCTGTTCCAAATATATCTCACTATCATTTTCTGGTTAAAAAAATGGAGTTGACACAGATGGAACTAGAAGGGATCATGCTCAGAGAAATAAGCCAGAAAGAAAGAGAAAAATATTGAATGGTTTCATTTATAACAGGAATATAGGGGAACCAAACAAAAGAGAGACACTCAGTGAGAGAGAGGGAGGATAAGGGCTCAAAAAGGGGTAGAAAAGGGCACAAGGTGAAAAAGAAAAGACCACGGTGATGGGTCACAGGTGAATTGGTGGTGGGTAACCCAAGGGGAATACAAAATGAAAAAAATATAAATAACAATAAAAAATGGAACTGGAATTCACTGTTTAAGATTTATATAACATAAAAAACATAAAATTATTGTTACTAAGATATATAACTGTTGATACATCCTTTCTACATCTGATGTTATCAAAACTCACATAGTTTACCGTCATCTCATTATGGACTTACACATTCGTTTAAGATAATTTCAATTTATATGTAAGTAATTTCAGGTATTACTCATTCCATTCAATATAGTGTTGGTGTTAAGAGAACTTAAGAAAAATCCTGATCCAATTCTAACTGGGGAACTTCCACATGTAACTTAAGCTTTCATTGACTCTATTACTATCTATAAAATGGGACAATACTGTTTAATTTACAGTGTTGCTGTGTTAAATAAAACAATCTGTATAAAGGGCTTCTCAATTCATTACATAGTAAGCATTCAATAAGGAGAAACTGTTACTGTCATCACAGAAATAAGTGGACACAGGAGTTAGTCACACTTTTTTCGCTGTATATATTTTGATTATTTGTTTTTAGTTATTATCTTAAGATATGATTTCTAGCTGAAATAAATTGTTTCAGTCACCTCTTCCAGTCCCTTCACTTTATAAATGAAGAAACTAAGGTCCAGAACATGCAAAGTTAATGGCAGAGCCGGCATGAAATACCTAACTGCATATTCAATATTCTTTATTATAACACAGTTCAGAGTATTTGGCACTCCCCAGTAGTCTAGGAAATTACGCAGGATTAAATTGCTGGTGTTTGTTTCAATCCTGACTAATCCATCTTTTTTTCTTTTCTTTAATGCTTTGGAGGGGAGGTTAATTTAGTTCTGATAAATGACACACAAAGAGGAGGAAAAAAGCACTTTTAGAAATTTATAGTAATAACTTCAGCAAGAATTTTTAAACATGCTGTATTAGTTAAGGTACTTTTTTGAGTTTTATTCTAATTGTCAGTAATTATACTCCCTTAAGATTCGATATGAATAATTTCTAAAAGTGTGAGCAGCTTACTGATGATTACACACATTTTCAAAGACAGTGGGTTGTGTGAAATGTGAAAAATTGGACTAAAACAAAAGTTACACAGAATAAGTAAACACTGCACTTAAAGTCAGTTTTCCCCCTGATGAACACTGCCATTATTTCTTACCTTTAGTTTTGAGGGGGGCACAATGTTTAATAGCTTTAAGACATTTACAATGCTTAAGTTTAAAAAAAAAATACATTTTTGTAACCGCAGCCTAATTTCAAACTCCCTGAAATCAGTATGTGCCACTGAAAGTTCCTCGACATCGCGGTTATTTTGGAACCCAGAAGTCTATGAGTTTATCTCAGCCTTCTCATTATTGCTTATTACCTCTGGTGCGTTGTTTTCGGTTGCATATTTTCCAAAAAGACTTTAACAATTAAAGCTAGGGTTCAGGCTGCAAAAGGCAGAAGGACTAGAAAGGAAACTTCCCTCTGCTCATTCACTTTTTACATTTGAGATCAGGCAGCACAGGAAGGCGCGGGAGCAGGAGCATAACGCTTTCTGTACGAGCGTAGCCGAGCGGACCAGGCAGCCCCGCCGGGTTAGCCGCGGCTCTGGGCGCGGGGTGCGCGCTCCGCCAGTCGGCGCCCCCGCCTCCCATCTCCAGCAACAGGTGCCAGAGCAGCCACCCGCGCCTCCGCGGAAGCTGTGGCGCTCCTCGGGGCACCAGGATGTCCGCCGCACCATTTCCCAGCCACAGCCTACCTGGCCCCAGGGACACCGACATCCGCGCGCGCCCTGCGGTCCCCGCTGGTCCTCCCTCGCACGCCCTCAACCAGCCTCTCCCGAGTCCCCACGCTTCTCTCGAGCTGCAGATTCTTTCTCCCGCTATCGGTCAGGAAGGTGGCTCCATCCTCCTCCCAGTCAACCTCCCTCCTCCCCCACCCCCCTTCGTTCTTTCTCAACTCCAATTGGAGTCGCAGCTCCCCTGGCTGCGCTCACCTGACCAACTGAGCGGGGGTGGTCGCCCAAGGCAGCGCGCCCCTGTCTGCGCAGCGGGCAGTCAGGTCCGCACTCTGGCGTCAGGATCACCCTGCCTTGGCTATCCCTAATGGATTCTTCCAGCAGCGAGGCGCCTAAGCTGACCTGCCTCGCAGAGGAGCAGAGAGCCCTGGCCTTGCTCTTTCGTCCCAGGCCTTGGGCGCGGTCCGGGTTTTCTAAGCCTCCACTTTCAGGTAAACTTTTTAGTTTTTCCCGTTGGGCACATGTAATTATTAGTCCACCTATACTGCGGGGCACTCCGACCTGACTACTTTTCTGTATGCAGTTCCCGTTTTATTTAAGGGAGAAAAACCATTTACTGAATCTCGTTCGTACCCTAAACGGACATTTCTTTGTACTTGGCTGAAGCACACCCTGTAATGCTCACATCATGAAAATGTAAGAAATAGGGAGCTACACATGCACTTAAAAACAGACTGAGGTCAACAGTTGGATGATTTAGCTGTCTCATTTATAAAGCGGTATTACTAATTCCTACTTCATAGGACTGTTAGTTAGCATTAGGGGAACGAGATGGTAGGTAAAGTGAACGCTACATTAAGACACGTGGTAATCTCTCAATAAATGTTGGCAACTATTTCCCAGGCTTAAAAGTGAAGTCCCCAAGGTCTGATAATATCACTACCAACTTTCAAACCCCCATCTGCACCAGAGATTTTTAAAGCACATGCAGCAATCTTAGAATCATAGACGTTTCAAACCAGCAGGGAGATTAAAGATGAACAGTACAACACGACCTCACCGCGTATTTTATGGAAGAAAAATTAAAATTAGGAGTTGATTGTGTAACTTAAAAGCAGAAACAGGCCTAGGTCCTAGGTGTTTCATTTAAAAGCAGAGCTTATGTAGGCACACTTCCTAATGGATCCGAATTAGAATAACTAGATAGTCTGAGTTGTAAACTACTACCAAGAAGTGCTGATTTATCATTATTATCAGCTATTGTTGAATACCTCAAAGCTTCAACAGTCAACAAACAGCTGGGCAACAAAGGCAAAGTTCATTCAAAGGTCCTCCTACAGAAATGGATGGGAATGCAAACGCTGCATTGAAGACATAAAACATTTCAAGACATAAAACAACCTAAATAGTCAAGGAGATGAAACAGCTATCCTGGGAGACTTTAACTACAAATGTGGACCTGGGTCTAGAATCCATATACCCTTGGGGCATATTCCTTGAGCAAACATAGGCCTGCTTACTATATTCTGCAGTTAAAAAAAATAGAGTTGAAGACAAATTAAAGTCAAAACAATGAATCAATTTTCCATGTATTCAAATGTGAAACAAAAAACAATAATTTTAGAAAAGAGTTTTTCACATTACTTATTGTAAACTTGTGTATACTCTGTTAATATACCCTCTTGGATTTACAGCTTCTAGATAATTTAAAATGTTTTATAACTCCTAGATTATTTAAAACATTTTACGAAATACATATTTAACTCAGTTTTATTGCATTATTAATATGCTTAAATATTTTATTTGTGACTGAAATTAATTTACTAACACCCTGACAAGTCAGTGCCTATCACAAACTATTCTGTTGTAATCATTTTACCAAGTCCCATGATTAAATACGCTCTCCACAACTGGATTTCGTCAGAATGCATTTCACTCTATGTATGACACTACCTTGGGCACTATGATGGGCCAGAATAAAAACTTGCACCTCTCTCCATCTCAAGGCTACCTCAAGGAACCCAGTAGTTCATTAATAATTATTACTGAGTATTTCGGAAGCAGAAGACACTGGAAGGTATTATGGAAAAAACAGTGATTGCTAGAAACATGACCCTGAGTTCACAGAAATTGTACTTTCTCTGTGGTGAAGATTTGATGAACCAAAAAGCAGAATATGCCATGCAAAAAGTGAGCATCCCAGAGATTGCTAGAGGTGCCCCAACAAGAAAAGATTCTATGGAATAGTGAAGGCTTCTGCAGGGAGCTGGTTATCTTTTGCCTTAAAAAATAAGACCATGGGAAACAGCATGGCTGGAATGGTTAGCAAAGTATTTCACAAAGCAGTATAGGTGCTGTCAGATGCTGAAAGTGTTCAGTGAATATCCATTGCACTTAAATCTAAACTCCTTACATGAACTAAACGAATTGCTTAATTCCTTCTGTCTTTTCCTGTTCAGCCCTGTCTACAATTCTTCCTCTTTCCATTTGTATTCCCATTTCTCTGCTCTTCTTTAACTCAAATACAACAAAATCATTCCTGCTTCAGAGCCTTTCTACGAGTTTTCTCCCTCTTCCTGGACCACTGTTAGCAGAAATCTTCATATAATTGGATCCTCCATCATATCCTTCATTTGAGGAGTGATTCAACTATCCCTTCTATGGAGGTGTCTGCCCTGATAACGTCCATGGGCACGCCTACCTATTACCCTGTTTCATTTTCTTTGTATCATTTATCCCAAATAAATATCGTGTATACTTACCTAGTTGTTTTCATCTGATGATTAGAATGAAAGCTCTATAAGGGTAGGTTCCAAGTCTCGTTCACTGCTTTATACTCAGTAGGCAGAAGAGGCTCTAAGATATAGTAGAAATCCATTATATATGGAAAATATAAAGGAAAGGAGAGAAAGAGAGGGAGGAAAGGAAGTAAAAGAGAGAGGGAGGAGTCTGTGAAAGCCCTGGAAGGTCATAATATCAAAAAGATTCCCAGAATTTATTTCCTTGTACTTCACAATCGATCCTTAGAAAAGATGACTTGAGGGGCCTCCCCGGTGGCGCAGCGGTTGAGCGCTGCGCTGTGGAGCTGTCGGCAGCGGCGACGCGAGTTCGATGCCCGGCCGGGGAGAGTCCCACATGGTGTGGCAGACCTCTCCTGCCTCCCCCGCTGCTCCCCTCAGCGGTATATTTCTGGTCTGCCTGTTCTGCTCCCCGCTCTGTCTCTGGTGAGCCCTCTCGCCGCCCCGCGCCTCTGGCCTGTGCCCCAGCTTGTATGTATAAAAATAAAAAATAAATCTTTAAAAAAAAAAAAAAAAGAAAAGATGACTTGAACCCATGTTAAAATACAGACATGCCTTAATCAGAGATATTTTAAACTCATTCCATCATTCATAACTTATAAAGAATTTGTTCTTCAAGTCATGTTTGGTAAAGGAAAACAGTATGGAAGAGGATTAAGGGGCATCTGAAAGTGGGAGGGGGCAGGTGACACTGAGAGAAGAGAGTGTTGAAAGGAAAAGTTGAAAGTTCTGAAGGCAAAGTTGGCCTGATTCCCAGTTCTGCCTACAAGCAGCCCTGATGAAGTGTAGTGCTTTTTCCCTATAGGAGTCTTCATTGAATCAATTCAATAACCCCAAATTCCACACATAAACAGCAGTTTTCTTAAACCCTTGAAAAGTGTTGATGGCATACAAGTTTTCTTTCTTTTCCAACTTAGTTGGTCTTGCATACTAAGTAAGACTTATAAATCTTCTCCAAAGATCTTTTTAGTTCCTTAAAAAAGGTATTTGTTGTACTTGACATCCTGTGTTTAGATATATAAGTTTAGGTTTTCAAGAGGGAATTTCATCAAAGCAACAAAACCAAGCCCAGGGAGTATTTACTTCACCTCTCCTCCAAAAATGGTGAAGTGGAATGTAACTTCTAAGGTACCCATATTTGTCTACCAAAGTCTTCTGTTAGAGTTCTAGTTTCCAGACAGGAAAAAACAAAGGCTTGTCAGGACTTTGCCAAACGCCTGGACTCCTTTTCTTCACACTCCAAGGTAACTAGTCACCCAGTTCACCTCCCTGCACACCAGTATGCAATAAAGTTCTCAGTAAATTTATTATCTTAGCCCTCCATAAAGAGGAAACAAATAGCTTAAATTCAAGTTTTCAAATTACCTAGCACATAATTGTAGCTCAATAAACATCTGTCAAATATTGATGTGACTAGATAAATAAGTGGAAGGAAGTTCCCACCATCAAGCCCAGAATTAGAATTTATGAGACAAAAGAAATAATTTTGTTATTATTGGGATCAGTGGATTCATTCAATAACTCAGACTACATCAAGCTTGAGATACTGCTCCCAGGTCAGAAAAAGACAATTGTTCTTGGGTCTTTTGGAAATAAAAAGTCTCAGAAAATCTAAGCAATTCCTTGAAATGTCACACAGAACTATGCCTTGGTATTAGCACTTCTTTGAACACTCTACTCCAAAGTGATTTTATTTAACTAATTTCCTGCCTACTGATACTTAAAAATCCTACTGCCTCTGAGCTCCCAGACCTGGCTTTTCCCCTTTTTTGGATAGCATCAAAGTCCTGCTAGCTGCAGGACATATTTTAAATGAATGCCTACTAACCAGACGCATCATTAGGTACTTAAAATATGAACATGATTTCAAAAGTTTCAAACTTTCAGTTATAAAATAAATACGTCATAGGTAACATACAGCGTGGTGATTGTAGTTAACACAAGGTGTGAAAGTTACTGAGAGTAAATCTTTAAAATTCTGATCATGGCAGTTCTTCCTGCCTGCTTGTATCTATGCAAGCATTC
The DNA here is from genome assembly GCA_004024925.1 of Scalopus aquaticus. Classification (NCBI taxonomy): domain Eukaryota; kingdom Metazoa; phylum Chordata; class Mammalia; order Eulipotyphla; family Talpidae; genus Scalopus; species Scalopus aquaticus. Next base: position 160,930 of record PVIJ01001062.1, read on the forward strand.
TTTCCTGTCCTATCCCTTTCCCTAATAAACCTGTTTAAAAAATAAATAAAAATAAAATAAAATTCTGATCATAAGAAAAAAATTTTAACTATGTGTGGTGAATGGTGTTAACTAGATTTATTGCAGTGATTATTTCACAATATAGACAAGTACTGAAACATTATGTTATACACCTGAAGCTAATATTATATGGCAATTATATATCAATTAAAAAATAAACACACAACCTCCATGTGACTCAATAACTACAGTCTTAGCCATTTAACCAAAAGAATGAAAATATGTTCATAAAAAAAACTAAATACAAATGTTTATAACAACTATATTCATAATAATCCAAACCTGGACACAACTCAGATCCCCTTCAATGGGTGAATGTCAAGAGCAGTTTGAGGGCATATGCTGCAGAATTCAGAATTGGACTGTGACTTTCCAGAGAATGGGCATATGGAGTAGAGTGTGCTTAAGACTGGGGGAGCGAACAATGATACACAGCAGCAGAAATCATTAGTTGGGTCTGGAATTGGTGTTGGACTACATTTCTAAGGCTTAGGATTTCCATGCACTTAAGAAATAAGCCCTCAGTAGGATAGCCTCCTTGGCCTGTGGAGGGAAATGTGTTTGGCCTTTTTGGCAGGGGTGTGCCTTGTCTTCTGTTCTCCTACATTTAAAAGAGCCTATGAATAACATCATAGATGAAGGGGGGAAAAGATGCTTCTTCTCTTGGCTCTGAGAGATCTGGAACACGTCCTTGAATACCCTACTTGGGTTCCTCAGACTTGCTGTTCTCCTGTCTGACAGAACAGCTACGTGCTCCCAGTCACCTTTGGACCTGAGTTAACCACTCAGTAACTGACTCACACTCAACAGAAAACATACATGAAAAAAGTAGGTGTCAAAAAAAGTACTTCATAGGGGCCTCCCTGGTGGTGTAATTCTCAACACTATGAAGCTGTCTGCAGCCACTGCAACATGAATTCGATCCCTGGCCAGGGAGCTTCCCACATGACGCTGCAGACCTCTCCTCTCTCACCCGCTGCTCCCCTCAGCAGTGATCCACCTATTCTGCTCCCCATTCTGTCCCTAGTGAATCCTTTCACCCCCCCGAACCTCTGGCCCACACCCCAGTTCTTGTATGCATAAATAAATAAATCTTTAAAAAAAAAGTTCTCCATAAAAAAGGTCAAACAGTAAATATTTTAGACTTGCAGGCCATGCTATCTCTGCTGCAACTATTCAACAAAACTATTTTAGTGTGAAAACACCCAGAGGCAATATGTATACAGATGAGCATGGCTGTGTTCTAATAAAACTTATTTACAAATCCAGAATGAACCAGGAGGAAAATAGTGTGCCCATACATGCTCTATGCAAAGCTAAAGTTACCTTACTTATCAGCTTAATTTTGACACTGACATCCTAAATTTATTAATTCACTCAACATAGGTTGAGTACCAATGATATGTAATGCTTAGGATATAAAAATGAATAAGAATATAGTCCCAGGCCTCAAGAAGCTTTCTATAGCAGAATTTTCTGTCCCTCTCCATAAGTTTCCTCTATGCATTTTATGATATATATTCATATTGTAGTCCTACTTCTGTGCAAGAAATATGTAATGGTCTGTGTCCTAGGTCTTTATGTTACATAATCTGCTATTTTTTTTCCTCTGGATAGATTCTAATCAGTATTTTCATCTGACGTCCACAACACCTGTGTGTCTAGATTTTGAATAATATCTTGTTTGACTTGTCCTCTAAAATTCTGACCTATTATAGACTTGCTTTAAGTTCCTTATTCTCACCCTCTTTGAAAATTAAAAAAAAGAAAAGAAGCAAAAAAAAAAAAAGCCAGCTAATAACTCTGATCAACATTTGCATTAACTGGAGCTTCTGATCCACCTTCTGTGTACATTGTACAATATTGTAAATCAGTGTACTGAATGGACCATTTTCTGTTCCCCTAGAACTTGTTTGGTACAAGCTAGGCCCAAAGAGATAACAAGTAGCTGACTTTTAAAGAAAGCTATTAATCACTGAGACCAGACTCTGTCTCCAGGGCTTTTTAAGAGGTGGAAGTACTTAAGGTGATCTCAGGCAAAAGAAGATGCTAACATCAGTGGTTAGCATGGGAGGCAGTTGAGGGGAAGTTCTGAATTTTCTCTCTCCTCTAGAAGATGGTTGTAGAGATTGGAGATCATAGCAGAGATGGCTCTGCTATTTGCTTTTGGGTGTCTGCTCAGGCCAATAGATTTGTTGATCTTTCCTGACTGTACCACCAAGAAGAAAGAGAACTGAGAAAGAAAGATGGCAGGACAGAGAAAAAGAGTCCAGCCAATAATGAGGAAGAGAAAGTTTTGAACAATGACTTGAAATTGGTATATATTGAAGTTATGGAATATTCTCAGGAGATTTTTTTATTCAGTGAGAAAGAATGATTTGATACAAACCACAAAAAGAAACTAGAGATAACAGTATTGGTTCATTTCATGTTTAGAGTTCACGTTTGAACTCCACTGAGTTAAAACCACTCAGGAAATCAATTAGACCAGCATTTCTAAAAGTGTATACAATGAATTTCGTTTCTTTAGGCTTGCAAAGGGCAAAAGACTTCTCACTCAAACCATACATGTGGGAAATATTTTTAGAAAATCACTATGCACCACAAGATGTTAAAAGATCTGACTACAAGCATAAATAAACCATTTTCAATTTTTTAACAATTCATTTGATGATAGAGCTTATTTGATCTCCATGTGTTTTTTTTTTTAATAAAGATTTATTTATTTATGCATACAAACTGGGGTGGAGGCCAGAGGTGTGGTGAGAGAATTCACCAGAGACAGAGTGGGGAACAGAACAGGCGGATCTACTGAAGTACACTGCTGAGGGGAGCAGCAGGCAAGGCAGGAGAGGTCTGCCGCGCCATGTGGGAATCTCCCTAGCTGGGTATTGAACTCGTGCTGCAGTGGCTCTGGATAGTTTCATAGTGCTGCGACTTAACCCGTTGTGCCACCAGGGAGGTCCCTGATATCCATGGTTTTTAAAAAAACTATTTTATTTATTTATTTTTGCATAGAAGAACTGGGTATAGGCAAGAGTTGTAGGGGTGAGAGGATTCACCAAAGTGGGGAACAGAACAGGTGGCTCTACTGAAATACACTGCTAGGGGAAGCAGTGGGCAAGTCAGGAGAGGTCTGCGCCAAAATTGGGTTAGCTCCCTGGCTGGGGATCAAACTCAAGCTGCAGCTGCAGTGGCTGTCCAGGTGATAGAGCTGAGACTTAACCCGTGTGTCACCAGGGAGACATTGATTACTATGTGGTGTCTATGTTACTTCCATTAATGTTCTTAGAGAGACACTTTTGGACTTGAAATTCTGCTGTAAAGAAGAATTAAAGTCTGTCCATGGGTCTACAACCAAAGCCAGATGAATGCCAATTTGGCAGTTAGTGGAAAGAAAGTTCTTTCTTTTCTTTCTTTTGGATCCTTATGGTTTGAAGCTGCGCTTGTGTTTGTCAATTCCTCCAGGGCCACAGGAGTTATACAACTTTTGGCAATGATATTTCCATGAAAGTCTATATGATGAAACCCCCTGGAATTGTTCCTGCCGCTGAGAACCAGAGGGGCCTGAAAAGCTGTGGAAGGTAGAGGCAAATTGACAGAAGTAAGTTGGGAGTGGGGGAGGGGGCTAAGAGGAAGAGGGATTAAGCTTTTATCAGAAAATAACTTTAAGTTGGAATCCTGGAAGAACTGGAAGGTTTGCAATACCAGGATGCCTAAGAGGGTTTTACATGTCTTTCCTAACCTACCCAAAACTTTCATAATCAAACTTCTGCAGATGAAAACAATACAAAATGTATACCAACGTCACAGGACAGTTGACATAATTGTATGAGGGAGGAGCCAGACAACGGTGGATGGCAGAAAGGTGAGTTCACACACAGCACCAGCCAAAGGTCGCTTCAAATCTTCTCAAGATAACAATTCAATTTAGGTACAGATGATGCCAAGAGATAATACAGTGTATGTAGGTTGAGCAAACAGACACATTTATTAATCTTTCACACATTACTTTATCTTAAAAAATGGAAATTCTGATAATATCTACAGCACACACTTATGCATGGATTGAATGAGATAGTGAAGTCAGGTACATGGTATTGAAATCTTACCATGTACCAGATTTCACTATCTCATTCAGGGAAACAATGAAATAAAATAAAGACTCTAGTTATATTTTAGAGGCAGTCGAGAAAGTTTTTCTTTTGAGTTAACCAATCCAATATGGCAAACACTACAGCAGTAGTATAAATGTATTTAAATACATTTACAAGTTCATATTTTTGCATTTAAAAGCATTTTCCTATTAAAACTTTTTAATCATTTCTTTTCATCGCTCTGTTGTGATTATATCTGTCTTTAATATATCTGAATATACTTTATGCTAATTAATAAGAGTATATATATATATATATATATGTAAAACTGATAAATAGCTCCAACAAGCAAATATAAAATCAAGTATAGCATATTGCTTTCTAACAAATAGTCTTATCTACTTACAAATCTAAATATATTCAATAGTAGTACTGGAATTTAATTATACATGCTGTAGTTTATCTTTACTATGGCCATATGCTATATTTTATTACATTATTTTACAAAGGATAAATGAAGTACAATTTTATGTCCCATGGAAAATACTTTAAATCCTTATCTTCTCAAGTTAAAATTATTTCTATCTCAAGAAATCCCTTTACAAAACATTTGCAGAAATTTCTCCCCGAGACTTTTTTAGATTCCTACCAGGTTTTTTTTGTTTGTTTTTTAACAAAAAGCACATCTCAAAACAGTTTTTCCCATATTTTAAAAGGACTTTCTCCATAAATCAGACAAATTTATATGGAATTTTTAATCATTTCAGAGCAGCTAATTAAATCTTTTCTTCTCCTAGCTGCTCTGGTTTAGGTACGCTGTGTGTGGCGCTTCCCGTGGTTTGTCATTTTGCTTTAATGGCAGGGGGAGGAAACCAGTAAGGTTCAGTAACCACACTGCATATCAAAATGTCACCATGGCAGCATTTGTCCACTTGTCAGAGTCCTTCTAAAATGACTCAGCCATTCATTTTGTTGAATCAATATTGAAGCTTTTGAGATTTATGACTTGAGGTTTGGGAGCAAGCAAGACAGACAAATCCTTCATTCCTAACATCGAGCTCTAGATTTCCACTCCTTGCATAATTTTCTCGTAATAAGCTTACATTTTTACATGCCTGCTAATACAATGGAAAAGAATGTAAAGTTTCCAAAAACACTGGACTGTGGTAATCTTATCATATGAAAATCAAATGGCTAATTTCCTAGGAGATGCTAGGGAGGCAGGTAGGGGACAAAATTGTAAGCCTTTTGATATAAAACCTTTCAATATCTGCTGTGTGATTCTTTAAATTTCATTTTGTATATATCCCATCTTAATGCGTACCTAAGAAGCACTAGGATAAGCCTTTTATTCACAAAATCTTTCTATTTAATACTTTACACTTTGAACAAATACAAAATTATAAAACTGACCTTTTCTATTTTAAAATTATATTTCTTCAGACTTTTTTTTAAAATAATCACAAAAGTTTCTAGTGGATCAGCTTACAAAATAAGTCCAGTTTCTCAATCCAACCACTCATACTGTGTATTTTCAGTTATAACTGTGCAAAGTTCATCAATATTACCCAAAGATGAAATTATGAGTCATTTTCATAAGTACAGATCTTCTCAACAAGACCTTCTAGGGTCTTTGACGTTTCATTGACATATCAGGACAGGCTAAGGTGGGAAAGGACAAATTCTCTCGATTATTCCTCCTTCAGATCTCCTCCCAGGATTCACAGTGCCCCATGTCCTAATCTCCCTAAGATTCCTACCCGAATCTGCACAGAAAGGTGCAATGCAGATACCTTCACTGGGGGGACTCTTCAGAGCAGATAACTCACACCAGAGAGGATTTGCAGTCCCAGGAAACCCCAGCTCTTCTCCAATCTGAGGTAATGTTTATTTTACCAATGGCTGCAAGCAAACAAAGCCACTGCAAACAAAGCTCCACTGTTTATTTCCCCCATGGGTGGGAAAATCAAGCCCAGTGGGAAGAGAGGTTTGACTGATGGTATGTTTGGAGATCATGTAGATCTTGCAAAGTGTGTGCGTGTGTCTAGTTAGCAGAGACATCTTTGTCAGCAGTTTTATTTATTTATTGTTTCACTCCTTAGTTTTAGATACGTAACTCAAAGTTTGTTTATTTATTTATTTATTTATTTTTGCTTATAAGTTGGGGTGCAAGCCAGAAGTTTGGGGCAGAGAGGGTTCACCAAAGACAGAGTGGGGAGCAGAACAGGCAGATCTACCGAAATACACTGCGGAGAGGAGCAGTGGGGGAGGCAGGAGGTCTGCTGCGCCATGTGGGAATCTCCCCAGCTGGTCATCAAACTCACTCCGAAGCCTCTGACAGTTCCACGCGCTGCCCTAAACCTGTTGCGCCACCAGGGAGGCCCTCAAAGTATATTTCTCTCTTTAATTACTTTAAAATTTTTCACACTGGTTTCTGGCATATTACTACTGTGGGCATAAAGCATTTGACCATAACTATGGTCACATATATCAATGTTATCAAACTATATTATTTTCACAGCACTTTAGTATATTACTTTCTACATTGTTTCTGGTCTCCCTGTTTAAAATCCCTAGAAATAGTCATTTGCATATCACTGTCATTCTCTTTTTTAATTGAAGTAACATTGCATTATAACATTATGTAAGTTTCAGGAACACATCATTAAGAATCAACACTGATGCTGACAGTTTTGTGCTTAAGTTTGGAGTACTCCAAATGTCCAATCAACTACCTTTACTTAAATAACCTTACACAGCTCTAAGAATTTCAAATCATACTGACAGGCATAGGAGTACTCCGTAGTTTTTATTTAAGGTGATGGAAAAATTTGGAAATAGATAAGGGTGACAGTTGTACAAAATTCTGATTATAATTAATACTACTGAGTTGTACACTTAAAATAGGTAAAATGGCATTTTTTGTTATACTTATTTTAACACAATTTTAAAAATTAATAATGTTTTATATCAAAAACCATTGACTCACACATCTTAAATGGGTGTGTTATATGGTATGTGAATTACACCTTATAAAAGTAAACAGTAGGAAAGAAAAAATTGTGCAGAAAGCTTCAGTGCTTCGTCTGTAGCTTGTATTTGTCAGGTGATATGAAAAAACTTACACTGGAATTGTTTCACTTTTCAGAAAACAAAATTCTTTGGAGTTTTCTTCTTTGCAGGGTTCTGAGAAAGTAAAATGGCTTTTAAGATCGTGCTTTAGTCTTGCAATAGAACAATTCCACATGGAATACTTCCAAACAAAATGGAGTTCTCTAATACTTCTTAGTTGTTCTTTACTTCTCTTTTTTTCTTTTCTTTTTTTTTTCTACTTCCAACAGCAAAGAAGTAGCTTGTGAACATTTTCTACAAGAAATGCTGAGCTGGTTAATTTCTGATAATTATAAAATCATGGGTGGTCACTAGTTCAAAGAAAATCTTTCCAAATAAAACTAATTATGAGCAGAGAATTTAACTATGTCCCTTTATGCACTGCCAAAATGCAGTATCAATAGAACAGAATGTGAAAGCTGCAGCTTTGATATGAAAGGTACTGAAAATATTCATCTTTTTGGTAGTTGTTCTGCCACCACATAGAATGAAATAAAAGGAAAAAGAATTATGCAGCATCAACTTGAATTATGCAATTGGAGAAAAGCAAAGGCAAATCATAACCAGATGCGACCATGCATACATTTTACTCTAAAAATTGTCCTTGATATCGCTGGACACCCAACGCACTCTACTGGCAGTGCCAAATAATTGAAAAGAGTAGAAAAGAATAACTTAGACTCTCATATATTATCATTAAAATAAAAAGCATTTGCAGCAGCAAAATACTATCAGAAATGTCTAGAACATCAATACTAGACTGAACAACATGAAAGAAAAAAGGCTGTCATTTAAAATTAGGAGGAATTACATTTTAGATTGAAGCATAGTGAACTGCTGTTTTCAACCCTTTTGCCAGTGTTTGGCCATTTTAAAGTAAGAAAATATAAACTTCAAGTTTCTCACTACTTAGAATGGTAAACCAATGCCCCTCAACCCAAAAAGAGAAAGGTCAATCCACAGCCAGAAGAGTGTTATGTTCTACCTTCCATACCAACCTGGACTAAGCATCTCACCACTTAGAATCGTAGGCCGGTCCCTGTCATGCAGGAATTAGCAACTGTCTACACTTTGTTGCCCTTTATCTGTAGGGAGGATTACATCTGTATAATCAGAAAGTGTTAAGAGCATTTTGTGGGGCTAAGAAAATTAGAATGATCAAAACAAAATAAATTTTCAGAGTTAGTTCTTTGCTTGCTTGAACCTGACCCAGGTTAGAACGTCTATATGGGAAAGGAGGGCAGGGTCATACTTTTTTCTTGATTTCTTCCAATACTTATTCCTATCCTTTTTTTAAAAAAAAATATTTATTTATGCATACAAGCTGGGGATTAGGCCAGAGGTGTGAGGTAGTGAGAAGATTCACCAGAGACAGAGTAGGGAGCAGAACAGGCAAATCGACTGAAGTACACTGCTGAGGGGAGCAGCGGGCGAGGCAGGAGAGGTCCACTGCGCCCTGTGGGAATCTCCCTGGCCAGGTATAGACTCGTGCTGCAGTGGCCCTGGATAGCTTCATAGTGCTGCACTTAACCCGTTGTGCCACCGGGGAGACCCTGGGTGTGGTATCTTTAGACAAGCTAGACTCGTTTGTCATGTTCACAACTAGTCCTCACAACACCACACCTTCTTGGCCATTACTTTGACTCTAGGGCAGAGTCCAAAGTCCACGTTTAACTTTTTGGGGAGGGGTTTGCTGCCAGTCCTTTGTCCCTCAAATTCCTTGTGAAGATCTCCAAGTGATCCCTCTAACTTTCTACCACTTTTGCCCGGCTTGGTGGAGGTGGCATGCACGGCAGTGCTAGCTCTCACCAAAGGAATTCTCACTGCAGGCTCCACTTATGTACCCTGAAGATATGTGATAAGAAGCATAAAATCAGTTATCAGCCACTTCTCAATGTAGATAGTAGTTAGTCTTGCAGTTTCTGTAACTGAGTTCATATCTCTGTTCCACTATTTACTAGCTAAGTGAACTTAGGGAGATTATCTTTGTAGACAAAGTACTGAAAATCCACAAGAAATAAAAGCAATAACAGAATAGGTTGCTTTAAAAATTGAATGCATTAAGTTCTAGAAGAGTATCTGGTCACCAACAATAAAGCAAACCACATCTGTGCCCTCTGATGTGATGCATGGAAGAGTACTGAACATCACCCACCAATGTAGGATTCTCAAAACATATATATCAAAGTTGTATAAAAGAAAAAAAATTGATAAGGGGAGCTGGGGACCCCACTGGATTAAAAGAAACTAAAGAGTGTATAGCTGAATACAATATATAAACCATGATTAAATCCTAGACCTCATTTTAAAATAATAGATAGAAAAAGGAAACCAGACAAAGGATATGTCTGGGAGGTTGGATATTTACGTATAAACTAAACATCAGAGAATGATATTGTGACTAAAACTGAAGTGGGGGAGCGAGAAAGTGGGGAGGGGCACAACACACTATAGTAGTGGACTGTGGGTGACTTGTTGGTGGCTGTGTTGTGGTAATATACATCTGAGGAAATATGAACTTGGCCCTCTGAATCATCCAGTGTTGTAAACAAGTATTGGCAATGTGTCATGTTATCTGCAACTTATTCCTAAGTCATTCCTCAAAATATTGTGTTAAAAATAAAAATAATAATGCCACACATGTAATAAATCCCTTACAGCAATACCTTGCATATAATAATCAGTAAGTGTAAGTCATATAAAATTAGCATAGCTACTTAAACAAAAGGGAAATCACACTTAAAATTGTTACACATTTGTCATATTGAATTAATGCACTGGATTATGAAATTCTTAATGGTTTCACATACCACTTATTTTCCAAGCCCCAACACTTACCTCTCTAATTTCTCCACTCCTTTTAGACCATACCTCCCAGTTATAATACAGTTTCTAATTTATGTTTTGGCATTAATATGATCAGAGGAGTATTTTTTCCAGTTACGCTTTTGTCTTTTAACATTTAGGTTCACAACTAACTTATACTAGAAAATCTTTCCACCTTAAAATTCTTATTGTACCTTGACCTATACAACTTTGAGGTTAACATCTTACAGTATGTTTAAGTGCTTCTCAAACATTTTAGAATAAGGATTCCTTTAATCTCTTCAAGTTGAAGACTTAAACTTTTAATTGTTACAGTTATGTTATAGTCAGAAATGCTACAATATTAAAAACTAAAACAGAAAAATTTAAAATAGGTATTTGTTCACTCAATAAAATAAACCTATTTCATGTTAACATAAATAATATTTATGAAAAATGTATTTCTCAAAACAAAAACATTTAGTGAGATCAATGGCATCATTTAATATTTTACAAATCTCTTTAATGTCTGGCTTAATAGAAAACAGCTATATTCTTTCATATACATATAATTCTGGTAACATACACATAACACATCCTCTATCATTTTAATGATTTTAAAGTATACAATAATTGTGGTATTTAATACATTAACAGTGATGTGCAACCAATATCACTATGTAGTTCCAGAATGTTTTCAGCACCCCAATAGGAAAACCTGTTCTCATTAAAAAATCAGTTCCTGCCTTTTCCTAACACCTGACAAAAAAGAATCTGCATACTGTCTCTATGGATTTGCCTATTATAAGTATACACATAAATCAGGTCATATAATATATGACCATTTATATATAGCTTCTTTCACTTAGCATATTGCATTCAAGGTCATCCAGTTATAGAGCATAACAGTACTTTATTTCTTGTGGCTGGATAATATTCATTTGTATGTGTGCATTACGTTTTGTTTATCCACTTATCTGTTAATGGATATTTGTATTGTTTCTACCTCTTGCCTATTAAGTGTGCTGCAGTGAATATTCATATACAAGTTATTGTTTGAAAATCTAATTTTAATTATTTGAGTAATGTTTAGGAGTAGAATCTTGTGTCACATGTCATTCTGTTTTTCACTTTTTGAATCATATCACACTCTTCCACAGCATCTCCACCGTTTCTATTTCTCCTATCAATATATGAAGGTTCCAGTTTCTATGAATCCTCACCAATATATGTTATTTTCCATTTTCAAAATTAGGGCCAATTTAGTGGATATAAAGTGGCATCTCATTGTGGTTCTTATTTGCATTTTTCTAATAAATAATGGTGTTGAGCATCTTTTCAGAGTTTTTTTGGTCACTTGTGTATCTCCTTTAGAGAAATATCCTTTCAAGTCTGTGGTCCACTTTTTTGTAGTTTCAGTCTAATTTACTTAATTTATTGACTGTATACTGATCATCAGTTATAGTCAATAACAACAACATCACTCAATGCAGAATAGAGCAGTGGGTTCTTTGTCTATTTTTTGAGTATATTTTTGTTGTTCAGTTGTAGGAGTTCTTTATATATTTTACGTACTAGATCACATGTGTTATTTACAAATATTTTCTTTTAGTCTATGGTATTTTCATACACTTGATAGTTTCTTTTGTTATCATTTAGTTTTTTATGAGTTCAATTTATTGTTTTGTGCTTTGGTGTCATATTTTAAAAACCACTGCCAAATTGAAGTTTGTAAGGTTTATGCCTATACTTTTTTCTAGGATTTTTATAGTTCTAGCTCTTATTTTTAGGTCTTAGATTCCTGTTGATTTAATTTGTGTATGTGGTTTGAGGGAAGAGTTTAAATTCATTCTTTTGTATGTTGACATCCCAACACCATTTATTGAAACGATTATTCTTCATAGAATGGTCTTGGCATCTTGGTCAAAAATCAATTGATCATAAATGTATAGGTTTATTTCCAAACTCTCAATTCTGTCCATTGATCTATATGTCTATCCTTATGCCAGTATCAAACTGTTTTGATTAATGTAGTTTTGCAGTAAGTTTGAAATTAGGAAGTGTGGATCCTCCAGCTTTGCTCTTTTTTCCTGAGATTTTGATTATTTGGAATTCTTTGTCTTTTGATATAAATTTTAGGATTAGTTTTGCAATTTCTGTGTAAAATTCTGCTGAGATTTTAATAAATATTGCATTGAATCTGTAGATCACTTTGGGGAATATTGTTGTTGCAATCCATGGATGCAGAATGTCTTTCCATTTATTGATCTTTCATTTCTTCCAGCACTATTTTGTAGTTTTCTGTGTGCAAGTCTTGAATGTTCTTGGGTAGGGATGTTCTTAAATACTATTCTTTTTTATGTTATTGTATGTATTATTTTCTAAATTTCCTTTTCTGATTATTCACTGTTAGTATATTAAAAAAAACAGTGACTTTTGTGCTGGATCTTGTTTTCTGCAAAATTGCTAAAGACATTGTCTAGCTGTGATAACAGGCAGATTCTTTTACTTGCTCTGCATTCAATCTGCTGTGATATATTGTTTCAGCTGAAGTATATGAAGAAAATCCAGTCTCTCATAGACTTACAGTTAGTATAGTAAGAATTTTAATAGTTTTTTTAGATAATCATAGCTATTCATCTTTGTTACTATACCAAGATGCAGTAAGTAGCAGTTTCTTAAAGGCTAATTGTAATGTAGTGTCTAAAATCATATCAATAAGCATTTTCACTTAGTAATATTAAAATCTTTTGACCTTACACTTTGAATGTATGTTTTATCTGTGCATAATTTTGTGACATTTCTGCATTTGAAAAATATTAGTTCAGACGTGTGCAGGTTTTCCAAGTGTTGACACTTTTCATTAAATATTTCAAAACCACATTGTTAATATCACCACCAATTTTATCACAAAATCCTTTTAATTTTGGGAAGATGGCAAGCTCATAAAGGCAGTACAAGTTTGTAAAATTCTTTTTCTGTTTGAGATAACACTTAAATTTTATAAGTGGTAGCAAAATACTATCTTGCTTTCTTTGAAGAAACTTACTTAGGCCCTTCCTGGTGGCTCAACGGGTTAAGTCTCAGCCTATGAAGCTATCAGAAGGCACTGTAGCACGAGTTTGATCCCCAGCCAGGGAGATTCCCACATGGCGCAGGCTATTCCTCTCAGCAGTGTACTTCAGTTGATCCGCCTGCTCTGTCTCTGGTGAATACTCTTACTACCCCACACCTCTGAACTACACTCCAGCTCTTGTATGCATAAATAAATAAATCTTTTTTTTTTTAAAGAAACTTACTCATTTTCAAGTACATGTCTTTCAAATAGTTGAGTCTTATTGACCATTGTTTTTCTAAGAGCAATTATATAAAAAATTGTGCTCTGTGAGGTAAATGAGTTGTTTAGCTCCCAACTCAAACAAAGGGACAAGAATTTTTCCTCCAGACAACCACCAAACTTGGTCATGCAATAGGAGAATTTTATGCATATTTCGCATTTCATCAGAAAGAATTCAAAACCATGTAGTCAATTATTTATGTTTAATAATACTTTTTTACTGCTTAATCAAGGAAAATTCTTAAGTAACACTTCACTCCCCCCACTCACCCCCGTTTTTAAATGAGTATGTAGGGTCATCCTGGTGGCACAAGGGTTAAAGTCTCAGTGCTATCAAACTTCCGCCAGCCACTGCAGCAAGAGTTTGATCCCTGACCAGAGAGCTAACCTGCATTGCGCAGCAGACAGCTCCTGTATGGTCTGCTGTTCCCTTCAGCAGTGTATTTCAGTAGATCTGCCTATTCTGCTCCCCACTCTGTCTCTGGTGAATCCTCTCACACACACACATACCCAGCACCTCTGGCCTACACCCCAGTTCTTGCATGCGTAAATAAATAAAAATAAATCTTTAAATAAATAAATATGTAGCTGTGGATATACAGTGACTTTTAATATTGTTCAGTGCTACTACTTGATTCATGCTAAGGATTCTTCGTGAGTGCAAACAATAACACCATGAACAAGGAAAATAATTTTTTAGAATTAAGGAAAAATACTGTTGACTTTGAGAACTCTATGAAGGAGTGTCAGGAATTGGTAATACCTGTTGACTATACTTTAAAAACAGCTGTTATGGTTAAATATCGGTGTTGTATAGGCTACCATGAATTTTTAAATGTTGAAAGAAGTAGCAGTTATCATTCTATTATAATCTTGTTAAAGTTTTCCAGTTCCTTACCAATGCATTTGGGTACTCTTACTACACATACCCAGTCAGCAACAGCAATTTTACCTCCAGTTCTTATGAATCTAGAATTTTATGGACAAAGGGCATATATTTAGAGAGAGGAGACTAAAATGGAAGGTACAACAAGGATGGAAGAAGAAGAGAATTTACTATAAACTCTGTTGTGTATTCATGTCACATTCACTTCCAAATGCTACCCCAACCAGTTGCTAAAATCAAATAGAATAGAAAGGCTAGCATATCTGTTATGTTTAGATTAGATTATGTATGGAAAGGTTTTATGACTTTGTCTCATGACCAGCCATACTATTTTTACACAAAGAATCCTTTTTTCTCTAGTTATTGCCTTCTTTTGCATCAGCATTAATTACAAAGCCTATATAAATTATCTTTCATGAAGTCAAGATAACACACAAGGAATTTTCTTTTGAGGACTGGTGTAGTAAAATATTTCTTTCAGTGAAATGACTGAAATAATAAGATTTAGATATCTTTTCAGAGCAAATATTCATTTATATTATGTTATGTTATAGATAACCAAATCTGCAGTTTGACCTTAAGGACAGCATAATGAAAGGAAATTAATCAAATTTCTATTAATGCAAATAGATTCTCCTATGAAGTAATAGATTAGACTTAGAACAGAAAAGTACTCCAAAGGAAAATAAGTTCTTTTCAAAACAACAAATCAAAGAAATGAGTTTCAATATATTTCTTCTCAACAGACTGCTCACTGATCAGCATCTATCTTTGCCAAACATGCTTTTTTGCCTAGAAAGGAAGGTTTCACTACTCTTGCTATATACCCCACTGAGTAAATCCAACTGTGCAAACTTTGAAGTCAGCAGGCATTCTGTGCCTCCAATAATTCCGAGGGGATTTGGAAGCCAGATAGGATTAAAAATTTGGGAAGAAGGGGGGCAAAATTCAGCTTAAGCTTCACTGTAAGTAAAAGAAAACATGGTGAGAAGAGAGAAGTAAGACTTTATTTAGATTCGAAATTGCTACATTGGTAAATCTAGTTTATTTAGAAATAATGGAGGAAAGGGATGTAAGGACAGACTCATAATCAAAGTATGCAAGAAGGAACCACTAAAAAATATCTTTAAAACCAATATTGAATAACCTTGTGAAAGTGGGTTCTTTGAAAAAAAAATATTTTTTGAATTAAGGTAACATTGGTTTACAACACTGCATATGATTAGGGGAATATGTTCACAGCTCCTCAGAGGTATGTTACCACACCACTCCTACCACCAAAATCACACACAATCCTCCATCATAAACCATTAAGTCCCCCTTCCCCCCTTTTCCCACTAATAGCCTCAAGCCTGCAGTTATATATCTAGGGTTTGTTTTGGTTTAGTTTTGTAAGTTCCTTTGCTTTGTTTCTCTGTATCCCACTTATGGAGTGAAATTGTGCTGTGTTCGTCTTTCTCCCTCTAACTTATGAAAAAAATGTTTTTAAATCAAGTGTTTTTAACCCAAATTCATCTGATATTTGATGTTCTCTCTGATTCAAGACACCTCCCCTCTTGTCCAAGTTAAAACAATAGCCTCCTAATTGATCTCTATGTTTTTACCCCAGTACTCCTAAAGAAGCCTTTTTTTTCTTTTTAAATTTATTTTTTATTTATATCCTTTACAATATTTTGTATTCCCTGTAGATTTCACACCACTGAATCACCGGAGACCCATCACCATAGTCCCTTGTGCTCTTTCCCTCCCCCTCCTCTGCAGAATGTCTCTTATTTTTGGATGCCTGCTAATTTTTGTTTTTGTTTTTGTTTTGTGTGTTATTTTCTCCTCCTGATCTCTTATTTGGTTACCCTTTATTCCTGCTATAAGTGAAACCATTCGATATTTTTATTTTTCCTTCTGGCTTATTTCACTGAGCGTGATCCCTTCTAGCTCCATGTTGCTGCGAATTGCCTGTTTATTGCAGCATTATTTACAATAGCTAAGATATGGAAACAACTCAAATGCCCCCAAATTGATGACTGGATCATGAAGATGTGGTACATATATACATGGAATACTACTCAGCAAACTAAAGGAGACTTTTTTAAAGGTGGAGAATGGTCCCATGGCTTCCCATCTTATTCACAATAAAAGATCAAGTCTTGAATATGGTCTACAAAGTCCTATCTGCTACTCTAACCTCATCTGCTACTGCTTTCCTATCTGTGTGGTCAACCCCAGTCATGTTGCCTTCTTTCATTTAGTTATTTTTTTTAATATTTATTTTATTTATGCCTACAAGCTGGGGTGCAGGCCAGAAGTGTGGGGCAGTGAGAGGGCCCACCAGAGACAGACTGGGGAGCAGAATAGACATATGGACGGAATACACTGCTGAGGGGAGCAGCTGGCGAGGCAGGAGAGGTCTGCCCCGCCATGTGGGAATCTCTATCAAACTCACGCCCACAGCCCCAGACAGCTTCCGCCACAGCTCCACAGTGCTGTGCTTAAACTGTTGCACCAGCAGGGAGGCCCATCATGCTGCCTTCTTGCTATGCCTCCAATAGACTGAGCATACTTCCGCTCGAGGATTTGAAGTTGGTAGTTTATTCCATTTACCTGGCAAATTCTCTCCCAGATACCAGCATGGCTCACACTCTTACACTGTACATGCCTGGTTAGTGTATCACCTTTCAAACTGACCTTTCCTTCTCTACACACCACAAATATAAACTCCCCCTACACTCTGACATCCTTCCCTATTTAATTTTCTTTTATCACCATCTACCGTGTTAATGTTTCATTTATTTATTTTTCCTTTATCTGTCTTTCCTTGGAAGAATGGAAGCTCCATGAGAATAATTGGGGCCTGTTTGTTCACTGCCTATCCCCAGTGCTTAAAACAGGGTCTGAAACAGTAAGTGCTTAATTACTACTAACAGATGTAATTTCTGTCTCTACTTTGTCTAATAAGGACCATCTTCAGTTTAGGTTTATACTGTGCAGTGCTCTATGACATTTTTATACGGACATGAAAGCTTTGCTTTTGAATTTCTAGTGTGGTTTTTCAGATACCGTTGGATAAGCTGAGGATTGTTTCAGAGGTGGTCTTTAACTACCTGGAACGATTCGTCTAGAATCAGAAAACTTTGTTGCCTCTTCCATTCTCTCATTATGCCTCCTTTTCTCTAATCTTCCTGAGTCCATGAGCACACAACTGAAAACCTAAGAAATCTAATAGGATGTCCACACCGCATACTCTATTTGACTTTCTCTCCTCTTGCAGATGATCACTTTCTGCCCTCACTCCATTCCAAAAATTGGGTCATCCTCAAATTTTTCTTTGGTGAAGTTACTTAACTAAATTCTGTCTGAACATATGAGGTCTTTGGAGGAATGGGTACAATACCAATTAGGTGTTACAGGTCCTAGGGAATTTACCTGCACCAATTTATTAATGTGGTCATAGTGATTGAAAGATCATGGAAAACAATGCATTTCAAGTTATAGTCTACTCAACTATGAATATATAATTATTATAAATATATTATCTATTCCTGTCTTTATTCACCAACCACTTAGCTAAAGTATCTAAAAATAGTATTTGTGAGGGTAGTTTTCATCTAGCAATGCCTGAATAGATGGAGATATTGGAATGGCCGTCTTCAAATCATATTTAATATACCTGAATTTCTTACCAGAATTAAAATTCTTGGTTATTGAGTTACCTTTAACTCTTCTTTTGTCAACATTATGACTGATCTCTGATTATGATAATCACTATGTCTTAAAGTCACAAGATGAACAACAAGGTCATTTGGTCCATCTCTGGGAAAACCTATCTAAATCATATAGTATGTTATTTTCATCCCACATGCTTCTAGAGAAGAGATACAATTATTTTCTCTCTAATGTAGATTGTTTGAAGATCATATGAGGGAAGTTTTTTTCAGGTTTCACTCTATAGTCTGGTTTTAAATTAATTTGGGTTTACTTTAAGTACTTCCTTAGTGTACAGGAGTCTTTTCCAATTTTACTTCTAGAAAGTAGAATTAGAAAGAAGAAGCAAATAAAAAGATATAGTTTGTGAGCAGAGAGCGAAAGAGTAGGGATGAAAAAAACCTGGCAGAGGGAAATCGAGAAGAAATTTAAAGAGAATTCAGTGTTCAATATTCTCTTACTCTTTCTATTTTTTTTTTTAATTTCCAAGGGATTTGATCTGGTTCTTTTCTCTAGGCACTTACTGATTGAATACAAAGCACAAGCAGACTCAGGAATACCTAAGGGACAGATGGTTGATTGTTGGTTAATTGTGGGTAAAATAAGTACAAAAATAACAACAATAAAATGTATTTTGTACCTGAGGAGAGATATCATATATTGTCAAAAAGTTAACAGTGATATAAGAAAAAAGTACTTTATTTAAAAATAAAAAACAATAAAAAATTAAATGTGTTCCATTTTAATGTGCTTTAGTAATAATACAAGTGTGTAGTAATAAAAATTCAATCCACATAGACAAGTTCAAGAAGAAAAGGCAAAGACTCCACCTGTAACTTATGAGCACTTAGAATATTTTTACTTTTTAATGATTACTGTAATAAACATTTCTGAATGTAGTTGTTAGATATTAGATACATGTATGTAAAAAATAAGATCCTAAATGGAGTCACTTAGGCTAAACCTCATGTCGCCAAACTGAGACTTAATTACAGTTTCAATCTCTCTCAGACAGAGAACCTTAAATCTTTCAAAAATCACCTGGTCAGCACTAGTAATGTCTGAGATTCTGCCATCCCCTAAACGAAGGTGACCCTGTGGGCCTCCCTGGCGGTGCAGGAGGGAGGAGGGTTAAGTCTCAGCACTATGAATCTATCCAGAGCCACTGTAGCATCATGAGTTTGATCCCCAGACACGGAGCTTCCCACATGGTGCAGCAGACCTCTTCTGTCTCACCCGCTGTTACCCTCAGCAGTGTACTTCGGTCACTCCACCTGTCTTGCTCCCCACTGTCTCTGGTGAATCCTCTCACCCCTCCACACCTCTGGGCTACAACCCAGCTTGTATGCATAAATAAAATAAATCTCGAAAAAAAAGAAGGTGACCTTGTTACAACCAATTCTATTTTTGCTAGTATATCTTCCTTGTCCCCACTCCTTTCTGCCTGTAAAATTTTGTCATTGTGTACAAATCTTTGGTGTTCACTTTTTTCTGCTAGATGGAATGCGTTTATTCAAAAATCATTGAGTGAAGTCAACAAGATTTTAAAAATATACTCAGTTGAATTCTATTTCTTAACATGTTACCTCAAGTGACTCCAAGGTAATTACTTAGCAATGTAATGGTTCACTCAAATTCATTTTTAACTTCGATAATGCTAAGTAACACTTCTAACAGGTTGCATAACTGTTTACAAAAAATTTTTATTCTGGAAAAAATCAGAAAACCTAGATAAAGTGACAGTTAGAGACATTCCTAGAGACTAGATATTATTTCATCTACAGGCTTTTAATAAAAACTTTCATCAGATGAGAACTCAAAAAACAGAAAATTCTTTGGGCTTTATTGAGCACTGGGGACATCTGTTTTCTCAAAGACAAAGTGGTTGTTCCTACTGGCCAGCTTTTTGGAACTTTGCCAAAATTCATGAATAACTGCTTCCTTTGTATATTTTAATAAGAAATTATAATTCAATTATTGGATTTTTAAAAATCCATTAATTCCAAGTATGTTGAATATAAGTAACAATTCAAGAGCATGCAAATTTCATTGACAAAGTATTTATACAAAGAAGACAGGTAGCAGAATCACAGAAGTGCTTGAAATTCTATCACTGGGTCTCACAGGGATTCCACTGTCTATTGACATTAACATAAGAAAAGTAACCTATATGCAGAAAGAAGGTTGTATTCACATTAACATTCATGAAGGCTGAGCAGCTGAAGCCCTACACATCAAGCAGGGAATATATCTTTTGTCTACTGATGAGAAAATGTCTCAGTGATAAATGGTTACAGACAGGGGTGTCACAAGGGCAACAGCACACAAAATAGATCCGACAAATAAAATTTTTTGAAGTCTTCTCTTGCAGCTTTTTTTTTTTTTTGGTAGGATTGTGGAGAGCAGTGCATATCTAAAAAAAATATTTCAATGCTGAATTCTTAACCTTTACTGAGGCATTTACAGAAAACCAACAACAAAAAAACCCTCACACGCATTGAAAATAATTTTAAAAGTTTCAAAGGCTTTCAGACATTCGGAAAAGGCGTACCCTGCAATCTGCGAAACTCCACGCCAACCCTGCGTGCTTGGGTCTAAAACGTATGTTGTGAACAGACTGCAAGGCCGTCAACGTGCAAAGTTTGTAACGTCAGTCTTGAGAGACATTAAGCACGAAAATGCTTCACACTAGTTTACATAACATTAAGCCCATCATTATACTGATTTAGTAAATTTGTGAGAAAAAATAATATATGACATGAGTCTGTTATTTAACAAACTAATGGGTCATAGACCTCCCCCTCCCCAGTGACTACTAATGACTTTCAGTTAAATTTGAAAGCAAAATAAATTAAATTTGCAGACAGCCTCGCCTCGCCTCGTCTCATGGAGAATAGGAAGCCGAGAGCCGAGGGCCCAGGGACAGAGAAATATTTCCCATCGCCTGACTCTAGATGGCTCACTTTCCTCACCTAAAGTGACAAAGGTTGGAAACAACGTCCTTCGCCTCCCAAGGATTTCTTTCTAGTATTTTGCCTCTTCTGCAGAATTCCAGAGCCGTCAGCATGAAAAGACTAATACGTATAGTACAATTTTCTGAAATATGGATGTCAACATCTTGCTTTGGGGCTTTTTTCCCCCATTCTACAAAAGCCTCCAGATCAGAACAAGAAGAGATACACAACAATCCTCGACACAACCTTAGCACCGCCCCCTCCTCGGTGATTTTCTAGTGTCAGCTAGCTCTAGGTGGACGGGGGACAAAGGCACAGCCAGCAGGTCGCGCCGGGTGGCCGGGTTAGCCCGCAGACTCGGTCCGCGACGTTCTCTTACGGAGTAGAAGGGGCGGGCCTAAGGGGAGGAGTCAAAGGCGGGCCTGGGACCCTCCTCCCCTCCCGCCCGATCCGTGGCGGGTGTCCCTGCGCTTGCGCTCCCGGCGCAGGCTTGTGGTTAAGAAGACCGCTTCGGGTTAGCCCTCGCGCCCCCACCGTCCGCCTCCTCCCCCGCCCTTTCCCGCCTCCGCCCACTTGACGCGATGACGCACGGCAGGTTTGCGGACGTGGCGGCGGCGCACGGCCGGGAAGGCGGAGACGTTGGAGGAGTCGCCTGCGGTGGCAGCGGCGGACGGGGGCAATCAAAAAACCGAGGCTTGGCCATGAACTTGTCTGGGACAGCGGGGCACTTGGCAGCCGTCTCTTCGTTGCGTTACTCCTGCTAACGGAACAGGTAAATATGGCGGCGAGAGGTGAGGGGTATCCCCGTCGGACCGCCGAGTTGGGCCCCAGCGGCGCCAGGCTGGAGGTGGCGCGGAGTCTTCCGCTGCAGGTGTGACGGGGGCGCCGGGCGGGGATCTGATCTCGGCCCGCGTGGGGGAGACTCTGGAGAAAGGGGGGCTCTTCATACCTCAAACCAGCCTCACTAGAGCTCTTCCTTACTCAGTCGGGGAAACTGAATCTCAGGAAAGACTCTTTCCTGCCGGGTTCCCGGGGCCGGGCGTTTCCCCACCCTAACATACTACGTTTATCCCACAACTTTGTGTTTATTATTCGCTGATGGCTACTCGTCCGTGTCGTTCAAGTGCGATGGTGTGACATAAAAACCTGAGATTTAATCTCTTGGGAATAACAGGGAAAGAAAAAAAACCCCAGTGGAATGGAAACGGAAAGAGGGTTTTAAAAACTGAGTTGGCCCTGGCGAATACTACTCTGTGATACCGTCCCAGTGGTGAACCACCCGGTGCCTTGTCACACTTAGTGCTCTCTTATTAAGGTCAAAGGGAAGCTCCCAGCTGCACTTACTCTGTAAGAAGGTGTTTGTTAAGCCGTTTTTACTGATTAAGCGGATGAATGCTTTAATATCGTACCAGTTGGTGATTATTTAGCTCCTTGTAATTCAGGTAGCATGCTGGCTTGAGTTTTCTGAGCAGGGGTTTCGTGCTTTTATCGAAGGGCGAGAAAAATTGATCCAGTTGTCTTGAGTACTGTGTACTTTCTAATCTTTATATAGTTGACTCAGATAATTATCTGCCTGACCAGAGTCTAACTATTCACTTCTATTCGAGAGACAGCTAATTCTTGGTTATTCAGAAGGAGAATGCTAACTTGTATTCCTGATTTCATTACAAAGGGGAATGAAGAAATAGTGAGACAGATGAGATTTCTAGTTTTTAAATGTTATTTAGCAATATATAGTGGAGAAAAGTTGATATAAATATGTTAAGTGGGTTTGGGGCATTGGTTAGTGAATTTCAGTTAGCTGTACTGTATGTCAGTTTGGTGTTCTTAAGAACAAAGTCATTCAGGGAGAAAAAGTCTAAAGGAAGCATAACCGTCTGTAAGTTACTGTACATCAAGTGATTCTTACTCTTTTTTAAAACATGAACCCCTTTTGAGACTCTGTAAATAATACTCTACCCAGAAAAATGTGTATATGTATTAGATTTTGCTACAAATCTATAGGATTCAGAGACATTCCCTATATTGAAGACATTGATAGAAAAGATTTGGTTAAGTTGAAATAAACTTAACCTATTTTAGGTGAAGCTGAGATAGTCTTTCAACCTTTTAAAAAATTAAATAAAAATAAATCATCTTTATTATGGTACTAAAACAAGTTTAATCTTTATAAACTTGTTAGAATGGTCGCTGTTAAAATTCCTTGAAGGAATAGGGGTGACCCCATGACTTCAAAATTGCTTTTGAGGTATAAAATATGGATAGCTTTCTTTAATTTGGTTACTGTCAAGTTAGGAGTAAGATGGTAATCAATAATGTAACACCTGGAGAATAGGTGAAGTAATCTAATATATAGTTATTATTTAGCTGTATTAGCTGAATAGAAACCCTTGAGTTATTAAAACATAATGTGTTGCTGTAGAGCAGGGTCAAAAACTGGTTTTCAGGGGTTGGATTTAATTGTAGTCACAAAAATTCGTAAGTATGTGCCCATATAAAGCATATAATCTTGTCATCTTAAATTACAAATTCATACCTTTGGAGTTCAGCTTTTTCTGATACAGTTTTTGTCACTTGGTAGTCATCTATAGTCATCAAAACTGAACTAAACCCTTTGAGACATCATTGTTTCTTGACTGCTGTGAAATAACATTTTCATGTTTTCTCCTCTGAATACTCCTTTTTCGTCTTCTTTGAAGGATAATTTTCCTTTATCCAGATGCTAAGTGTTAGAATGCTTCAAGGTTGATTCTTGGACCCTTTTGTTCTATACTTCCTCTTTAGCATCTGCATACACAGCTTCAGTTTTCACCTATGTATAGATGAGTCATGAAGTACATCTTTAATCCAACCTTTCTGAATTTGACTATACAGTCCACTTGGCTACTTGACATTCCTTTTGGCTGTCATAGAGGAATTTATAATCATAGTGTGGCCCCTTCTTCCCAAAGTTCTTCCAGTTTTCCATATCTTAGAAAATGGGACCATCATTACTTAGTGATGCAAATCAGAAATTTTGGTGTGATCCTTAACAACTTCCCTCTCAATATCTGAGCCACAATATTAAGTCCCAAATAGTTTATAGCTACAATGTCTCTTACTACCTGTCTACTTCTGTCTTTCACAACAATAACTGAAAGTAGTCTACCCTTTTTTTATGTGAACAATATGAAGTTAAAACTGAATGTGCAATTAGTCTTTATGTTCTTGTATTATTTGTTTTTAATGAGTAGATCTATTTGATTAAGGTGAGTTAAGGTGAGTATGCAAGTAAAAAAGTGTTAATTGATTTTTTTATAACTTAGACCAACTCTCAGTCTTACAGTATTTTTTCTGAAGTAGAAATGAAGTGACATAAAATCTGTTCACAGTTTCTATGAAACATAAATTGAGTTTGGTAAGTTAAAAGTTTGGTGACAGACAGCCTCCAGGAAAAAAAAAAAATTCCTGGTCAAGAGGAAAATCATGACCTGTCCAGTACTAATTGTAAACACTGAAGTCAGTATCATCCAGGAAGGTAGATGGATAGTACAAAAGATACATTAATCCCACATGAATTTAAATGCAGAACAAGCCAGAAAGTTTTGGTTTTTTTAAACACTGTGTATAGATACAAAGCATATACTTTAATTCCATCTGAACTAGAAATTGTTAACAGTTTGCCCTTGTTAAAATGTAACCACTTCAGGTGTGGTAATACATATCTGAAGAGATGTGAACCTATTTCCCTAAATCATATACAGTGCTGTAAACCAGTTTTATTGTCCAAAAAAAAAGTGACAGAAGAAAATGTAATCATGCCCATGTTTATGATACATCGTCTGTAAGAATGGATCGTCTCTTCTTCCCACCCAAATTACCTTCACAACCAGATATCTTTTTTGTACTTCAGCAGCACTAAAATTTCAAGCTAAGCTTTTAAATGCCTAAAACTATCTATGAAAAAAAGAAAAGAAAGTATCTTGAATGTAAGAGGCATGTGGATCAGTCAGATGTTTCAGCTACATTCCAAAGTTTTCTCTGCCTTCTTCCACCCTAGATTTTGACATTATGGCTGGGAGGCATCAGAATCGTTTTCCTCTTCCAGGAGTTCACTCAGGTGGTCAAGTACATGCATTTGGGAATTGTACAGACAGTGATGTGTTGGAGGAGGATGCTGAGGTTTATGAACTTCGATCCAGAGGAAAAGAGAAAATCCGAAGAAGTACATCAAGAGATAGACTTGATGACATTATAGTATTGACAAAAGACATACAGGAAGGAGATACTTTAAATGCAATAGCCCTTCGGTACTGTTGTACGGTAAGTTTTAATTTTGCATAATGCAGTCCAAAATAAATTATTTGTTCATTAGTACAAATTAATAAATTTTGTGTCCATTTTTTCTTTTCCTTTTCAGTCCTCTTTCCATCGATATCTGTTTCATGTTGGTGGATGTTAACTTTTTAAGTGAATACTTAAATTTGTTTATTTCTAAATCTGTGATTCTATTTTCAATATGAAAAACATCCAAATGTGTTATCTTTTTCTCCTTATTCAAGTTGAGTGTGTGTGTGTATAAATATATCCATACATATGGATATGTTTTTCTCCTGCCCCAATTTCCTATTTCCAAAATAACATTTTGGTGTGTTTCTTTTTATAACCTTTTTTGTATTTATATATGTAAAATACTTGGGGAATTGTGTTTAAAATTGGTTTATGCTGTGCATATTACTCTGAAAGATTCCTTTGCCATTTTCATTTCTAAGTATATCATGGGCAACATTCAGAGCCTTGAAGATCTAATTGATTTTTTATGACTATCTAATCCATAATTGGGGTGTGCCACAATTATTAAGCTGTTCTACTTGAGGCTATCAGGTTTTCTCTGTGTTTTGAATTGTTCAGTAAATATCACAGTATCTTTAAATGGTAGTACCTTCATTTCTGTGGAATAGATTCCTAAAAGTAGAATTGCTAGATAAAAGGAAAGGCATATTTTTATTTAAATAAATATTAAACTCTCTTTAAACTCCTCTGTCATTATGTCCCTCTTGCATCTTTGGCAGAGACTGTTTTCTTGTAAACACACTGATATGGAAACTATAAATTTGTAACATTGGGTTTCAGTCTTTTTGTTCTCATACTTCCAATAGAATTTTGAAATGTATATTCTATATACCTCCTTGCACATTTTAAAATTAACTTCTTAATTAGTCTTAATATTTAAAATACAAAGGATATAATGTTACAACTTTGATACTATAAAATAAGACTGCTAGAATACTCTTCAAAATGTTTATGGAATTCTAAATAACACCAGGATTTGCTTCCTAAAATTATTCGTATAAAAAATATGTATCTCTGTTCTTTCTTTGATAAGTATGAAATTTTATATCACTTCTTTTCTCTTTTAATATTTTCATAGTCTCAAAATTTTTATACTTGAAAACCTCTTACTATTTGTCATAGTTTCTTGCAATGGAAATATGTATTTATGAATTTATATGAGGGACAAGGCTAAATGTCAAGGTGGAGCTCCAAAAGAAGAGTGTGAGTTTAGTAGCTATTAGAGAAGAATGTTTGTTTTCCTTTAATGAACATGGAAACTTCGTAGAAGAGAAATTTTAAATGCCATGTTGAATGATTCAAAATGGTCATATTTACAATGAAGTAAAAGGAAAAAAGCATTTCAGGTAAGTGCTAGTGATGTGGAAAAATTTCAAGAGGGAAAAAAGTGAACTTTAATGTATTATATTTCAGAAATGAATGGCATAAAAAGCTATTTGGGGTGAGGCACTTTGAGATAACTGGGGAAAACTTTAATCTGTACACCATTGTGAGATTTCAAGAACAAATCTTATTTAATAAGAGTTAAATAAATAAAATTTAAATTTTAAATTTTAAAATGGTGGGGGAGCCTGCTGGTGAATTAGAGGGGATCTAATAAAGAAGTTATGGGAAGAATGCAAAGGAAAATGATTAGGGTTTGGACTAGAGCATTTGTCCTAAGAATAGAGAAGCTGATGGAAAATGTAGTTAGGAGAAATTACAAGTTGTGTCATCTGACTACTATTTACAATGAATAATGATTAAAGGCAATTAGCAGAACATTAAAGGAAAGATGGCATTGCCACAGTAGTGGGAAAATTGATATGTGTTATGGAGTTAAGCAATCCTCCATTTTGCCAGGTAGCTCAAGTAACAAACAAAAACACAAAACTTTACGAAAAAATTTCTCATTATATTTATTCTGTATTCCACTTAGGAATTATAAAACTATTCCTGTTATAAACAGGATGAGGACAAAAAATACAAGGTTGACGACCTAAATACAACCAAGAAAATTAGCAGAAAATTTTATAGATATTGAAGTTATTGGAACATACGAGCTAAAGAAACATTTAAAAAGAATAGGGTTAGGTTTTGGGGTTTGTCAGTGTATCTTCTTTGCCTTAATGAACAGGTGTCCAGGCAGTAAAATGAGAGAGTGCCCTTGATCTTTACTGCCTCTTCTCTTCCTCCTCCCATGCATACACATCAAAGGAATTAATTTTTCTAGTAAAACCTCCTAGTCTTTATTGGACTTGATTAGTAATCTGCAGCAGTTGATCCTGTTCATTAATTCCTCCTAAAAACTTTGATCTCTTTGTGCAGTTTCTGATTTTCCTATTAATGTTTAATTATAGCTAACACTAGCATAATATATACTATATATCAATATTCAGAGTTTTCTTTACACATTTTAATTCATTAATCCTCAAGACAACCTTATCGGGTAGGTAGTATTATTAGTATTGTCATTTTACATATTGGAAACTCAGCTGCAGAGAGGTTAAATAACTTGCCCCAAATGATACAATTAGAAAATACCAGAGCCACACTTTCAAACTCATACTAGGTGCTTTTAACCACCATCACACTTTGCTTTCCTGGTTACTAATTCATATTCCGTATGGATTCTTCTTACTGCGTGCTCTTAAATGTTACCATTCTTCCAGTATCTTTCCTGTCATCTTTACCCCCAGTCTTTTTCTAGAAAATCTATTTACCCTTGTGACTTCAGGTACCACCTTTGCTGGTAATACAGAAATTATTATCACTTTAGCCGAGATCGTTCTGAATTTCATACATCTATAACTTCTATGTGTCATCTTCTAATTGTATATTTCAAGACCGCAAAGTGAACATGTATGAAATCTGCATTTGCTTTTTCCCCTTCGACAGTGTTCCATACCTCAGTGAATGACATTATCATCCTTTGAGTTGACCAACCCAGAAATCTACGTTTCATACCAGATTTTACCCCTTGGATATCAATCAGGTGATCAGGGTTTAGGACAAAGCATTAATCGAAATGATGAAAGGGACTAATAACTAAAAGTTGTGGGAAAGCCTGGCATGCCGATTGAAAATCTGAGAAATACTTACCTGTTCCCCCGGCTGTCTCAGTGGTAGGTAGATGAGGCTATACAGATAGATTGAGAACTATTTAATATAGAGGGAAAGTTTATAAAAATGACCAATTTGGGGAGGAGCTGAGTAATGCACGTATGCTGAGAAGTTTAGAAAAAATAGCTACAGAGGAACAAGTGAGAGAAATATATTATCACCTTTAAGGTATATGTTTTCCCCACACATCTTAAACATCTTTGAAATTGGAATAGTGGCATTTTCAATATTTTTTTTTCCTTTACTGATGCATAAAGTAATGGCACATCTTAGTTTTGATATCACCCTACTTTCAGTAAAATCTAATACTTTTAGTTGAGTAAGCTAATATTTGTACTCTAATGGCCAAATTCTAAGAAAGAACGTAAGTACTGGCAATCCTTCCTCCACAAATTGTTTACAAACAGCGGAAGTATGATATTTGTGTATGGTGCACAAAGAAAAATCAGAAAATCTAGAATCTACTTTAATAGCATTAATGTTGATAAATGGGTGGTAGTAAAAAGTAATTAGTGATTTTCTAAAACTGGTAGAACAAAGTGGGTAGAACTGTCACCCACCAATAAAATTCCTCTGGATGTGAAAACAATACTAATAACTAAGCTCAACTTGTTTTTTCCCTCCAAAAGTAACTGGGGTGAGTGAATATTACTACCTATATTTTGATTTAGAATTCAGTTGAATGTTGCAGTTTTCTTTTTTCTTTTTTTTTTTTTACAGGTAGCAGATATCAAGAGGGTTAACAATCTCATCAGCGATCAAGACTTTTTTGCCCTAAGATCTATTAGAATTCCAGTAAAAAAGTTTAGTTCATTGACTGAAACATTTTATCCTCCAAAGGGAAGACAGACTTCACGTCCTTCATCTGTTCAGTATGTTCCAGATCAACAGGAGATTCTGCCAGCTAATGATTCTTCCAGTGAATCAGTTGGTAACTTTTTAAAAGAAGTAGACCGAGACATAGAACAAATAGTAAAATGTACAGACACCAAAAAAGAGAACCTCAATGAGGTGGTATCTGCCTTAACATCACAACAAATACGTTTTGAACCTGATAACAAAAACATTCAACGTAAGGATCCTTATTATGGAGCAGACTGGGGAATAGGTTGGTGGACAGCTGTAGTGATAATGTTGATAGTAGGGATAATAACGCCAGTATTTTATTTGTTGTATTATGAAATTTTAGCTAAAGTGGATGTTAGTCACCATTCAACAGTGGATTCTTCACATTTGCATTCGGGGATCACACCCCCATCACAGCAGAAAGAAATGGAAAATGAAATCGCTCCAACTAAAGGAATACCCTTTAGCCAGCAAAACGATCATAAACATTATGGTCATGAATCTCAATTACCTGCTGCTCAACACAAAACATAGCAATTATTCATAATCCCAATGTTATTGGTCACATGTGCATTAGGAATGTGGTGAATCCATTCTCTTCGATAACCACTTCAAAGGCAGAATTTAGGAAGACTGAAGATGATTGTGTTTATATTTTTTACCTTCTTAGGAGTCATTTACAAATAGACAAGTATAAAATCCCTACAGTTGCCAGTTGTTGACATTGAGAGCAGTTAAATTCATATAACTTATCAATGCTTAAAGCAGAAATGAGTTTCAAATATGTGTCTAGGAAGTTCTTAATTTGGAAGATGGATCATTTTTCTTACTCATCTGGTTATATTTAAAATTTTTTAAATAACTTAAGGTTATTAATAGTGAATTGCTTAAACAGAATAATGATAATATCAGGTATCTGCATTGGAGAAAATTTACTGTGGGCCATCAAGATATTGCTAAAAAGTTGATTCTGAAATTATGATAGCACATAAACTCCATTTTGAAACTTAAAAAAGACATTGGCACATTTGCTGTGAAAACAAGAGTAGAAATAGAGATGGGAAAGTAGTATCTAGTGTCTGTAATAGAGGCTAAAAGTAAGGTTATTTTTAATTCCCCTAAATAATATGGTATGGTTGGGAAGTTGCCATTTGTTCACTCAACACTGGATTAAGTCAAGACCTAGAAGTAATCTTTACTTCTTTTTTTTTTAGCGATTATATTTGCCTCTCCTATTTAAAAGCACTTTTGTAATTCTTTGATGAGAAGTGTTGTACAGATTAGTGTTATTTAGGTAATTATTCATTACATACTGTGATAAGTTGTTGCTCTATTACATGTAGTAACATGCCTTAATTATATTTTATAATGCCTTATAATATTACTTTATGTAAGCTAATATAATTTTTAGAATTTAAACATTTCAAATGGTCCAATCAAATTTGTAAAATAGGCTATGTAAATTCATCTCCACCTTCCACAATCAAGCACAGGTTAATGTCAATACAGATTTTCTTTGTCTACCTCTGAGATGTTGCAGAAGTGGTTCATTAAGCAAAAACAAGGGTAAAAGGACTCTTTGCATTTGCAATAACAAATTGCTCTCTTTATTGATACTTTAACCTCTTTTTTAAAGAAAATGTCAAACTCAGATCCTTTCCCCTCCAGAACTCTAGAGCATCAAATTGGGGGACAGAGGCTAAGTATGTATGGATTGGTTGAAGATTGATAAGTGGCACTTTTTAAGATCTATGCATCAGCCATAGTCAGGCTAAACAGATATTTACAGATTCTATCATTTAATTTTTAATGGTACAGATTTTTAAAATGGAACCAAAATGATTCATTAAAGCAAGATTTAAGCCTGGATTTCCTGTTTGGAGTATAATAATGTATCTTAAGATATATATATAAAATACCACCTCATTTTCTGGGTATTCCCTAATTTTTAATTTCAACTTTAAATTTTTCGTTTCAGCATTTTGACCAGTCATTCTATATTTCAAACTCCAATCTTGATACAAAGTGTATAAATATGTAAATGCGGTTTTATATGCTTTAAGGAGCAAGGCATAAGTCATGACAAAAAAGCCATTGAACTATTAGAGGACATTAGACAATTACCAAAAAGTATTACTGTAGAAGGTGTAGCAAATTGATTTCTTGAGAAACTCGGTAGGTTAAATTTCTAAATTGTTTTAAAGTGCCTTGGGCATCTTGAAAAGAGGAGTATGGTCTTTCTAGTTTATACTCAGTGTTAACTTGGTTAGTTTACATTGTATTAAGCCTGCTGAAAATCAAGTTTTAGGGAAAAAACATTATTTTAGGATAGAATGGGCTAGATGTCTTTTGAAGACCTTTGTTTACATCAAATTGATGACATTTTTGGAGAGTCAGTGATTCATTTTTGATAGTGGTACTCTGAAATTGTGACAGGTCTGATTTCCAAAATATGTAACTTATTTTTAAAGTAGTGAGGTGAACTGTGTACTTGTTGAGTAGAAACAATTTCTGTCTTGCAGTGTGTCCTATTCCTTGAAGGAAATATGACATATCCTTATACAAATTTCTATATATTTGAATTACATATTTTTTAATTAAATATAATTTGAATTACATAATTCTATATAAGTCTTATAGAATTACAGGTGATAATCACTGTCATTTCTAAAAGAAAACAAGATTTCCAAAGTATTTAATAAATATAGGATAATTTTAGCTTTTAAAAATTACCAGTATGCATTAAAATTTGGAACAAATGCAGATTACTTTGTAAAACTTAATAAAATAAGAAAAGTTATCATTTCATATTGTGGGTTTTTATTGTGCTGAAATCCTTACATGAATTTAAGGCTTTGCATTAAATTTACTTTGAGGTTTTACATTTTGAAAATGTAAAAACTGAATCATTGCATTTGGTTCACTTGAAAAATGGAGTTGTGAGGAAAAATTATTTTTAGGGCAGATTCACTTTTTTAAAGTTGAAAATGGTTAAAGTTTTTTTTTAATTAATGGATGCCCTTTAAAGATTTTTTTGCTGTCCTCCTCCTGTAAGTTATGGGATTCATGTCATCAAGAAAAATACTAAGATAGACTGTAGTTTGTTGGCTGCATTAAGAATTAGAAAACTAATGTTAAATTCACTTCTACAGAGACTTACATTTTTTAAAAGCTTTTTACTTTTCTGGACTCTACTAACTTAGTTGCCTAAATAAAGTTCTTTAAATGAACAATTAATTAGCAATTAGTTCTTTTTAGGGGTATCTGCTTCTAAAAATACTTGCTTGGGGCTATAAAGGATACCGCCCAGAGTTTTAGAAATAACATGAAGCAGTGATTCAGCCTAAGAATTACAGGTTAAGATGGAGTTTTTAGGACTCTGTATTTAATGGTGCGTTATGAGGGGAATCATTATCTTGAATTACAACACTGTTGCTCAGGAAATCAGTATTTTTCTTCCAAGTATGTGCATATTGCACTTTTAGATCATAGAAATATCTAAATGTTTTATTTCTTTTAATGTATGCAAACACTATAAATGTTTTATATAATGTATTTTATATAAATTCAGAATGGAATTATAGACTATTATGTTAGCATGTACAGCTGTGAGATTGGTTTATAAAACTTTTTTGCTCCTTTCTATTTTAAAAGATGTGCAAAATATAATAAAGTTTCTATTTTATTCACTCTAAAATGGAAGCTGGTGAATTTAATTGGATAGAGCGAACATTTTCTTCTCAAACTATTTGATAACAGAGATACTATGTAAGATAGATTGAATTGACAAAGATGTACCAATTTAGTTTCCCCCTTGTTATAATGAAGATTTAAGGAATTATTTACAGGCTGTTTTAAGGGTGGCAAAATTTTTCTAAGTTGACATAAGACATATTAATAGGAGAAAAACAAGTATAGTTTCATAAGTAGGGGGCCCTTAGAAATGGGTGCCAAAGGCAAGTTTGATAATCAAAGCTGATCTGCCATCTTGAGCTAAAGAATAGGATTGGGGTATTTAACAGGATTAGAAGAGCAGATGTTTGGCAGTTAGGTGTTTGCCTTGCTGTGCATATAGGTATAGAAACAGCGTGCTCTCTAGATCAGGCCTCAATCTGAATTCTTTTCATTAATTAAAGGAAGGTCAAAGTTTGCCCTTGAGTCTGCTTGGTCTTGATTGCCCAGCAGCAATCCACATGCCCAAATGGTTTGTTCTGAATCACTTCAGTATAAATAAAATTTTAGGTGAATGTTCTTCAGGGGATCTTTTGATTTCAGGGAAGAAGGACCTCATGAGGTGTGGTCCATGACTTCTTAGCATGTTGTGAATTAATCATGTAATGATTTAATTATACCGTAAGTTTTATTGAGAAAAATCCTTTCAGTGCAAGAATATTAGTTTAAAAATTATTAGTAACAAAAAGAGAAAACTTTAGAACTTTTATTTAATGGAAAAATCTAGTGTGATGCATGTTTTTATTTTTTAGAAGCATCTTGATCTTAAAATTGTCCTTTAAATTTGTATAAAAAGAAAATTTTTACGAACTTGAGGGCCTTTAAACCATTTAAAAAAGTCACTGACACTATATACTTGAAGGTGGTGGAAAAAATTATCAACCTCTAAGTTTTTCAATGTTTTCTTCTGTCTTTTAAGTTAGCCCATTGTAGCAGTGATCACACTAATAATACATTATCTGACAAACTTGTGAGTTGTTACTCCGTACCTTTCATCACCTAGAGATTTATTTTGATGGTGGTGGTTTGTTTAGGAATATTTTAGACTAGCATATCTGTTCAATATATAATAATTTTACTAGGTAAAATGTGTATTATTTTCTCTAGCAAAAGTACATTTAAAGAGGTCTAAAATAAAACATCTTAAAACACGATTTTGTTTTTTAAGAATTTAATGTATAAACACAAAAATAAGCATTATAGCAACAAAACAGTTTTGCTTGTTATGTAGCAATTTTAAAGACTTCATCAACAAGTATTCCATAAGCTTAATAGATTATCTCTGCATTAAAGTTTACCTTCCTATAGAATGATTTTACAGTCTCTAGCATTTTAAGACAGGTAAACAATATTCATTGTGTTACTAGTAACCTGCAAATATTTCTTTTCTGTTCTCACAATCAGTCCACTTTAAACTGGTAAAAAGAGATTCCAAAGGGGGAGAGACGACACTTAAGGGAAATGGCTGGGGCTTCCCAGAGCAAATTCTTGCTCAGAGTGACTTGTCACCACCGGTAAGACTAAAACGTGGAGACAAATTGAAAGCTAGGAAAAGTATCTTTGGTATATTTGCCTGATTCAAGAAATTATTTACAAACATACAAGAAAGCAAGAAAAAACTACTGAGATTTTTATAAATTAAATGGTATTTGGCTAAGGTACTAAGTAGGAGGTGAGAGAATAAAATACCTATGTTAATTATCAATCCTAAATAACTGCACATTACAACTGAAAAAGGTTTCTACTCTAAGTGCAGTAGATTGCTGCTTTAAAGTTGACATGTTTTATTCGTGTATTCCATTTAGAATTCTTAAGAATTTTTGATAAGCTCCTATAAACAAACAATAAACATGATCAAGTTAGCACTGAATATGGTCTTTACACCTCTTTGAATTATTAAAATTGAAAGATCTATTTCCTGAGAAAGCCATATTGCAAGATGGCATGACAATATAAATTGCTACCAATTTTCCCCACCAGAACACAAGATGAGAGGTTCTGATTATAAAATATTTTGTGGGGAAAACATGATTGTTTTTCAAAACTATGTTTTCAATCACTTTCCAAGCTATAATTTTGAAGAGGGTGAGAATGAAATTTAAATGATGAAGTGATAATTTCTATAATGTTGGAGAATGGAGACACATGGTAAATTTTAGGTTGGTATTTAAGCAATTTTTATAGGAAATTGTTTACAGGTGGAGAAACTAAGGCACAGAAAACTTAATCAAGCTCAATTTCAAGGTTGAATTTAATAGTACAGTAGAAATAGAATCCAGGGTTCTGATTCTCAAATTTGAGTGTAATTGATTACATCTTCCCAAGGCAATAAAACATTTCTCTGGTGGGAAATAGTTGATAAATCACTTTTAAAATACCTATGAACTTTTTTGAAAACCTTTGGCATTTGTGAGCCTTTGGAGGAATAGGCTTTTAGTTATTTTTCCCTCCAAAATATTAAAAGGCAAAAGAGCTAGCTTTTAATTGAAATTAAAAAGTTAATTTGAAAAAGACCTGTTATATTCAACATTGTGATACATATCATTTGGTTAGTTATGAGCCCTGTGAAATGTAACAGAGGCCACTGCACCTTACGGATCACACATACATGTATTCTGCAATAAGAGTTCTCTGACTAGACTGTAATACTTTTATAAAGGACAAAAATAAGATGTTTCAATCCAATTTTTCATAAAGCTCTCAAACTTATAGTGGGATGATTAACTCATATGGTATGAAGTTTATCCCAAATTCAAGTATTTTTTTAATATTCATCCAGATGAAAATCTGCATGAGCTGAGGTGTGAGTTGTGTAATGTTTATATCGCTCAGATTGGCATTTGTCCCTGTGTATATGTTTCTGAAACAAAACTTCTAATATCATATATATGCATTTGTAAGAACTCAGGATTATGTAGTTATAATGTAGTAGTCTAGAACAAACCATAAAAAAGTAAAAATAAAATTCAAGTTCTTTGTTTTTAAAGTGCTCCCTGTGCAGTATTAAATCAACTTCCACATTATAGAAACCCATCGTGATGACTAGTAATAGATTTACAAATGATCTGCAGTTAAATAAGAATAATTTGTTCTAGTAGGAATATATAGGTTAAAGGATACAAAAACTCTTCAGGTACATTCTAATTCAAATAATAGAAAATATCCACTTGAATACATATGAGGGATAACAGAGGTGTTGCAAAGGAATTTCAAAGTGTCAAGAGACTACTCGGTAAAGTAACTGATAAAGTAAACTCAAAAAGTGTTTCTGAATGTTGGTCCAACAACAGGAACAAAAATAAAATACTCATTTTTGTCAGAAATTTTGTCAGAAAACAAGTCTGTCCAAATGTTCAGAAGCTGTATCATAAAAATACTATTTGGAGACTTTTCATAGCTAGTAGGTTGCTTCATCCATGTTGTCATCACTGTCTGCACCAAAATCATCTCCATCTTCAAAGTATGAATTAATGTAGTCATTTTCCTAAGTGAAATTATATATTCCTCAGTAAAACGAATGAATGGTAACATTATTATTGAAGAATATAATGTGGGCTGTCCCTTTAAGTTTATAAATACAAAGTTTAGGTAATAAGGATATATACCAGTTTTAAAATCTCCACTTTCTCATCTACCTAAAAAAATACACGTTAACTTATACCTACCTGTGCTGCTTTCTTCCTCAAGAGCACCATCTCCTAACTATTCTCAGGTATCCATTAGCTAAAAGAATATGAAGGGCTGTCCATAACACCTTAGTGGGATGATACATGCTTTTAGCTGGCTAAACCACTAAACACTCCAAAATGCAGACACTCAAGAGATAAAACCAATTTACATTAACAATATTAGACTACTCTAGAACTGCTGTTTTTAGTAACAATGTACAACTGAGCATAAACCAAGATTTTTATTTATATATATATTATATGTACATATTATTTATGTATATATTTTATATATACATATACATACACACACACACACACACACAAAGGTCTTAATATGTGTTAGGTAAAATGATGGTATTGTGATGCTGTTAGAGAGGCCTTATAGTACATACTGAAATATTTACAGATGAAAAAAGGCAATACCTGGGATTTCCTTTATAAAGGTCTAAGACAGATGGGAGTTGGAAATGGGGAGACAGGAGTATATTGAAATCTGCCACAATAAAAAATTAATCTCTATTATCTCTCCTGTCTATAGCAGAAATGATGATAGTGTAAGAAACAGAAACTATTTCCAAAAGAATATCCTGGATATCAGCTTATTTAGTATATACGTGGTGGAACGTTACATATAAACTTATACAAATAATGCAAGAAAGATAAACCTGTATGATTAAGATTTATGTATTTCATTACATTGTTTTCCCAAACACACAAAGTTTCTACATCCAGCTGAGTTCTTCTAGAAAGTGGGTCTATCTTCTTTGGTGTCAAGAAATCCAACAATGTCTGGAAATCTGAAACTGGGGACTAGTATAGTTGGGGGTGGGGGTAGCATGGTTGAGAGTTCAATTGAGGCCACCTTGAAAATGAGACCTTGGCCAGGACACGTGTGTGGAAATGTCAGCAAGCCATTTTGAACATAAAAGTGTATAAATGAGTAAGGAAAGGATACTCTTCCTAATCAAGCCTATGCCACTTGTATTTTAGACATGAGATTCTCCAAGTATGTTCAGTGATTCACATTTAGTAATTTTATGATGTTAATAATTTTGATACAATTATTAAGTGGGAACTCATGAAAACTGATAGCTTAAATCATTCTTGGCTTTCATTTAGTCCTTTTTTTTCCTTTCATTTCAATATTCAAATATTGATGAAGAAAAAAGTATTTCCTCAATTTTACTTATAAATCTTACATAGATAATTTTCTCCATTTCACCCCTCAAAATGAAATGCTTGTCAAAAATCCTCATTACATCTGTTAAGTTAGCATGAATTAATCGTTAATTAATTGATGGGTGAAAGAGCAAAGAATGTAACTTTAAAATTAGATAGGCACGAACAGAGCTTACATTTCTACTCCTTACTGAGCCTCATGCTCAGAACATCTTTAATTTCTCTCCTGAAGTGGAAAGCTTTTGTTTCTTTGTTATAATAAAATGAAGTTATATGAGGCCACTGGTAGTATTTAGTATTGCTAAGGTCCAACACAGAATTTTAAAAGTACAAGAATCCTAGTGCTTGCTGTTCTTATTAAGGGAGATCCTAATTTCAAAATCAATACTCAAGCAGACTTTATAAACAGAGCATCCCCAAAGCTAGCCTCTTCTAGAAAATTGGCCACTATTCACTCAAAGCTCATCGCATACCAGCACTCCCAACACCAGTTGTGACAACAAAAATCTTTCGAGACACTACCAAATATCCTTTGGAGGGCAAAAGTCACCATCAGTTAAGAATTATTGTTTCATAGCAACAAGCTTTCAAGTTGCTCCTTTCAATCCAAGTGACTGAACTTTCTAAAACACCAACATGATCATATCATTACACTGTTTAAAACTATAGTGGACGATAAACACAACAACATATGCATGAATGGAAGAGATGAGCAGAATAAGCTGTTGGAAAGATGATAGAAAGGAAAATGACATGAGGATTATGACACCTCAAAACAGCAGGAAAATCAGGGCTGAATAGGATTAAGGACATTTTCCCATTGATTAAAAAACCAGACAGAGGGCATTTACTTCAAGGCAGAGGAAATGAAATTAAGGGAGTTTCCTTTTGTTGGCTTTATTTTCTATCTGAAGGTGCTATTATTATCTGCTAAGAGTGAAAGGAGAGGTACTCAGGGAGAGGAATCCAAAAGAAAGATGATCTAAAACAACTGCTGTAAAAAGATGACTAGACAAGAGAAAAACAGAAATCAGATTTAGCCAACAAATGGGCTAGTGTTTATAGTGGCATCAGTTTCTGTGATTGTCCAGAAAAACTCAACAGGCAGGTGTAGAGTGAGAAAGGAACAGTAGAATTGATTCAAGTTTGCTCTGGTCTACAGGGTGTGCTGGAAGGACAAAGGACAAGCGTAATGGCAAGAAAGAAGTTGTTGAAGGGTGCATAGGGTCTAGGTTCATTAAGGAAGTAAACTAAGCATGGAACCAAAGGAGTGGGAATAAGAGGATCAGAAGGTCTGACAGTTTCAGTGATGTTAGAGAGCAAAGGGAAAACAAGTGAATAATCTGGAAAGAAAATGATATAAACGGTATGTTTAATTTTAGAGATAAATTTTACCTGGAAGAATAAACAAAGAATACTTAGAAAAATTCTGAAAAAGAAGAGTAACAGGAAAGATAATGTCCTAAAAATTTTGACAAATAGTCAGAAACTTATGTTAATTAGATCAATTTTGTGATGGTTCAGAAAAAGATCCATGAGGCAGAGTCCAGGAACAGATAGAGAAATTTAATAGCTGATAAAGGAAGAATTTCAAATCAATGAGGAAAGCAAATCATTTAATGAATGAAGTTAGCAACTGGCTTAGCATTTGGATCCATTCTTCCTCTTAACACGATATAAATTTCAAAAGTATCTGAAATTTAGTGCAAAATAAAGCATATAATAAAGATTTCATAGTTGCAGCAGTTTCAGGTGAAGAAACAATTCAGACTGTGCTGTGAGAAGCTAGAATGGAGTGAAGACAAAGTTCAATAGAATGGAGAAGAAATTTTCAGCCTGGGGTTATTCTGTGAGGTAGCTATAGAGACCTAAAAAGGTAGGACTAACAAAGTTACCCTGCTCAAAAATACCTTGACTGACCCTGGTTTATAATGAAATATACCATGTTTCTAAAAAGTTGAAAATCCAAAATAGAATCTTGACTCAATCAGACACCTGAAGCTGGATTATATGTTTTCTCATGGTTTCCATATGCACTTTGGGATTTGAAGCATGATGATACTGCAGAGATTGCCCCTCAGATCCACATGATTAAGGCCTCACTAACTTTAATTGCTGATTTAAACATTTATGTAGGTAAATCATAATTAAATCAACGTGATCAATTTCCTTAACGTGTGGATTTACCAAGTTGTCTATCAAATTACTTTGACCTCATATATTCAATTTGCCATCATTGTAATTTCAGTGCTCTAATAATTTTCTTGATACTAAAAAATTAATTCCAGGGATATTAATATAACCATGGTTCCCAACAACTTGGCTTTTGTTTTTTAAATTTTAATTATATGCCGGGCCTCCCTGGTGGCGCAGCGGTTAAGCGCCGCGCTGTGGAGCTGTCGGCAGCGGCGATGCGAGTTCGACGCCCGGCCGGGGAGAATCCCACATGGTGCGGCAGACCTCTCCTGCCTCGCCCGCTGCTCCCCTCAGCAGTGTATTTCTGATCTGCCTGTTCTGCTCCCTGCTCTGTCTCTGGTGAACCCTCTTGCCGCCCCCCACCTCTGGTCTGTACCCCAGCTTGTATGTATAAACAAATAAATCTTAAAAAAAAATTTAATTATATGCCATATATCTGGTTTCTTATTAGATAGTGCTTACACTTATAACCTTTAACCCTGTCCGAATATACCATTACCTCTTCCTGCTCTTCTTCATCATAATCCTCTTGCTCCGCAGCATCTTCCTCCTCCTCCTCATCATCACCTTCTTTACTTTTCTCTTTACTTCCTTCTTTCTCTTCATTTTCCTCATCTGATTTTTCTCCATCACCTCTCTTTTCCAACTCCTGGTACAAAGGATTTTCATTAAGTTATATTCTCAAAATACACAAATTTAACTTTAAAATTACATCTTTATGTTTCTATTATGACCACAATTTTTTCCATTAGGCAAAAAGTGACCTGGTTTCATTACTGTCACTATGCCTTCACTACACTCTTCTATTCTTATTGTACACAAGTTTTCTAGAAGGTGGATACAATAATAATCTCATTTACTAATACTCATAAGTAAGGCAGAAAATCACTTTAACTAAGATGTGATCATTCTTAAACACTAATCAGAAGACTACTTCATAAATCTGAAAATACTCCATCCTATTATAAGACATTTGCTTTGTAGATTACGTATAAAGAGAAAATATGTTTTGCATTTGGACTGAGTACAACTTAGCTATCCCTGTATTGGTTCTTGAATATTTATTTTTTAAAAATCCTTTTGTTACATTCATATCCGAATTTAAGGAAATGAAAGGCAATAGAAAAATTATATCAGCTAGCCTTAATCTCTAAACAGAATTCAAACTCTCATTCCTGTTCATTCCACTCAAGAACAAATAAGACTAAGATAACAGACATAAGGTGGACTTATCTTCATGCTGATATTTGAAAAGTCATGCTATTAGTTATTATTTCATAATTAGTAATAGAATT
Organism: Scalopus aquaticus; assembly: GCA_004024925.1. Taxonomy (NCBI): domain Eukaryota; kingdom Metazoa; phylum Chordata; class Mammalia; order Eulipotyphla; family Talpidae; genus Scalopus; species Scalopus aquaticus. The sequence continues at coordinate 202,232 of PVIJ01001062.1, forward strand.
AAACTGGTTATGTGAAAACACATTTAAAATATAAAATAAATATTGTGCTACAGAGATTAGAAGTCTTCATTTCCATTACTACCACTTCAAATATATTTTAATAAATAACCTCAACTTTAATTCTACTTCATTGACACAATTCAAATACTTAAATAGCCTAACAGCAGGTTTATGCAATTAAAAAAAAGATCTCAGTGTTATACACATTGTCTCATTTCATTATTTTTGCATTAATCTACTAGTTTTGGTTCTTTTTAGTAGTCTATATTTTCTTGTTTATGAGGTTTAATTATTTACCTTACTACTTTAAAGATCTGCTCTAAGAATTATGGGAATATATAATTGGAAAACAGTTAATTTGGGGTCAGGGAACTATTCTTCTAGCTTAAATCCTATGCTGCCACCACACTGCCTCCTGTATGTCATGAAGAAATAAGCTCAAATATTAGTTTACTGCTGTCTGATTATTTACACATTAATCATAAGACACAACCATATCACTCCCTCTGCAGCCACAGAAATTTTGTAACAATAAAACCTGCAACTGCTTTTGTTAAAGAAATGAACAATAACAAAGTCACCTGGTTTATAATTTTGCTCTATAAAAATTTTGCTCTGTCAAATGATTGGGATTTTTAGATTTGAAACAAGAAAAATGTAAACACTAAAAGTTTAAAATGTGTATACTGAAAAAGGGATTTGAATGCATAGGAATAAGGAAACACAATTTGTTCTGGTGAGAAACCACATCCAGAGGTCGCAATCAATCTTTCTCACAGCAAATGTCATCTTAGCAACTTCATTCCAAGAAGCATTTGTCAGATCTGTGTTCAATCAATCCAAGGTGGCTAGTTCTGCAACCCATCCATCATTCCACCAAAGTTAAACCTGACAGTTATCGCTATTCCTTGAACAGTCCTCCTGGTGTTATTTTCAAATATGTTAACTACAGCTCAAATACTGATCAAAAACTAAAATGAAAAAAATAGGAGTTTCTGCTAGAAAGCAGCTGTGTTAATTTGGTCAAGCTAAGTAGTAAAAGTTTTAAAGACTTGACTTCGTCAACAGTAAGCAAATATTAATAATACTCCTCTGTCTCTGTTGTTATGAAGTCTTTGTGACATAATGTGTGTAAATCACTCATCAAAGAGTCTGGCACGTAATTTGTTCTTGGTGCTAGGTGCTATCACCTTTGTCATGATCATCATCATCACCACCAATGTAAGGGAATACAGGCACTGATAGTGGGAAAAACTGGCATAATTTCTATGGAGAGCGATTTGCCAATGTTTAATATTTATTTATATTATAAAATACATGACCCAACAAATTCACTTCTGGAAATCATTTCACATCTACCATGAGAAATGACATAATTAACACAAATCACTACAACACTGTTTATAATAGCAACACACGATATGAAATAAATGTCCATTGATTTAAAAGAATTATGGCTTATAGTACAGCCAGGAAAAAAAAGAATAATTAACATGGAACTATCTCCAGGATATTTTGTTAAGAGAGAAAATGGAAATGCAAAAGAGTATAATATGCTATCTTTTGCCACTAAAAAGAAAAAAAATCTTTATTTGGTATACTTAAAATGACTGATAAGGTTGATATGAACAGGAGGGGAAATAGATGGATAGGTACAGGGCTGGGAGAGGAAATTCTCAGCATATTCAATTTTGAATTTTATACATCTCTATTTTTGTAATGGCGCTGCTGCTACAGTGGTATCGTACACGATTCTCACAAATTTTTATTTTTGAAATACTAAAAAGTGAAGATGTTAAAGTTAGTTCCATAAGATATAATTTTGCCTTCTACTCTTAATACAAGACACAGGAAAAAAGCAAATAAAAAGTATGTAATCACCAACAGGAGAAAAAAATAAGAGGATTTGAAAAAAAAAAACATTTTGATATTTAACACTTTTACGTTTCTTTCCCCAGCATAATTCAAGTGCGGGGGAAAGTATGGATACAGTGGAAAAGGAAGCAGGTGATAGAAGATGAGACAAGTTGACAGGTGAGTGGCAAAAAAGACAGGCCAAGCTCCATATCTCCCAGCCGACAATGCTGAAACCTTTCTAGTTACCTCATGTGCTGGGTTATTATTACAACCCACACGTTATTAAAAAGTGAGAGAAGGGAAAAGCCTGAAGGAGGCAAAAGGAGGTACATTCTTCCAGTTCATTCTTAAAAGTAAGAAGAAAATTTTACCTCAATTTTTTTCAATACATCTGCAGTACTAGAGAGTGAAGTGCCTCTGCCTTTATCTTTCGCCTTGTTGGATTTGGGGCCTGCTAAAGTAAAACCACAGTTAACATATTTTTCTATAATAGCAACTGTGTATTTCTTTGCCTTTTTATATGCTGTCTAGCATATTGGTCTGTTATACAGGCAGTCACATAATTTGCAGACTGAATTAATTTTCTTATAGAATAAACAAAATAAATTAGCACACCTCACCAATTTTCCATGATTAGGAGTAAATGATAATCACTTAATAGTATATTTTCCAACTCTGAAACTAGATATTTTTTTCCCAGTACTGAAAATTTGTACTGGTATTTAATGTCATTATAGCCAAAACTGCTAAAGTGTTACCTCAGGTAGAGCTAGTAAAAAAGGCTCTCACAAATATTATTTGCACCAGCTTCCTGTTCACTGATCACTATATTTTAACCAGGGCAATTTTTGTAGGTTTGGAAAATAAAATCAAGTGAATAAATAAACACTTGCCAATGGTTAAAGAGATGAGAAAAAAGTTACATTCTGTGTAACATAGCACTATCTGTGGGATGGAGATTAAGTGGTTAACCGAAACATGTCCTCCACCATATGCATCTGAACACTCAAAGTGTACTAATGAAAGGTTTTAATGGCTTTGTGATACAAAACTTTTAAGTCATATCAAAAACACAGCATCCTGAGGTCGTTCTGAAACTATAGGGAGTAGAGAATTATTTCATATGTAGATCTTGCCAATTATCAAACATTATGACAAGCTATAAAATTGTCCCATTGTGATCAGACAGTATAGATCTTTCCTAAAATCAAACTAAATACCTAGAAATTACTTTTTAACAAAGAAATGTATGCTTCAGAAAGGTTTAATTTTATTAAAGGTTAACATTTAAATCCACAGAAGACATTTTTATATTGTGGAAGATGACCCAAAACTGAGGGAATTATAATTTACTGTGTTATACCAACTTGTCCCCCAGAGAGGGACTCAACTCAGAACTCCCAAACATATATTTAATTGAGATTTTGCTCAAATGAAAGTTTCAGTTAGAGTAAATGATGGGTAATTTTCTTGATTCCCTTTGAGGATAAAAGATTATTTAATTTGAACTACAGTACATAAAATAGAGTATCTATGTGAACAAATGCTCAATAAACATTATTGAAAATATTAGCTAAGAATGTAATTCACTCCTATGAAGAAGTCTTTTTCTCCAAGGGTCTTTCATCTAATTATTTAAAATCGATAGTATATAAGTCTGTCAAATACATATTACAGAATATGATCAGGTAAATAAACTTAATAACAATTACTAATCTCTTAGCCAAGAAAGTCAGTTGTATATTCAAATTCATTAAGTGTTTTTTTGCTCCCTATCATTCTGGTTTTATAAAATGCCTTAATCCCTGCATGTATAATTAAAGAAGTATCAAACTACGAATTTTTGTTGAAGGACTGTTAAATCCAAAAACATTAACATGAATTTCCCCCCATCTTTAGTTAAATATATGCAAATATTTGAACTTTCTAGTTTCTTTCAACACCTGCCAGTAGCTGGTTCTTCAAGAAACAAATTATTTCAGCCAGTGGCTGTTTTGGCACTGCTTTCATATAAATCATTGAAAGCTGTTTTAACAAAAGGGAGAGTATTAGCTTACTAAGAACACAACAAAAATTATACAACATGCAATAAAAAATATTAGAGCACAATGGAATAAGAAAGTTTGTGGCTTTCTTTTAACAAATGAAAATCATGACACACTGCACATTTTCACTAATGATTAATGCATATGTGAAGTTCCAGGAATGAGCAGGCTATGGGACTATTTAAAAACATTATTTTTTTTAAACCAGATACATGCACAAAAATGAATCCAGAATGACCTAACACCCTTCACAAAAATTAACTCAAATGCACCACAGATCAAAATGCAAAATCCAAAACAATAAACTTAAACTAAATCAAGATGCTGTTGAGTTTGTTGAGGACTATGAAGATGCAACTCCCAAAGGCACAATCTATGAAAGAATGAACTGATAAGTTGAACCTCAGTAAAATGAAAAACTTCTGCTCTGGGAAAGCAATGTCTAGATGAAAAGACAATGACACATTGAAATAATAGAAAAAAATATACTGGTCTCAGCTCCTGGTTCCTGGCATAGAACTTTTAAAATTCTTGTTATTTCCTAAGTGATACAAATACTGGGAGCATCTTTGTAATACTTGGCCTTTGACCCTGGTTCCTGACACAGTTTCTAAATCCCTTGGAATGCATTGAATAAGAATGTCTTTGTTCTAAAAAGACAGCTCTTGTGGGCTCCTGGGTAGCTTCAGATGAGGCTGTTTACCAGGTAAACAGCCATGATTAGCAGCCTGAAACTTGCAGCCCCTCTTCCATCTCCTGAGAAAGGGGAAAGGGGCTACAAATTGAGTTAATGTTTGCTCATGCCTATGTGATGTATCCTCTATACAAATTCCAACGGTACAAGGTTCAGAGTTTCTGAATTAATGAGCAAATCCATATATGGGAAGGTGGCACAACCCAACACAACAAAGAAGAGCCTATGCTGGAGACCCTTCTAGACCTTGCCCTGTGTATCTCCTCATCTGACTATTCATCTGTATTTTTTACCCTTACGTTATCACACAAACATTGATAAATATAAGTGTTTCCCTGAGTTTTGTGACCAAAACAAATCCAAGGAGGAGGATCATGGGAGCCTCCAATTTGTAGCCACATTGGACAGAAGTTGGAGTAACCTGTGAGGAGCAGTGTGAGGAACTAAGTACTTAACCTAGAAGGTCCGCCATGAACTGAATTGTAGGACATCCAGCTAGTATTGCAGAGAATTGCTTGATGTGGCCAAAAAATGCCACACTTCTGCAGTCAGAAGTGTTGTGAAAGTAGTAGTAGCATGAGAGTAAAAGGAGAACTACATAACCGAAGTGTGTTTCTCCTATAGTCTGTTACCCAAAACATACAAAGAACTCTTAAAGCTCAACAAGCAGAATAAAAATCTATTAAAAATGGGCCAAAGGCCTTAACAGCTTGTCAAATAAGATATATAAATGGCAGTAAGAATATGAAAAGATGTTCTACATCATATGTCATTAGGGAAATGCAAATTAAAATGAAGTATCACCATACAGCTACAAGAAAGGTAAAAACAGCAAATGCTGGTAAGGCTGTGGAGCAGCAACAGGAACTCTCATTCCTTGCTGGTGGGAATGCAAAATGGAACAGCAACTCTGGAAGACAGTTTTGTGGGTTCTTATAAAACAAAGCATACTCTTAACACACAATCGAGCAATAGTGTTCCTTGGTGTTTACTCAAAGGCATTACAATTTATATCATACAAAAATAGATGCTTGTAGTAGCTTTATTCGTAAGTGCCATAACTTAGAAGCAACCAAGTTGTGCTTCAGTGGGCAAATGGATAAATAAACTATGGATAAATAAACTAATATTCCATGAGATGAGTTATTATTCGGGTTAAAAAGGAATGAGTGACCAACCCATGAAAAATCGTGGAGGACACTTGAGTGTACATTGCTAAGTAAAGGAAACTAATCTGAAAGGGCTCATATTATATAATTTCAACTACATAACATTCTGGAAAAGGAAAAATAATAGAGATGGTAAAAATAATTAGTGGTTGTTAGGGCTAGAAGAGAGGGATGAACAGGCAGGAATGGAGGATTTTTAGGTCCGTGAAACTCTGTACCACTACAGTGGTGAACACACATCATTGCACATTTGTCAAAACCAATATAGTATATAACACTGAGTGAACCCCAAGTAAACCATGGACTTTGTGTGTAACAATGTGTTAATGTAGCTTCATCAACTGTACAAAGATACCAATTTGTTGGGGAATGTTGACAATGGAGTAGACTATGCATATGTGGGGACATAGAGAGTATATATGGGAAATCCCTGTATTTCGTCTCAATTTTGCTGTGAATGTAAAACTACTCTGAAAAATAAGCTCTTAAAAAAACACAAAAAACAAGCAGGGCCTGAAAAAAAATAAGAGGAGAGGTAAGAAGGGAATGTCTTCTCTTTTCTTAGTTTCTAAGTCCATTATTCTTAACCTCTGTGGCTACTTCACCTTTTTCTCCATTATTTACAGAAAAATTCTCTAGAGACTCATCTATGCTAGCTGTCTTCATTTCCTAAACTCCCACACCCTGTTTAACCTATTTCCACTCTGGATTCTACCTCCAGGAGCTTTTAAAAAGCTCTCACTGAGGTCAACAATGATCTACATGTTAAACATTGGTTCCTATTTTCTAATCTTTATCCTACCTAACCTCTAGCCGCACTGTTTAATCACCTTTAACATCACCGAGCACATTCTGAAATATTCTGCACTTCTGTATTCTCTTGCTTTTGTCACTCCACTTTCTCGTGGGTCTCTATTTCTTTTTTTTTGCTGATTCAATTTCCCCCATCAGTTCATTCAATTCTGGTCTCTCCCTAAACTCCACCTTAGGTTCTCATTTCTTCTAATTCTCTAATTTCAACCTGAACAATCTCATGCTTCCTCACAGTTTCAATTATATCTCTGCTGATCACCACCATCTCTAGGTGGTGGTCCATCCTAAAAATATGTACCCAACAACACTGGCCTTTTTATTTGTACAAATATCACCTTTGGACTGAACTCATGATTTTCCCTCACACAGCTGGTCTTTCTTCAACATTTCTTTCCCAAGGAATTCCTTGTCTAGTAAATTGCTACTCATCCTTCAATCTAAAGGCCAATTTCTTTTCCTCTAGAAACCCTTCCTGACCTCATAGGACTGTGTTTTTGTTTGATATTTTAACTCCACTTAATAGTAAACTCCATGAGGGAAGGATTAATCCTACATTGCTCACTATTTCCTCTTAGCAGTGTCTGGCAATAGAAGATGCTCAATTTACAGTATTCTTTAAAGAATAACAAGGAAACATTTACTTTGATAATTTGATGTAGAACATAAAGTTCTACTATACCTGTTCCAAATTTTAAAATGTTTTAGTTAAAAACTTAAATATAGCCAATATAGCCACTAAAAAAAAAAATAAAAATAAATCAAATATGCTGGTGAAAGTAGCTACATAATAAAAAAATCTTTTCTAGCACAGCAAAATTCCTTAAGGAAAGAAAGGAAAAGCAGACAAACCAACCAAAATAAAAAATCAATAACAACAAAAAACTTTAGCAAAATCATCAAAATGCTAAACATTTTAAGAAAAATTATTCAGGACATTAAGAACACCTTCAGGTTGACAACTCCACAGTAGGCAGAATCTAAGTACTAATCTTTCCTGACCTGGATTATTATTACTATATTAGACAACGTTACCTTTTTTGCACTTTTTTCTTGGCATCATCTCTCTGGGAAGTCTTCTCCAATCTGTAAAGCGGATAAATATAAAAATTGCAGCTTCCTTTAGGAATCAGTGACACTGAACTATTTAAAGAAGACAGTGACAGTTGCCATGCAATGAAACTAAAATTTATTAATACAAACTTATTAATACCTGGTTGTACAGATTTAGCCTGAGAGTCAAAACATAACATATGGTGACATATTTTCTACTATGAAGAAAAAAGTTCATTAAAGCATTAAACAATTGTGCTATAAAATTTCTACAACCTTCTTTTAACTATAAATAAATAAATAAATATAATACAGAGTTGATTTTAAAAAGAGAAAATTTCATAATAATATAATGATGTAGAAAAACATCTGTGGACATGAAAAGTCACTCGAGATTATTGTTGAATGAAAAATGTTTCCAACTTTGATGGTGGGTGTGGAGTGGTGCTATACATCTGACGAGGTGTGAACTTAGTCCCCTAAATCACACAGTGCCGTAAAAACAATCTTACCTCAATAGAAAAAAAAAAGAAAAAATATATAGAATTCCACCAAAAGAATAAACCTAATAAAAATATTTATATGTACGTACATATGTACACATATATATACTTGTGCAAAGAAAGCTTTCACTTGGGAACAAAATATTAAAGTAATCCTTTGAGAGAGAGAGTTTGTGTGCTTGTGTGTGTGTGTTAGGATTATAGCTGTTTTTCTTGAGAATTATTCAGTCAGTTAATAAATAATTATTTTGTAAGAATTAAATAATTCTAATAATTGCCTGAAAACTTTAAAATTAAAAACATAAATAACTGTGGAAAAGTAAATTCCCTCCCATAAATGATTTTGTCTGAGTTAGCTAAATATTTCCTCTAATTTGTCACTTTATTTTAATTTTTAGGCATAGTATTAATCAGAAAAGTAGAGCAACATAAAACTGGATTAAAAAACATTGCGTATTAATAAAAAAATCAGTATATTTCACATAAAACATTTACATCTCAAGTAACTTTACCTGAATGGATAAATCATTTTTTGATATATTTGTTTTTATAGACAACTCATAAAAGATCATGAGAAAGTATGTAAAGAGAATCACTTGGGAGATACATATTTATGAAATGGAGGAAATGAGAGATCTGAAAGAATTATTTTCAGAGGAGTCCAACCTTATTGATGATCAACACTGCAAAGAAGTAGCTATAAGTACAACTATACCTCATGAAAGCAATAATGCGACAAATGCCACTTATGCTTTAACATAAAGGCAGCTTGTACAAAACACCAAGGAAAGAGATGCCAATGAAAAATGAATTAAATATGAGATCCGGTTCTACAGTACTGTCCAAGTTGCCCTGACAGATAACTTCATTTCTATAGTAACTGTTTTTTTTCCTGCAAAATGAATAAGTTGGATAATATCTCCTTTTCAACCCCTTCCACCATATCTGTAACCAAAGCAAATTTATGAATGCTGATAATAAACTCTGTAGATATGGTTCTGTTGAAAAGCCATCTTAGCAGCAAAAAATAGTTTGTTAGCTCAAAACAAAAAATCCATGAGCTTGGCTCAAAATGTTCTTAAAACTAGAACTGTTTTCTCATCAAAAGCTATAAAAATTACTCAGAAATACAGAAGTGAAAATTATTGGTATTATAGATTAAAATTGTGGTTGTGGCAAGAAAACTGGAAAACCAGATGTTTTGGCAAGCACAACTTTATTTAAAAAAGAAAGTATTTGAAGAACTTCCACCAAAATATTTAACTATTCCTTGTGACCATGTAAAAATACTTTCATCTTAGTTTCCAAAATATTTACATTACTAATTAATTCCAAGAAAAGAATCAGATTGTTTTCTTTTGATTAAAATAGAAAATTTGTCCTAAAATATATGGAGCAGGAAGATAGCATTTTATCATTGTAAATTACTTTATCATTATTCACTTTATAAGTACCTGGTATCCATTCTTCTTTATAAATCTTCATATATCTTTTACTATACCTTTCAATATCTAGAAACAAAGAAAAAGTATTCATCAGAAAAATCCAGAATAAGCCTGAATTTAAGCTATTTCTAAAAAATAACAAAAAACCACTACATCTTTATTTCACATACAGGGAGTTTCCCACATTTAGTGGGAATGTGTTCCTGAACACATTGCAAAGGTGTAACGTAATGCTTAAAGAGATAGTAAGTAAGAAGTATCTGGGTATTAACAGCCAAGGGTGAGCAGAGACCTACACCCTAGTTAAGGATCTTAGAATCAAACAATCAGACTCGCCTCTGAGAATATACATAGCAGCCCAAAGTCAGATGAGGAAGCTACTTAATAAAAAGGGCAGGAAGGTCTACTTGGCATCTTTTATTTTCTTCTTCTGACATGGCCTCCCTCTCCCAACCTTTCAATTTAGTATAAATAAGACGCATTAAGTACTTAAATGGGGATGGAGGGCTGTTTGTTCACTTCGAACACATAATACGCATATGTACTTAGCTCCTCAATAAGCTATTTTTCACAACCCACTGGGGAGGATAATGGGGAAAAGAGTATGAGCAGGTAAGGTTGGTCTTGATGGGCCATGAATGAGCAAGCTGCACACATTTCAGGATGATACTGAAGGGCCCTTCTGAGCATGCCCAAAATGGGTGGCTCTTGCTTCTGCCTTATTCACTGCCACAAGAAATTCCCTTGATCAGTGTCCAAACCCTTTCTCAGTAGCTTAAGTTGGCAAACGACACCATCACACAGTAGCTTGAAAAAAATGTTGGAGTATAGTAATGAAAAAAAGAAGATAATATAAAGATGAAAATATTAAAATAAATGTCCAAATATATACTAATTTTTTTATCTCCATTAAGACAATGCTTGCAATAATACAAAGATCATGGTGTTAGAGAAAGATAACTAAAATAAATAGTAGATCAGAGAACAAGAGACCAGGCTTTTCTGAGTATCATCTGTTTGACTTCAGGTTAAATGTTTAATTTTATTCTCAAGTTTTTCATCTGTAATGAGAGGTCAGAACGAATGAGATTCTCAGCATTTGTATTTTGGAATGTCCTCTAAAACATATACCATATTAAAAAAAAAAATTAAACCTTACTATATCAAGAAAAAGTTATTATCATTGATTATCTAAGTTAAATTAATAATTTCTTATATTTTAAAGTTACTTCTAAAGAATTTACAGAATGGGAGAAATTGAAAACAAACTATTGGAGTCCAATCAAAAATGGACAAAAGATTTGACAGACATTTTTCTAAAGAAGATATACAAAGAGATGAAAAAAATGACAAGATAACACCATTATCATTAAGGAAATCAAATCAAATCAAATCAAATCAAATCAAAAGCATGAGAAACATACTGAGATGGCAACAGTCGAAAAGACAAGTGTTAACAAGTATACACAGAAATTAGAACCCACATACATTGTTGGTGGGAATGTAAATGGTATAGTCACTTCAGAAAACAGTATTACAGTTCATCAAAATGTTAACATTGAGTTACCATATAATCCCATCATATAACATGGTCTAGAATGTGGCTCCCTCTGACTGTCAGGGTATTTCTGTCCAGGATGGCCAATTCTTTTCCAAATACGATATGTATATTACATAAAAGCTAATTATATGTTTATACACACACATACACATATATGATACATATACACAAGTAGGTTGCAAGTATGTATGATGTTATCCCATATATGCAATTATATATATATATGTAGAAACTTTATATGTATAAAAAAGCTGTATTTTCTTTTTTTTTTTAAAGATTTATTTATACATACAAACTGGGGTACAGGCCAGAGGTGTGGGGTGATGAGAGGGTTCACCAGAGGCAGAGTGGGGAGCAGAACAGGCAGATCAGAAACACACTGCTGAGGGGAGCAGCGGGCAAGGCAGAAGAGGTCTGCTATGCCAGGTGGGAATCTCCCCGGCAGGGCATCGAACCAGCGCCGCAGCCACCCATAGCCCCACAGCGCAGCGCTTAATGGCTGCGCCACCAGGGAGGCCCTGTATTTTCAACCATGGTTTTATTTAAACACATTACAACAGGAAGGACAAGTAAATAAGATGATTTTAAGAAGAATGTTCTATCAATTTGGAAAATTTTATATGAGTTTTCTCCTGAAAAAAAAAAAAGAGTAAAATCTGTATATATTTAAATATTTTTATGTGCTGTTATCAAACACTAAGAGTCTCTTGGTCCAGGTACCACTTCCAGAAATCACCAACAAAATTATGTTCTTAATGTTTCCTGCCTAGTATACTCTCATAGTTCTAATGATATGATACACTTTTAAATTAGACACAAATTTCACATTTAGTGAAGTGAATCTATCCCATAGTCTAGACAAAGGACTACTTTAAAAGGACTAAGGTATACCCTACACTATTATTTTTTCTAACTGGAATAAATGTTCATTAGTTCACTTATTCTTACTTTTTAAAATCATTAAATGATGGCTTTATAGCTATGTTTTTAAAATGTAAACGAACTTATCTAAAATGCTTTTTATAAGCATATATAATATTACTATGTAAGACTTCCTCTTGACTCTGAGCCAATCCCAAGTCTTTTAAAGAGGAAAAATGGAATGCATTTTTAATACTAATGGAGTGAAGTGACACTATATGAATTTCTCATGTATTAATTATATTGTTTTGACAACTCAAGGATAATATTGATTTTTCTAATTTCAATATTCAAGGGCAGAAACTAAAAAATCAATATTGTTCGACTGTTCTAATAACTACTTAGGAATGGGTGTGCTTTCTTTAAAACCACTTCCCTTGTACTGTCTGAGACTGTCGAACTTCTCCACTGTCTCTATTTTCTCCTCTATACCCTTGGCATAACCAATGAATATATGATATATAAAAGGTAAGCCAAAATAAAGTCAAGTCCTTTTAGAAGTTTAACTAAAATATTAAATCATCAGAGGCCTACATAAAGATGTATGCATGTTGATAGTAACCATAGCAGTAAAGATGAGCAAAAAAAACTAAAAACAACCTTACATCCACATCCTTACATCTACAACCTTACATCTTAGAGCAGGAATTAGTTATAATTAATAATAATATATCCATACCATGGACTATCACAGTCATTAAAAATAATATTTTTCTCGGCCTCCCTGGTGGTGCAGCGGTTAAGCACTGCGCTGTGGAGCTGTTGGCAGCGGCGACGCGAGTTCGACGCCCTGCCAGGGAGAGTCCCACATGGCACGGCAGACTTCTCCTGCCTTGCCCGCTGCTCCCCTCAGCAGTGTATTTCTGATCTGCCTGTTCTGCTACCCGCTCTGTCTCTGGTGAACCCTCTCGCCGCCCCACGCCTCTGGCCTGTACCCCAGCTTGTATGTATAAATAAAATAAATCTTTAAAAAAAAAAAATAGTATTTTCCAAGAATACTAAGTATATATAAAAATGTTAGTAATATACTATAGACTAAAAAAGGAAGATACAAAGTCATGCAAATCCAATTTTATGAAGAGAATACACACACAGAAGTGAATATTTAGAAAATATATAGCAACAGTTCTTCAGACAAGTATTACAGGTAATTTTTACTGTTTATAATTTTTGTTTTTCATAATTTTCACTGAAAACATGAAACTATTATGAAAGGCAGTTTGAAAAATTTCAAAAAGTTTAAAGTATATTTTCTGTTAAATCAAAATGTTTTTTTCACTATAGCTGATTATTTCTGATTTAACTGAATCAATCATCATTAGATGACCACTTGTGCCAAAATATGGTTTTATAACCCAAGTTCATTACGCACCTTGCTTTTCTTCAGGTGTTTCTATAAAATAAGGCATTCTTTTCATTGTTTCTCTCAATTCCTGTTTCAAGGCCAGCATATAATCTTCACCTTCTCCTGTTTTCAGTGGCACTGGCTTATAATCTGTATCCTGTTTAAATTAAGAGATGATGGGGTATTTTTAAATAAATTAAATATTTTAATATCCCTTTTGTCTACTGTCTGGAAAATGGTAGTTTTATTAAAAAACACTTTATAGGGGCCTCCCCGGTGGCGCAGCGCCTAAGCGCTGCGTTGTGGAGTTGTTGGCAGTGGCAAAGCGAGTTCGATGCCCGGCCGGGGAGATTCTCATATGGCGCGGCAGACCTCTCCTGCCTCACCACTGCTCGCCTCAGCAGTGTATTTCCCACGATCTGCCTGTTCTGCTCCCACTTTGTCTCTGGTGAACCCTCGAAGCTTGTATGCATAAATAAATAAATCTTTAAAAAAAAAACTTTATAGGCAGTAAGTTTTATAATCAGCTTAAAAGATAATGATCTTTGTAATCTATTTAACTTAATAGGCCATTTCCTACTTTGCTCTTATTTTAGAGGTAGAAATGATGCTTAACTTTCCAAGTAATTTTCCTATTGACCACACCAATATTAACTGTGCTATATAGTCTGTTGACTGTGATTCCATATCTTAAAAATCAAGACACCCAAGTAAGAACAACTGTTTTAGTTTCCCATTAACCTCAATTTATCAGTGATGGTATTGGTAGGAGCAGTATCCACTAAAAAAAAAATTGCAGCAGCTATCATTTAGCAAGTGGTTATTATGACCAGGATGTACTCAATATTCAACATCCATGATCTCCTTGAAAATATTACCAGATTTCCCACTTTACAGTAAATAAATTGAGATGGGTAGTCTGAGGTTCATATAACAAGTAAAGAGAAAAACAGGGGTTTGAATCTATATTTTCAATTAAAAAAACTATACATGTACACATGTATATGTATATGTGTATATATGAATATGAAAATTTATTATTTAGAAAGTGGGTCCTCGAGGTACACGGTAAAGCCATTTCTGGTTTCAACATATAAGTATAAGGTACATTTTCAAGAAGTCATTGAATTTATTAATTCATTCTGTAACTAATGAGTGCCTACTATAATCAGATATGGTTAGACAAAGGAGATACCATGAAGGACTATTCTAAGTTCTTGCTTGTATGGAACCTGCATTCTATACAACAAATACATAATAAACAAGTAAACAAATGAAATAATATATAAATTCACTCTTTAAAAAATATTTATTTATTTACGCATGTAAGAGCTGGGGTGTAGGCCAGGGTGTGGTGGGATAAGATAATTCATCAGAGACAGTGGAGAGCAGAACAGGCCAATCTACTGAAATACACTGCTGAGGGGAGCACCAGGTGAGACAGGAGAGGTCCTGTCTCATGTAGGTTAGCTCCCTGGCTAGGGATTGAACTAGTGCTGCAGTGGCTGCCAATAGCTTGGTAGTGCTGCGACTTAACCCCTTGCGCCATCAGGGGGGTCCAATGCATAAATTCAGATAGTGACAAGTGATATGAAAAAAGGTGAAGCAGAATAAACAGTGGCTAACAGTACATGGTGGTTGGAGGTGGCGAGTTCTAGACAGGATAAACATTCACTATCACTTGGGAAGTCACATTTGACCAAAGGATAAAATTAGGAAGCTGTAGGCAAAAATTTGGGGAACAGATGGTCCCAGCCAGGGAAATCAGCGGTGGGGGAAAGGTCAGGATGGTTCCAGAGAAAAGACAGCAGCAGAAAAACGTACAGAAAGATAGATCAGGTCAAATAGAGCCTTTCAATCCACAGTAAGGAATCTCGATTTTATTCCAAGTATAAAATAACAATACATACTAGTATCCCCACTTTAGATGTAACCTCACACATGGACAAGAAACTATTTTAAAAGAAATCAGTGTGAACTGACATTATGCCAATACATGAGCTATTTTTATTTTTAAGCTATACTGAGTACCAGAAAGATAAAATATCAAGAGCAAAAAAACAAGAGACACCTTATGTAAGAAATGTAGACCTCCAGATATATTTGCCCAGGATCCTCTACTTATATAAATTACAGCAAAGGGCTTTTCCTTTTGAAATAGGGACTTTTCCCTATTTCAGGGAAATGTAAAACGTAAAATGCAGCTGGAAGGAGAGGTACCTGGTTATTTATGACTTAGTTCATTTTTATATAGCCATAACACACACACATTTGGAACTGTAAGCTTATATTTTAAACTAAATACAAAGGAAAAGCATTAAACATTATGCCAATTAAACATGCAACATTACTCATTAAAGTCTGATAGAGTGGGAACTGAAAATCACTATAAAATCTCACTTTAAAAAATATTATTTTAATATTGGAGTATACCAATAACAGCAATGAAAGATACATGGGGAAAAAAAAAGGTTTGCATAATTCACACAGTACTGAGTCTACTCACAGAAAATACAGTATTTTGTTTTCTATATTTTCAGAAAGTGGTTAGAAAATAAGAAAGGATTTAGGAAAAAATATTTAAAGGAAAGTAAAACATTTTCTTTTATTATCTTACACTTCAGGGTATCATGATATATACTCAAGTCATATATAGAATTTTAATTTTCTCTGAAATATGAAAAAAACATACTGTGAAATAAAATACTTACAGGAAATAGTGGAGGTGGTTTCAATACTCCATCAGGTAACTTTTCACCTCTGCTAAATCCAACTGCCTCAACATTAAAAGTATAAGCAGCACGTCCTCTTCCTTTATTCCCAGCCATCAGAACCTGTTATATATCAGAAAAGAGAGCAAATTCTGAAAGATAACATTTTATTTTATATTTATGGCTTCTTATTGTCATTATTCTTCTATTCTTTTATTTGTATCATTTTTATTGGCAATAACATTTTAAAGTAAAGTATAAAAATCTGCTCCTTAAGTAGCAAGGCTGATATAAAATATCTCTGGAAAGCAAAAGCTGTAAAGCAAACAACATGTGATAAACATTCCTGAACTCCCTACATCTGCTCATGTTTGACAGGTGAGGTGATGTGGCTTCAACCTCTTCATCCAGGCCCTGAGTAGAAGGCTGACCTGGGTCTACCTAGAGATGCTGCAAAGCCAGTTGATATGATTCTCTCCACCCCTCTGTGGTTTGGCAACAAGACCAGGCAGATAAGAGAGGACACCTTCCTTTTTCATTCACATTGAAGACTATCATCAATCACACACACTTTAAATTTTTAAGTGATTTATTTAACCTATAATTTGAATGTTAGAAAAGATTCTTGAGATCGAGTCCAATGTCCTCCTTTCAGAAATGGGAACAGGTTAGCAAGACCCTGATGAAGTCTGCCCAAACTAAGAAGAAAATTACTTAAATTCAGAGAAAATAAGTTAGCTAAATCAAACTTCTACTCTCATTAGCTTTGGGGAGAGTTACAATGTCACAAATATAAGTCCAGTGTCGAATTTCTGGATAATCTAAAATATGATTATAGTGTAGTGTGTGACTTGAGTTCACAGTGTAATAACAGGAATTCCTATACTCTTTCACTACAGCTCTGCATTCCACTGTGGTGATGACTCAATGCACATTCTTTAAACCGCCGTCCCTGTAATGCTCTGTGAGCCCACAAAAGCAGTATGACCTCCTATAACACCATCACAGTCCTCTCCCTCTTTTTCCTTCTCATCTATTGGTTGAAAAGACAAAGTCATTGTCCCTACAATGCTTCCCAAATTTTAAGGCACACACAAGAAAATCTATGATTCTTGTTCAAATGAAGATTCTGATTCAGTTGGCCATGGGCAGGGCCTGAGATTCTGCATTTCTAACAAATTTCCTAGAGATGTCAATGCTGTTGGCTTAGGCTACATTAAGAGCGGCAAGGCTGTACAATCCCCCATTTCCCATATTAAGGACATGAGTGATTATATACAGGAGATGTAGTTTAACACCTTCCTGTATTTCCCTATATATATATATATATATTTTTTTTTAAAGTTTTACTTATTTATGCATACAAGCTGGGGTGTAGGCCAGAGGTGTGTGTGTGGGGAGGGGGGCGTGAGAGGATTCACCAGAGACAGAGAGGGGAGCAGAACAGGCAGCTCTACTGAAATACACTGCTGAGGGGAGTAGCGGGTGAGACAAGAGAGGTCTGCTGCGCCATGTGGAAAGCTCCCAGGCCGGGTATCAAACTCGCACTACAGTGGCTCTGGACAGCCCCACGTGCTGGGGCTTAACCCGCTGTGCCACCAGGGAGGCCCATTTCCCTATATTTTTCATAAACAAGTAGACTAGAGATTTACTTAAATTGGGGTTTGGTTTAAAAAGATGTCTGTTCTTCCAGTGATGTTCTCTGTTCAGCTGGTTCAGGTGCTGTCAGTCTGTTTCATTGAGCCCCAAGTTCCCCATCAGTTCTCACCTAGTAATTTTAGTAATCATTAATGATTCAGGCCTAGATCCATTATTCATCATGGGTAGTAATGTGGTAATATACAAAGTTTAGCATTATTTCTTTATTTCTTAACTGGAATTCTGCCTGGAATCAATTTCCTTCATCCACTATTTAATGACCCTGGAACACAATTCATACAGGAAACGTACTTATTTAATAACTAAGCTTATTCCAACTATCTATAATAAAAGAGAAGGAAAATATCCAAATGGCCTGGTTTCAACTGCTGAGTCACTAAAGTAGATGCTAGGCCTACAAAAAGTAGGTTTCTCAAGGATAAAAATGGCTGAGCAGCACCTTCACTTTAAGAAACAATCTTTCAGAGTCCAGTAGGTATCAGTGAGACCAACAGGCTGAATTCCAGTATGGGATTTGCCACTAATAAAAGATTAAAAACAAGTCTAAGTAGATACCACACTTGTCTAGTTATGGGAAATATCTGGAGGACTTGTTAAACATTCCAAATCTCAGGTGATCCTTAAATCCTCAAATTGACTCTACCAGATTCTTGGGGGTTAGTCCAGGGAAGAAGTTTAGAAAAGAAATCCTCTAAAGGAGTAGAACAGCTGCCACTGCTTGGTCGAATATCTTTGAGAAACAGCTAACTCCGCTGACTCTAAACTTTCAAATTTATTAAGTAATGTTTGGGTGTATAAATTAATATAATTAGTGAATGTACTGCCACTGGTAGAAAAATCAATCCTACTTCTTAAGACACCCTTAATAATTACATAGTATTCTGGCCTATAAAGTCATCTCTATTTTTTGGTAATCATGAGTCAGTTTTCCTGTACCAACAAGGGCTGCAAAATTTATTTTCTTCTCTTATAGGGCTAAGACTCATGGGAAAAGATGGTGTACAAATATCACTCTATGAAGTCCTTTGATTCAATAATTGCCTTTCTCGTCCCGCCAAACCTCTTGAAGAAAGTTTTTTTTTTTCTTTTTTTCAGCCAGCTTCCCCATCATCCAAGTCTTCCTCTATTTCATATGAACCACTTTCATTGAGTCATTCATTCAACCAATACAGCGCATTCTAGGCACTACGGTAAAACCCAGAGAATACAGAACAAAATCAGATCTCTGCTCTTGGGGCTTGCATTTCAGTAATGTAAGAACACTAACAAGTAAACAAGAGTGTAACATAGTATTATGTGCTCTTGTTGTGGGTGGAATTTGTGTCCCCACCAAAAATAATGATGATGTCCTAGGAATGTGACCTCCCCTACTGAAATAATCTTTGCAGATGCAATGGAATTAAGATGAGGTCATATGAATTAGGCTGACCCCTCTTCCAATGATGGTGTCCTTTTAAGAGGGAAAGAGAGAGGCAGACACAGGGAAAACCCCATGTGAAGATGAAGGCTGAGACTGTGGTGCTGGTGCTGCCAACTAGGAACACCAAAGAGTGTCAAGAACCCCAGATGCCAAAGGAGAGAAACAGATTCTCTTGCAAAGACTCTAAAAGGAACAGACCTTACTGACACCTTAATTTCAGACTTCTGACCTCCAGAACTGCGAGAGAATACAATTCTGTTATTTTAAGGCACCCAATCTGTGCAATAGGTTATGGCAGCCTTAGGATATCAACACAGCTTTTGAAGAAAAATAAATCATGCTGAGGGGAAAGAAAATAACAAAGGGGTACAGTGATAGCGTTTTCACACGGGAAGGTCTTTTTGTAGAGGATACATTTGAGCAGTGTGCTGAAGAGGGCCCATGAGCCACAAGATGGAGGGATGGAGTAGAGATGGCAACAGAAAAGAAGAACAGTAAGTGAGGAAGAGGAAACCACTAGTTGGAAGCATGTAAGGAACAAGAGAAGCCTCTGTAGTTGGTAGGAGCAAGAGGCAAGCAGAGCCTGGTGGAGACTACACCCCATGAAGTACTGTGTGAGCTGTGGTGAGCGAGTTGGTATTTATCTTGTGATGGAACCTACAGTCACAGAGACTGAAAGGCAAAGTTCCCAGTCAGCCTCAGTGGCAAAATCCACCGGCCTTTTAAAAGATTTTCTCAAACTGTTGTTCATTTTTGTAAAAGCCTCTGGCCTTTTAACCTTTTTCATGCTTTTGTACTTCTGAAGAACATGTGTCATTATTTCTTCCCCTCTTTTGAAACTCTCTCTTCCTTAAACTTTTATAAAACTTCAAGGTCTTACACCCCACTGACCCTTTTTTTTTATCTGCTGCTCTTCATAAACATAGGATTTCCTGAAGGTTCGATATCTGGTCTTCCAGTCTGTATTTATTTTTGGAAATGTACTCATTCAGGGTTTGATGACCTTCCTATACTGTTACCTCCATCACTGACTTTTATCCTAAGTGTCAGACCATTTTCTTACTATTAAAGGACTACATGGAGAGCAAGTTAAACCAGAAATACTGAAATCACCTTCCCCCCATACTAACTAGCTTTCACATCTAATGTCCCTACTCCTATCCAGGTATGCCGTTTTCCAAGACACCAACATTTGAAGATTTGGGACAAGTCAAGTATTGATTGCTCATTCTGTTCCACCTCCCCTATCAAATCAATCGCCTAATTCTTCCTTCAAAATCCCTCTTTTTTTCCCTTTCCTCTACCTAATTCAGCTCAGGCCTTTTCCATACATTTGATTCACTGCAAATTTTATGGTACACTCTTGCTCTTCCTGTTAATTTATTCATCTGTATTACATATCCAGAAGCATTGTTCTGAGTATGTCACTCCTCTCACCTTCTCTCTTGCCTACAGAATTAAATGAAATCCCCTCTCCAAAGATTCAGATTCCTTTTCAATTGGTTGTATCCACTCCCAGACTAACTCTTCTTTTACCATGTCCTGATATTTACTTCCGCTGCAACCTGTTTCCTTGCCTCCCTGCCTGGTTGCATCCCTTTTCACCTTAAGGTCCTACTGAAGTCCCTCAACATACACAATAGTCATTTCATCCCACCTTGTTCTTGGAAAGATTCCTCTGTTAAACACAATTTTTAAAGCTGATGTGATACATATTGCTATACATTCCTATTCTAGAAAACATGTCCATTTTGGAAAAAAGGCCATTTTCAAAGGGAAGGAATTTCACTTACGTTTAATGTTTATTTGCTTGTTTCACTGTGTTAACAGTAGAAATTTTATATCTCCCACTGTCTAGCATAGAGCTCTCCACCTAGCAACAGTTCCACAATTAAGAGGGGTTGCAAAGGATGTGGAGAAAAAAGAACTTCATACTACTGTTGGTGGGAATGTAAACTGGTACAACCATTATGGAATATCATATAGATTTACCTTAAAAGACTAAAACATGGAAATACCATACAACCCAATAATGCCACTCTTAGGCACATATCCTAAGAATATGAAAACTTCAACATAAAAACCCGTATGTTCCATAACGTTTATAGCAGCATTATTACAAGAGCCGGGATATGGAAGCAACATGTATGTCCATCCGTGGATGACCAGATCAAGAAGATGTGGTATATCCACACCACCGCATATTAAAAAGCCATAAGGAAGAATGAAATGCAGCCATTTTGGACAAAATGAAGGGGATTCAAGAAAATTTTATGTTGCAAAGTCAGAACGAAATAAAACAAATCCTGGATATTTAAATAGCAGATAACTCAATAACATAATACACTTTCAAAAACTTGTGGACATCAATAAACATCCTGAGGGCTCTGAGGTAGAGAGAGTGGGAGGGAAAGAACCAAGGGGATGGAAGGAATGGTGGTTCAAGAAAAAAGAGAGAAATGCGGGAAATATGATGGATATAAAAAAGCGATCTTGTGGAAATCAGATTACTAGACTATCTTGAATTTGCTTCCATCCTGGATGCAAAATTTTCTTGTTACACTTTCCCACAATAGTCACCACCTACCCAGCTCCACCCAGCTACCGAGCATTGTCAAAGCAGCATCAACTCAAGGAGCTGATACCACTTCAAGACAAGAATTCCCACATCCAGTGATGGTTGAGAGGCTGTTTACTTGCTTCATTTGGCTTCCTTCTCATTCCTCATTGTAGCTGATTTTTTGTGACTTTCTTCAGTCACTCTGCAATTCAAACTTAACATCTCCTCCATCTTTATCTTCTTACCTTCAGCTTCCAATAACCCATTTTACTCACTGCTGCTACATTAAGTGTTTCTGAAGCCCACCTTGATCAATGCCATTCATGAGCATAGACTTCACTTCAGACTTTTAATAACTGAGAATAAAGTCTTCTGATGACCAGTGCTTCCATATGCACTTTGATTCCATCTCCTCGTATCCTTCCTGAACCCCCATTTCATGAGTTTTTCAACCTCTATCCAACATCTTCAATCGCTTATTCTTCCACTGACTATTGCAACTCAGCCTACTGATTAGCTCAAGGCAAAAAAAATAATTAAAAAATGTAAAATCATCTTCCATTTGGGTATGCCTCCTGAACACTGCTATTTAGAATTGTTCTAAGATGTTCTTTGATAAGTGTAGTTCAAGCATCCAAGAGTTCAATTCAAAAATCCATTCTAATCAACTATAAAACAATCTCACGGCAGGGCCTCCCTGGTGATGCAACGGGTTAAGTGCAGCATTATGAAGCGAGCCAGAACCACTGCAGCACGAGTTCCATCTCTGGCCAGGGAGATTCCCACATGGCACAGCAGACCTCTCCTGCCTCACCCAGTGCTCTCCTCAGCAGTGTACTTCAGTCGATCTGACTCTTCTGCTCCCTGCTCTGTCTCTGGTGAATGCTCTCACCACCCCACCCCTCTGGCCTCCACCCCAGCTTGTATGCATAAATAAATAAATCTTTAAAAAAAACAAATCTCATGGCAGTGGCTGAGCTAATTTCTGAAATTTCTCTAAGCTCTATTATTTTATGAGTTATGATTGTGGCTTAAATGTATTATCTCCTACATCTCACACAGTACCTAGCATATATTGTCGCAACCTAGACCCCATATTGTTTTGACAAGGTCACTCTATGGGCGGAGCCTTCAAAGAAGTGTTCCCAAAGTCTGGATGCGATATTTTTCTTGCAAATAAATTTAAGTATAATTTCAGGAGAACAGTCACTAAGTTTCTCCACCATGCCTGCATTCATTGGCCTTACTCATTAGCTCCTGGAAGCGAGATATCCTTGAAACAATGAAGT
>PVIJ01001063.1:0-224962 GCA_004024925.1 Scalopus aquaticus
AATATAGGGACTATTTCGTTTTTGAATGTTTGGTAGAATTCATTTGTGAAACCATCTGGTCCTGGGCTTTTGTTTTTGGGGAGGTTTTTAATTACTGTTTCAATTTCACTACTTGTGATTGGTCTGTTTAGGTGTTCTATATCTTCTTTGTCTAGTTTTGGGTGATTGTATAGTTTTAGGAATTTGTCCATATCCTCTACGTTGTTATACTTGTTTCCATATAGCTGTTTATAGTAATCTCCAATTATTTTTTTTTTATTTTTGCTGAGTCCATTGTGATTTCTCCTTTTTCATTTATGATCCTATTTATTTGTGTTTTCTCTCGTTTTTTCTTTGTAAGCCTGGCTAGTGGTTTGTCTATTTTGTTTATTTTTTCAAAGAACCAGCTTTTGGTTTCGTTAATCTTCTGGATTTTTTTTTTATTTCCATTTCATTTAGTTCTGCTTTGATTTTTATTATATCCTTTCTTAAACTGTCCTTTGGGGTTTTTTGTTGTTCATTTTCTAGTTCTTTGAGATGTGAGATTAAATTGTTTCTTTGGGTTGTTTCTTGTTTCTTGATGTGAGCTTGTAATGCTATATATTTACCTCTTATTACTGCTTTTGCTGTGTCCCAGACGTTCTGGAAAGTTGTGTCTTCATTGTCATTCAGTTCTAGATATTTTTTAATTTCTTCTTTGATCTCTTCGTTGATCCATTGGTTTTCCAGTAATGTGGGTTTCAGTCTCCATGAGGTAAGGAGGTTTCTTTTTTCCTTTTTATGATTTATTTCCAGTTTGACTCCTTTATGATTGGAGAAGAAGGCTGGTACGATTTTGATCTTAGTGTATCTGTTGAGGTTTGTTTTTTTGTTTTTTTTTTAAGGATTTATTTCATTTATACATACAAGCTGGGGTACAGGCCAGAGGCATGGGGCGGTGAGAGGGCTCACCAGAGACAGAGCAGGGAGCAGAACAGGCAGATCAGAAGTACACTGCTGAGGGGAGTACTGGGTGAGGCAGGAGAGGTCTGCCACTCCATGTGGGATTCTCCCTGGCTGGGCATCGAACTTGCATCGTGCACTGCCGACAGCTCCACGGCGCAGCGCTTAACCGCTGCGCCACCAGGGAGGCCCCTGTTGAGGTTTGTTTTGTGGCCTAATATGTGATCGATCCTGGAGTATGTTCCGTGCGCACTTGAGAAAAACGTGTATTCAATTTTTCGGGGGTGAAGTGATCGATAGATATCTGTTAATCCCATGTGGTCTAGGTCCTTATTTAGAGCTTTAATGTTCTTGGTTACTTTCTGTCTTCTTGATCTGTCCAATAGAGAAAGTGGGGTGTTGAAGTCTCCTACTATGTATGTATTTTCTTTAATGTCTGTTTTCAGGATGATAATAACCGTCTGATATATTTTGGTGCTCCTTCATTTGGGGAGTATATGGTTGATGAGTGTTATATCCTCCTGTTTTATTGTCCCCTTTATCATGATGTAGTGACCAGCTTTGTCTTTTTTTACCTTTTTAAGTTTGAAATCTATTTTATCTGATATAAGTATAGCTGTTCCTGCCTTCTTTCTTGGTCCATTTGCTTGTAGGATTGCTTTCAATCCTTTTACTATTAATCTCTGTTTCTCTTTTGCAATTAAATGTGTTTCTTGTAGACAGCAGAAGGTTGGGTTCTGCTTTTTGATCCATCCTGCTATGGTGTGTCTTTTAACTGGTGTGTTTAGTCCATTTACATTCAGCGTTAATACTGATATACTGTCATCCATATATTTTTTTTTTTTACCATTTTGTGATTCTAATCCTTACCTTATTCCAAATTTTCTGGTCTTTCCTCTGTTGGTTTTGTCTTCATGGTTTCTTGTAGTAAGTTTTGGAGTAGGGGTTTGGTAGTGATGAATTTCTGTAGTTTTTCTTTGTCAGAGAAGGTCCATAATCTCTCTTCATAGAGGAAGGAGAGCTTTGCAGGGTAGAGTATTTTTGGTTGACATTTGTTGGCATGTAGTATATTACTTATGGCTCTCCATTCTCTTCTTGCCTTTAATGTTTCTTCAGAGAAATCTGATGTCAGCCTGATTGGCTTTCCTTTGTAGGTTATTTGTTTCTTTGTCCTCATCATTTTCAATATATTTTCCTTGTCTTGAATTTTCGATAGTTTTACTATCATATGTCTTGCTGTTTTTTTTTTTTTCTTTCGTTGTAATAATTTGGAGATCTTCTGGCTTCCTGCATGTCAATTTTTGTTTCCTTTTTCATGTTTGGGAAGTTCTCTTTAATTATCTCCTTGAGAAGTTTCTCTGTGCCTTTGTCTCTCTCCTCTCCTTCTGGGATTCCTATGATTCTGATGTTTCCTTTTGTCATGGTGTCAGATAATTCCTGAAGCTTTTCCTCATTCTTTTTCCTTCGTTTTTCTTTTTCCTTTTCTGTCTTGGTTCTTTCAGTATCTTTATCTTCCAGAGTGCGTATTCTTCCCTCCATGTGTTTTAATCTACTTTTATGGCTCTCTACTAATGTTTGTAAATCTTCCATTTCCTTCATTTTCTTCTTTATGGATTCATTCTCGTTTTTCAGTTCTTCATTTATATTCCTCAGTTCTTTGTTCTTTTCATTCAATTCTATTATTTTTTTATTATGGCAATTCTGAATTCTTTATCTGTTAGGCAGATGTAATCTTCTATGTCCATATTATTGGGTTCTGAAGAGGGATTTTCTTTCTGTGGTGTATTGTTTTGAGGGTTATTTGTAATTTTTTTTCTTCCTGTTGTTGGCCTTCCTGTTTCTTCCTGTTGTTTGCTCTGATCGTAGCATTCCTGTGCTGTTGGTGTCGGCAGGAATGGTTCTTGGTTCTGCTTGCTGAGGAGTGTTTGCTGTTTCCTAGTGTCTGAGTTGCCTTGGCTGTGGCTGGGTATCTCCTGGATTTTCTTTTTTCTCTGTTGAATTTCTGTGTCTTGTGGCGTGTCTCCAATGTGTTTCCGGTTCCGGGTGGAATTAGGGTAGAAAAAGGGGTGGTGGTTTGTAGTAAAAAAAAAAATATATATATATATATAAATATATATATTATATATAATATGATATATATTATATTATAATAATTAATATATAATAATATATTACATTATATTATATATATTACTATATATACTATACTATATATATAGTATATATATGCTATTACTATATATATAAGTATATATATATATATATAGTAATAATAAAAAAAATTAAAGTAGAAAAAAATAAAAAAGGTATTGGGTAGATGTAAACTTGGGGAGAGTTTTGTAGTCCTTTTGCTTTTAGGTTTTGGAGTTTCCGGGTAGGCCCCCTGCTAGGGTTCAACCCCCTTTTCCAGTGTCAGATGTTACTGTTGACCTACTGTAGTTGCTGTCGTTTTATAGTTGCTAGTAGTCTTTCTGTTTTTTCTCTCTCCGCTCCCCTTTTTATTTTTCTTCTTCCCCTCAGTGTTTGCCTGGGGGTTATCCCTGCCCCTGGAGTTATGTCTGGTGGGGAGGTGTCGAGAGTTCCTGATCTTAAGTTTCTTTTCTGCTGCTTGGGCCCCACTTCTCCACAAGGGGTTGCAGGGGTGGAGGTTGTGGGCAGCTGTTGGTCAGCATTCCGCCTCCCCTAGGTTCTGGAAGGCCACTGTGCAACCTCCTAGAAGTTGGGTGTGGGGCCACGGCAGGGGGTGGGGGGAGCTCTATTGTCCTTTCTGTAGCCCTCCTGTGTGCCAAGTGCAGACACTTTGTGGAGGAGGGTGTGGTTGGAGACAGTTCCAGTAGGAGCCTGTATCCCAGGTCAGGTTACCTCCAGTCAGGTTAGAGAAAAGTAGAGTTCTCTAATATCAGCTCTTAGTGTCAGGTTACAGAGCAGGGAGGAGATTGTTTGAGGTGGTCTCAGCAGTTTTTCCGGCTACACCAGTTTCTCAGGCCAATATATCACCTACCAACCAGTGCGGGATTAGGACCCCACAGGGTGCTGGCAGTTTGTCTTCCCCACTAAGTTGTTACCTAGCCCCGGGTGGGGGATGAGAAGCAGTGACCCTTGAGCTTTCCTGAATTTCAGAGCTGCCACACAGGGAAGGTAGGGGGCTCTTGGGGTTGGGGAGTGGGGGTCGCGTTCCCCGTTAGTTGGCCAGAGCCCTCCAACCCCACCACGGTTTCTAACCTTGTATTCAGTGGTGCTCCTTAAAGCTGGTTTGTCTGCCTCGCATTTCTTTTGTTCCTCCCTGTGGGGTTCGTTGTCTTTTCTCTTCTTTTTACTCCAATTTTTCGGTTTATCTTTAAATCTAAAGCACCCACAGGGATGATTATCTTGTGTAGGGCATTCAGTTACCCTCAGATCGGCTCTCAAAATTAGGGATTTTTCTGTCCATAAATCTATTTTTTGTGGGAGAGCCTAATCCTAGCATCTGTTCGCCGCCATGTTTTGGGGGCGTGTCCTGCTCTTCCTTTCTTAATAGGATACATTACCTCAAATTTTATTCTTTAATGTCCACAAACAAAATGCCCAGGAGAAAAACTTGGGCTTTAGTTTCTGTCTTGCTTTTGTCATAGCTCCTGCATGTCCTTCAAAGATGTAACTATTTGGGTACAGCTTAAGAGCACGTGCTCTGTACACAGATAAGCCTGATTGCCATGAACCGGCTTTGTTTGGTGCCTTTGATTTTGGCAAGTTACTTAATCCCTCAGAGCTTGTTTTCTCATAGATTAAATTAAATAACATAAAATGAGTGAAAAGATTTAGTGAAATGCTACTTATATTGAAGATAAGGTAAGTGGCCATTTGATGGTAGTGACTGTAAGAATTCATTTTAGGCTGCTCTTGTATTCTTGATCCTACTGTAATTTCCACTGCTCAGAGAAGTTTGTAATCATAAATTTTTGCTAATTCTCAAAATTTTCATGACCTTACCATATACCAAGAGTTTTCCATTGTTTTGTATCAAACTAATTAACTAGTGGGAAAGGTAAAATAATGTTTCCTAGGTAATCCAAGTGAACTTTAATAGCTGCTTTCTGGGGATAATTCTACCACATTGTTAAGTAATGTTTATATGATACTAATATCTACACTTTATGGTTTGCTTAGTGTTTGCCAAGGGCCTATCCAAAGCTTCAAGTTTCATTAAACTCTAAAAACAATCCTATATGATAGTTATTACTTTACTATTTATAGAGGAGGAAATAGAGACTCAGAGAGGTTAACTATATTGTCCGAAGTCACCCAACTGGTGAGCAATGTATCTAACAGTTTCAAACTTAAGTCTTAGGAATCAGTCCCCTTTAAACAAACTATCAAAATGACCATCTCTATAGAGGTAAATTATTATGTCTGCATTTAGAAATAGTTTTTGAAGACTTATACACCACCATCTCCTAAACTGTGGCCTGGATTATAAAGCATGCAAGAGTATTTATAGTCGGGTTTTCAATAACATCTTAAATCTATTTTCATATTTATGTATCCACTTTAATAGCATGGTAAATTTATTACTCCATACTTAGTAGTGCTGAGACTAGACAAAATAAAAATGTACAAAATTTGAAAAGAATAGTATAGGTGATTATCAAATATAACAAATTTTGAGAGTAATTAAGAATTTTCTAAAGATTAAGTATTTCTTCCTAAATCCACTGTACTTTATAGTAGTGGGGTAGAAATAAAGCAGTAATATTTAGTACAAATTTGGTTTTAAATTATGGTTCTTTTTTTATAACTCTGTAGTAAAAGAGAAACTATGTAAGTTCATAGTAGTAACAATTTTCCTACCTTTTTTCTCATACAAACTTAGTCTCCTATTTGTCTTTGCTTCATTTGCTCATGTTATTGCTTTAAGATACTTGCAAGATCTCAGGGTTGTGATCCTCTACATATTTTTCAAAGAAAACATCATCTATTTTCTAGTTTTTTTTACATATGTAAACAAAATTTATATTTTATCATCTCTTCTCATAGGTTTCAAGAAACACCACCATTTTATCACTTCCTGCACTGTATTATATTTGTGTATCCTCAGGTCTCTTCTACAATCATGTACTTCATTGAAAGCCTTTTAAAAACAGAAACTGTTCTTGTAATATTTTAATTTTTAAGACTAATATAGTGCCTGGCACATAACATTCTCAGAAGAAAGGGAATGGTAGCTACCATCTCAGTTTCAGTATCCCTTATTTGCAGACTTGTCTCTTGGATTGTTTGAAACTAATCTTTATTGTATAATTCATGAAGAGACAGAGATAAATTTCAGAGTGACTCAACCTCAAGGCCAGGTAAATTTGTCTGTTTGGACGTTTGGTGGATGGAAAGTACAGGCTATGGGAAGAAAAATGAAAACAGCAGGCCAGAAAAGGGAGTCTAGAGTAGAAATTAGCCAAAGGGACCTGAACTGGAAATATGGTCCCAAATGTTTTCTGTTGGGTGTTTTCCTCTTCACATAGTATCAGTAATGGAGCTGTTAAGTGCTCCACCAATCATTTGACATCACAGATATTTCTTGAAGTGAATTTGTCTGACATCCTTAATTTCACTAAAGTATCAATATATACAATAGAGGAGGCAGTCATGTTTGCCACGTAATGGGATGGACAGAAGGGTTGTGAGGACCAGTATATACTTTTGATTATATGCTAAAGATTGTGTCATTTACCCCATTAAAAAGATGTGAGAAAGATGTAACAAAAGATCCATATCATTCTGATTATTCTAAGAAAGATTTCTTGTTGGATTTACTCCTGACTGGAGAGAATGAATAAGTCAAGTGGAAAAACACAGTAGGCTGTCTAAATCAGGAATTGAGAGCTCAAGTCCTGGCAATTAGTAAAACTCAATCTCTGTTTGATTTGGTCTCTGTATTGTGTGAATATAGAAAGCTTGGAATTTCCCCAGTGTTAGAAAGCTATTATTTTCACTTACTGGACATCTGTAGCCCTTTGCAGTCAGGATAGCAGTCACAGCACAAGGCTGCAGAACACAGAAGAATCCTCCTAATTTGATTTTTTAATGCCAATAAGAAGAATAGTGATATTTTGGCAAGTGCGATATAATGGTCAATGCTTTGTTGCACAAGGTAAACTGTGAACTGAGCTCATGAGCAGTCATTTTCTTTCCTGCTGGGATTTTAATGTTAGTATAAGTGCATGTTGTCTTTTTGCTATGCGGAAATCACAGGAAATGCCAGTGAAACTACCTTGGAAGGCAGCAAAAAATTCACTGCTGAGTTAGCCTCAAAGCTAAAGATAAATCTGGACATGAATCTTTAGGCATCATCTAAAGCTTGGCTGTTGTTAAAGTTAGTTAGTACAACTTTAAGCTTGACTTCTTTGATCATTTTCCTAATTTTAGTTTCATCATTTAAAAGTCATGTAAATTAGGTAGAAAAACTTGGTTAAAATGCTTTGCTCTTTTGAGAAAACCTTTGGCCACTTGTAGCGTTTTTCAAATTAAACGTCAATATTTTTGGCTCTATTAACCTTTAAACATTGACTACACAGACTTGTTATGCACTCATCATGGACATTATCCAAAGCCCTAATCCTCTGCATTGCGTCTTCCAGTTTTCAACATGCTTTCAAATTCAATGTTTCATGTTGTCCTTAAAATATCTGTGTTTTAAACTGAGGATTTATGGTAATCCCTATTCTACTGGTGAAGAGACTGTTTAATGAGGTTAATCAGCTTGGTTATTGCCAAAGGTAGATTTTAATCCAAAATAATTATACTGCTTGCCCATCATTCATACCCTTTGTCATCAATGTATATTTAAGTGTAAGAAACTAATAATAAAATATGTAAAGACAAATTAAATTGATCTGGCATTTCTAAATGATTTACTGATTATCAACTAGTCAGATTATTCACCTATGGATTTTTTTTTTGACCTGGGTAATATTTTATACAACTATCAGCATTTGGTGGTTTAAACTGAAAGGTGACATAAATTTAGGTAACATGGCAGGTTTGGGTTTACTATTTCTTGGTGATAGCTCTAAAACCTTAGTCATGTTGAATATCCCATTTCAATTCCACATAATGAATATTGGGGGTCAATATTGTCCCTCAAGAATTCAAGTCAATTCAGAATTTGAGAATGCAGCCTTAGTTGGAACTAAAGTTTTTGCAGATGCAAGTAGTTAAAAATCTTGAAATGAGATCATATTGGATTTAAATTAAACAATGCATTCAATGAAGAGAGGACACAGAGAGATACCCCACATAGAGATGAAAGCCATGTAAAAATAGAAACACAAAATGGAATGATGGAGTAAGGAATGCCAAGGAATGTTAGGAGCATCAAGAAACTAGGATGAGGGAAAAGTGGATTCTTCTCTAGCGATTTCCAAATGATCCTGGACCTGCTGACACCTTGATTTCAGACATATAACTCTGAAAGGATAAAGACCTTAAAACAAAGTCACCAACTTAGCAGTTTTATTAAGGCAGCTCTAGTATACCAATACAGTGTGTAACAACTTTCTGGATAAGTTAGCTCCCTTCTGATTCCTGTTTTTATATTGTTAGCTCAGATCTACTCTATTCTGATACATGAGTATGCTCAGCCTTGGCGGAACATTAAGGTTCCAAACACAGACACATCCAGACATCATTTGTCATGGGTTATTTTAGCTTCAACTTACTCTCACTTACTTTAGGTTTAAATTTCCTTGATCAGATAAGCACCTGCCAGTTTCTTTTGGTGTCTTTCTTTTGAAATCAGCAATATATTTTCTGCTTTGCTATATTCCATCCAGGATTCCTATGTGTTCATATGCTAAACCATGAGGTATAAGCACACTTTTTGCCAATTCCTCTTCTCTTGTCTTTCACTAATTACATATGTTGACTGGACAGCTCTAAGTTAAAAAAAAAATCCCATCTTAGGTAAAGGGTTAGGCACAATGTAGTTAATAAATTAATGTGACTTAACCGTTTTTTTTTTGAAAGGTAATTAAAATAATTTCTCAAAAGTCATCCTCTTGCTAACAAAAATGGTTTTCCTTTGTAATGAAATGTCTTAATGTCTTAAAACAAATGTGAAGCATATTTTGCAAAGGTGATCTCATAGACTGTTTTGAAAAACACCCTTCCTAGAGAGTTTGGAACTCTCAGTAGGCCTGTATCATGTGCTTTGGTGGCACTGTAACAGCGATGATTTTCGTATTAGGATTTATGCTTTTGGGTCTTTAGCATGCTCTGTGTATGGTTCTAATGCAAGTGTCAGCACTCCTATTTTTGGTTACTTGAATTAAAGGAAGATTTTTTTTTTTTTTTGCATTTTAATATCTTCATCCTTTTTCTTTCCTGGTTCCCTTGTCTTTAGAAAGCCAGTCCACAATTATTTGAATTAAATGTTTTAGAGCAGCTGTGTTAATGAAAGCATTTGTTTTCATTTATTTTATGTGCACATACCTAAAACGTTATGCAAAAGCTGTACACTTATATATCCATTGAATGGATATTATAAATAAACACAGGTAGAGGATCTAGTAAGAAATCAGAATTTGCAGTTTAAAGAATTATATAAACATCACAAATATCAGGAAATTCCAGTTCTGTGAGATTTATTGGTGCAGCAATATATCCTTACTTACTTTTAGTTTGACATCATTTTCTACATAATATCTTATACTTGACCTCTTTGCGACCATAATAGTGCAATATTGAGTTTATTGAGGCCTGAGAAGCTATAATATGGTCTTCTCAGCACATAGAGTTCAAAACTGCCAATTTAAAAATAATGTGATATGGTCACATTTATTTAAGTTGTGCAAAAGAGTTAGTAAAATATAGTTTTTCACACTTAGAAAAGTAAAAATGAAGATAGTAGAATCAATGCTAATGATTTTAGCTAGAACCTCTCCCAAAGTTTCAGCTTCTAAGATAAATTTCAAATTGATATATTACAAAATTTAAAATGTTAAGTAGGAATTTCCAATGTCAGCTATGATATGTAAAAAGTTTGAAAGTCATAACTACTATCCTTACAGTAAGACAAAGTAGGCTAATTGAAAAGCAATGAATTTTCTTGAGCCTGTTAGAAAACTGAGGGTGAATGGCCACTTAAGATCTGGAAAGACAGGTGACTCTAGAGAGTCACAACTGATCTCTTGGAGCAGAAAAATAAACCCATAACAACATTTGCATCTGACATATTGGCATATCACTGGAGGCTGAATATAGACTAGCATGAGAGCAAGAAATCCATGAAGGATGCAATCTAAGGGTGATCTTTCCACTTTTTTGGAATGTTCCAGCACCAAACCCATCAGATCTCCTTGTGATTCAGGTAGGAACAAAATACTAATCATTACGTAATACAACCAGAGCATCTGGTTAATTAAAATTGCTCTTCAAGGGAAGAAAAAAAGATACAGAATCCTAGTACTATACTACTAGCACTCTAGCCATACTTTCTTTTTTCTTCTTTTAGCAAAGACTAGTGAAAACTTTATAACCACTGAAGAAATCTTTGTGAATGTCAATATCTAGAAACATAGATCCACTAAGAGAC
Organism: Scalopus aquaticus; assembly: GCA_004024925.1. Lineage (NCBI taxonomy): Eukaryota > Metazoa > Chordata > Mammalia > Eulipotyphla > Talpidae > Scalopus > Scalopus aquaticus. The sequence goes on from PVIJ01001063.1 coordinate 10,487, forward strand.
TGAGGTTTAATTTTTTTAAATTGTAGGTATTTCTTCCCCCTTATATCCTACTACCAGGCTGACAACACCCTCGTATAGGATTACAACTTAAACATATGCAAGACACAGACTCTATGTGAGGAAGAACTACTATCCATATTACTACATAAGTAGAATTCTACTTTAGCACTAGGCATTAAAAGTTCAGATATAGACATTATCTGGTCAACTCATCTCCCTTGAGTTGTTTTGACATCAATTCATTTTTATTCTTCTAGGTTTGAAGTTACTTCTTATTTCTGGCACCTGCCAGGTCTACCTCTTTGTTTTGAGACCAACAACATATTTAAATGTTTTGTCAATTTCTAGATAAGCCAAACTCAAAAACAAAAATAAATTAAGGACATTATAAGAAATTGAAGCCTAATATCTACAGCTGCAGTGAATGGTAAGCACAACTTAACTCCCAGCCAGGTTAATATGGAAAAAATGAATAAAAAATAAATAGAACAGAACATCCAACAATTGTGGGGGTAATTCCAAAAGATTTAACATGTGCATAAGGATGTCCCAAAATTAATCACAGACAAAATCACAGATCCCAGAAACTGAGAGAACATCAATCAGCATAAATACTGAAAGCAACCACAGTTGGCATATATTTTGAACCTTCAAAAAAGTCTTGAAACAATCTAGGGTGGGGAGGAAATCTAACTATAGAGGAAGAAAAATAAGAATTTCAGCAGATTTCTCATCAGTAAACATGGGAGAAAAAAAAGAGCAGATTAGAATAATTAATGTGTTGAAAAAAGGAAAACCTTCTACATGCAATGAAATCATCTTTTAAAAGTAAAGAAAAAAAATAACTCAAAATGTAATAAGACTCATGCGTAAGACCTGAAACCATAAAATACATAGGTAAGAACATAGATAAGATACTGTTATGACATTGGCTTCATTGATGTATTTGGGGACTCAACTCCCACAGCAAGAGAAACAAAAGCAAAAATAACAAATGGGACTACATTAAACTAAAAAGCTTCTGCAGAGCCAAAAAAAAAAAAAAACAAACTATCATCAAAATTGAAAAGATACCCTACTGCACATCATATATCTGACAAGGGCCTAATATTGCAAGATCTACAAAGAATTTATACAACTCAACAAAAAGAATTCAAAAATAAATGAAAAAAAATGGGCAAAAGAGCTGAATAGACACTGTCCAAAGAAGATATACAGATGGCCAAGAACTACATAAAAAAAAAATCATCATCACTTATCTTTAGAGAATGCAAATCAAAACCAGACTACCTCAGACCTATAAGAATGGCCCATATCAAAAAGATCAGAAACAACAAGTGTTGGCAAGAATGTGGAGAAAAAGGAAACCTCATACATTGCTGTTGTGAATATAGACTGGTAGTCTGGTCTCACCACTATGAGAACTTTAAGAAATCATTTCAAAACATTAAATATAGCTCTACTATAAGATCCAGCAATTCCACTCATAGGTGTCTACCTGAAGTAAGCAAAAACTCTAATTCAAAGGGATATGAACATGCCTACATTCATTGCAGTGCTTATTTACAATAGACAAGTTATGGAAACATCCTAAGTGCCCAACAAGAGAAGGGTGGATTAATATGTGGCATATATAATAATAAACTGCTATTCAGCTATAAAAATGATTAACTCTTGCCATCTGCAACAATATGGCTGATACTGGAGGGCCTTACGCCAAATGAAGTAAGCGAGAAGGAGAAGTGCAAATTCTGGATGGTTTCACTCATATGTGGAATATAGACAACAAAAAATTAGTTAAACCAAAACAAACCCTAGAAATCGGACTGTAAAACTGAGGCTTCCAGTATGTGTGTGGGTGAGGGGGGAGGTACAGAGCAAAGGTGAGAGGGGACACAGTACACTCTGGCAGAGAACTATCTGTGTCTTGGTGATGGGTGTGGTGTGGTAATATACATCTGAAATGCTAAGATCCTGTATTTCTGAATCATCTGCAGCGTTGTAAACCAATGTAAGCAGATCTATTTTGTTGAACTCCAGTCATTGGTACATAAGTAACATGCTCCAAGACTGTGCAGAGTATAAGGTAAAAGCAAGGGGATAATTAGCTCTAAGCAACCATGTGGTTTTGATACCACAAAGTAAAGAATGTCTGTGGTGGAGAAAGGAAATGGTAACTCATTCTCACAATATTCATGTTGATATGGATTAACATATCTCTTCAGCTGAAATGCTGACTTATTTCCTCCCAATCTCTCCTTAGCCACTGAAACCACGCTTGTTATCGATGCCAACAACAACCTCCATCTTTCCAAATCCAATAGTTTAGTCTCAGTATTCATTTTATTGCACTCTTCAGTAGCAACTGATGAACTGATCACATCCTATTGCTCAAGACCCATCTTTGCATGATTTTCAGGACATTTTATTGATTTTTTTTTATTCTACTTAGAGTTATGCCTTCCTCAACTTCATGTGATAATTTTCATATTTTCCCTGCTTCCCCCCCTGAACTGTAGCCTAACATGTCCAACTGAGTAAATGTATTTTCTACTTGGACATTTAACAAGAATCTTGAAATGAACATGTCTGAAACATTATGATATCCTCTGCCTACATCTTTATTCCCTCAGCAAATGGCATTGCCATTGGCTCAGGTACTAAGGCCAAACTCCTAATATCACCATTGATATTTTTTTAATTTTATGTTGTAGGTCGTATCATCTACAAGTCCTACCAACTCCAGTTTTAAAATGAATCCAAAATACTACCATCTCTACTGATCCTTTCTTGTCAAAGTCACATTCCCTCTCCTTTGATGAGGCAGTTCTTCCTGTCTCTGTTCTTGGTGATTAATTTACCTTCTCCAAAGATAGTAAGATAATCTTTTAGAATATCTTTCTCCTTCAAAACTCTCCAATGGTTTCTGATTCTACACGAAAGGAGCCAAGAACTGACTATTTCATATTAACAAGGAAAAACTGAATAGACTGAAAAATTCATAGGGTAAAAATGCCTCCCCTCCCCTCAAAAAAAAAGTAGAGAGAGAAACAGGTTATCATAGCTTATCAGAAAAAAGCCTCACAAGCAGAAACCACAAGATCCAATGCCAGGATAGGGAAACTTGAACTAAAGAATGGTTGGAGGCTCAATGTGTACAATTCTAAGAGTTAAATTCTGGGGTAAATGAGTGATAAGGGTAACCCAACAATATCAGATTTTGGTCTACGGTTTCAACTATGGTTTCACAGAAATTATGGGGAAAGAAGTCCTTCTTATATCTGGAAAAATAACATAAGGACTATTTTGAAATATGATAGCACACTATTATTTTTGTTTGATCATTTTCTGTATCTATGCTTTATTTTATGAAATAAAGATTAAAAAGAATTATACAGAATGAGAGAAAATATATGCAATTTACATCATTTTCAAAAGATACATAGTATATATAAAAATCCCTAATCAAAAAAATAAAATGATAGATAATCCAATCAGAAGTAAAAATATTCTAAAGGTATAAACAGATCCTTCATAAAACACCCAAAAGTACAATGAATATGTAAAAATGTGCTTAATCTCAATAAGCATGATAATGAGTATAAAAACCCCAATTAGATACCATACCACATCCACTTAAAAGCTTAACATTACAAAACTGGATTAACAAATGTTGATGAAGCCATGGATTAACAAGAATCTTGCAAGCATCAAGCAAGAGTTCAGTCACTTTAAAGGAGAGTTTGCTATCAGACTTATTTTGGAGATATGTATACCACGAGGTCCACCTTTTCTACCCTAGAGAAGTGTGTGCACACAGTGCCATATGACCTATATGGGGATATTCATAGAAGAATATGTATTATAAACCAAAGCTAAGAATTATTTAAATATTGGCCAAAGTAGAACAGTAGATAAATTGCAGGGATTCATTCAGTGGATAAGCATGCACAATAACAGTGAATAACTATGGCTATATATTTCAGTGTACTCGTGCAACTCCTTTTTTACTTTTTGTCATATATGTTGACACTGTAATGATCTTGACTGATCAAGATGTTACACTGTTGACATTGTAATGAACCAGAATGATGGAAAGGTAGGGGGAACTGAAATAGAGCAGCTTATCAATTAAAAGCAACCACTCTTTTATGAAGACACTGACAAATAGACATGTGAAGGCAAAGACAGATAAAAACCTGGTTGCATAAGAGACACCACTTAAATCAAAATTAATAGGTGGTGCTGATAATATGCCTCTGAAAATGGTACACATAATAGGCACCAAATTTGAGGCAATTTATTTTTCTCTGTGCATCTGCTTTTGGGTTTATCCCAAGTTCTTAAGCATGCAGGTGAGGACTCATACCCAGGTCAACTCATTTCTCCCTGTGCAAAGCAGTTAATATATTCTCTCTTGTCGATAAAGTAAGATATCAGTGAAGGAATAAAATAAGAGACCAATGACTTTTGCTCGTCACTGACATGTGAACTGTTCACTTGCATCATCTGTATATATTAAGAATTCACTGTTCAAGAAATTGCACTAGTGATGGGAGAAAAAAACCAAAAGATACAGTTTTGTTTTTTTTTTCCTCTCAAGAAACTCATATTCTCCCTGTGAAGAGGCCAGACAATTACGATGCAGCATAGTTTTAAGTTGGCACTGAGATCTATGGCATGTTCAGAAGACACCATCACTAGAGGATTAGGTCAGATTGCTAGTCAGGGTCCGCAGATAAGTCTCTTCTGCCTCCTTGTCTCAACAACCTTTTGGAATTCCTCTAAATAAGGAAAAGATGTCCCTGGGGGTCAGAAGGAATTGAAATCTGACCTCAGGAACCATCCCTAAATGGAACCTGAAACTGGTTTTATTTTCATGTGAAGCAATTTAAGTAGCAGTGCAGGGCTGAAAACAATAGAACAATCAGCAGACTACAAACTGTATGTGATAAGCAAAGTCATTCAGGGTAAGTCCTATCAAAACCACTGTCAGTCCAGTGTATTAAATGTGGGTATAAACAGCTGGTACCTTGAGGAGGGAAATCTGAGACTTAACACTATAGGAAGGTGGGGAGAATAGTTTACTAAAATAATCAGTATAGTCACTAAACAAATATGAAATAAAATAGCAAAAACAAGACCCAGGGAATGTGGGAGGAACCAACAACCAGTTTTATATAATATATAGTCTAAAATATCCAGTTTCCAACAAAAAACACGAGGCATATAAAGAAACAAGATGATATTATCAATTCCCAGTTTCAACACAACAGAAATTGCTTATGAGAGTGACTAATGCCATATTTAAAACACAAAAACTTCAAAGTTACCATTATAAATAAATTCAAAAAGTTAAAAGAAGCCATAATTACAGAAATAAAGGAAAGGTATTGCGACGATATTCATCAACTATAACATATCAATAGGCAATAGAAATTATTTTACTAAAGAACCAAACTGGTCTGCTGGAATTGAAAAATAAAGCAATATATAGACAGAAAGCACTCTATTCTTAACAAGGTGTGCACCCAGGTGAAATGAGTTAACCAGAACTAAACTGCTACGACATTATCAGAGTTAACTGACCTGGAGGGAGGGAAGCACCAACATGAGCCAGCTGGATCCATCCTGTCCCACCTGAGAGGGAAAAAAAGAAATTCTTGTTGAAATTCATAGTCCACACATAAGCGCAAAGCCTGAAACCTAATTATAGGACTATAGACTGCTCATTCACCTCCCCCCAAACTTTAGCACCACATTATTAAAGTGTATTTATAGCAGTTTTTTACTCACAATCTCATTTCCAACTTTCAAAAAAATTTCATTTCATACTGAGACTGTTCCAGGGCAACCCAAATGTGAAATGAGTTGGCCTGACTGTGGGTCCTCACCTGTGCGTTTATAATGAGACTCAGCTACAGGCACACACAAAAGGGTTAATAAAGAGATTATTTACAAAAAAGGGTAAAATGAAGAAAGGAATAACTCAGGGAGAAAGAGAGAGAGATAAATTGGTGAATGCATCCTACCAGTTCCGCTGAACTGGAACCCAAAGAGTATGCTGAAAGCCGGGGTGGGGGGGAACCCCCAAGGCCCACATGTTGGGTTATATACCAAGCCTGGCTACTTAACTCCACCCTCAGTTCCCAGCAATCCTCTCTTCAGTGGTGATGACATTATGGGATTTGTAGTTCTTGGTGATCTGGGGTGGGGGTGGGGTCCATAAAACCTGTTCATGGAGTTTGTTCAGGACATCCTTCCCCCCACCAAAAAAAAAAAAAAAAAAGACAAAAAAAAAGTTATGTGAAGAGAAATAACAAACAAGCATAAGAGACATATTCTTAGTTCGATGTTTTCTGAAAAGTTGCATTGAATTATTTGTTCCTCTACCGAGATGTTTTTCCACATCTAGCTTCTTTCAGGTATTTTTTCTTTGATTTTCTCTAGTTTGAAAGTGATATGCCTAAATGTAGGTTTATTTTGTCATTTTTCCTTTTAGTTGTTCTCTAAGATTTTAAATTTGTGGTTTGGTATCATAAATTTGGGGGAAATTTTCAGTCACTATTTTTTCAAATACAGCATCTGTTCCAATTTCTTTTCTCCTATGAGATTACCTTCTGAAATGGTATTCCTATTACATATGTTTTACACCTGTTGAAGCTGTCAAATACAACTTTTTTTGTTTTTGTCTTTTTTCCTCTATGCTTTTCAGTTTTCAGTAGAGTCTGAAATTGATGGAGGATAAGAGTAGAGAATTTTGGGAGAATGCTTCACCAAAGAAAAAAACTGGCTGACACAATGCCGGAAGCTGGAGATAGAGGGTAGAAGTGATGAACACAGTTGCTAAACCAGTTATTTATATAGAAAAGCAGTGTCCAGAGAAGCAGACTGAGGTGCAAGCCAGGTGGGGATATGGAGATTGAGGGCCTCTGTAAAAGTATTATTGGGCCTTCCAAGTTGACCTAGCCAAAGCAAATACAGAAAAAATCCTTAGGTGCCAACCCTAGAAATAGTTAATTTAACAGCAGTTAACAATCCCACAAAGGAATGAGCCCTTCCCAAAGACAAGCCTATATCAGTGCAATCTCTGAACTGGCAAGATGCAGCTCTCCTGCCTGCCTGTGACTGAGCAGGTGTTTCTCTTCACCAACCTTCTCCCTTTGCAAAGTAGCAGAGGCAGCTCCTCCCAAGGCTGCCCACCCGTGACTAGGCAGGGCTCTCTTTTAGCAAACCTGTCACTTTTGGGGGCAATTCTTTCTGCTCCCTTGTGTCTGTGAATGTGTCCTTTACTTCCCTTCCCTTTTTGTAATTAACCTGCCTTTAGAATAATATTGAACATCTTTGCCTCATGGGGAAATTCAGCGCATGCGCACTGATGAAACTGTTTTCAGAGGTAACCGAAGACCACGCTCTCTGAACCCAACACCTCTCCAAACCAACACCAATATCATCTACCTCTGAGAATCTGTCCTTGGTCATCACGGCCTGTCTACAAATAAACCCATAAAATATATTCTTTATTTCTGCTACAGTGTTGTTTTTATCTCTAACATTTCATTTTGATTCCTTTTTAGTATCTCCATCCTTAAGCATATATTTCACATCTGTTTTTGTATGTCGTGTCCTTTATCCTTTCAAGTCCTTAGCATATTCTTATTACACAGAAAATGACACTTAAATTCCAATTGCTGTTTCTGAAGCCCTATACCATCAATCCCCTTTTTGGGCTTGGCTCTTATCACTGATCTCCTCACTTAACTGTTTTTCACCTAAATGATCATATTTTTCAAACACAATGGACATTTTTTATGACTTAAAGTGATCACTTAAAACTGAAGAGTGTGAGCACTTACTCTGGTTCTCTACTTGAAACACACCTGTTTAACCTTTCTCTAGTCATCCCCTACTTCAAAGGAACAGAGATTCAGTGCCCTCATCTCTTCTAGGCTATGTTCTGTGTATTAGACCTCCATTTCCTGTCCTATTTGGTCCCAATCCCCACATTCAGTCCTTGAGAGACTGGCTGCACCAGACATCCAGGATCTAGCACAGGCACGATCCTGAGTAGTAATGCCAGGTAGCCAGGACTTCCAAATTTAATGGGATCTTCCAAGTTTTCATAGAAAAGTATTTGTCAGAGTAGCAGGAGAAGCATACTTTACTTTTTTTTAGTTTAATTTAGTGTTGTTTTGAAACTAAGTTATAAATATAAATGCTTCAAAAGTATCATTGAGTGAAATGAATACCTGACTAGCTTTTAAACATTACTTTTTTCCTCCCCTGCATTGTTAAAAGAATAACTTGTTACTATTAATTTATTGAATATTTTTAATTATTTTACTTGATGTATATTACTAGCCACATATATAAATTCTAAGAAGCACTGTTGAACTTCTTTTCTCTACTTTTAATTGGCAAAGAGAGCTGTGAATTCATAAGAAATCAAATTTTATAAGTGAGAAGTTAAATAAAATTATGGACAATTTTAGTGATAAAGTCTAAGAATTTGGGAAGTTACCCGTTTCTATTATGCCCAGATATTGAAACTGAATGGACATTAATGAAGTTTATAAAAACAAATGAATAAAATGTGTACAATTAAGTAATACATTGTATGCTATTTTTTCACACCTGCTTGGAATATTTCCCCATGTCCTCATTATATATTAAATCTTATTTTGAGAAATTTGCTAACTTTGGATAAATGACACAATACTATTTAATAGTGAACACCAGAAAATATATGTTTACTAACATTCACCTTTTAATGTTTTTGATGCTGGATAAAATTATGATCCATGAGTTTTTCTTATATTTCTAAAAGTATAACCATGCATTTTTTTTCCTTAAGGAAAATTAGCTCTAACAATTGACAAAGTGCTTACAACTAAAATATACTTAATATATCCACAAACTGTTATTTTGTCATTTCTTTATGGCTATTTAGATTTGCATACACAAGACCAATGTTTTGGTAACAGCATCAAGTATTTCATATGTAAGACATTATTCACAGTATGTTTCCTGTTATTTTGCATAGCATTATTCTTTGTGAAAATAATGTTTTGGCCTCAGGAGGAATATTGCAATTGAATGCACAGCAATATATTTTTGGTATGGAGCCATGGTTCTATGGTTTAATTTTTTTTTTTTTCAAATTACCTTGGCAGGCAAGTTAACAAGCACTAAGGTAAGCGAGAGAGAGAGAGAGAGAGAGAGAGAGAGAGAGAGAGAGAGAGAGGAAGAGAGAGAGAAACATTTTAATTTTATTTTTGAAATATGAGTCAATTTATTGATAGATTAAAAGTTATCATTAGCAATAAAGAAATGAAAAGCTATATTATATTTTTCCAACCCCCAAATGTATTTGTCTGTCTGTCTGTCTATCTATCTATATACAATTTCCTAATACTACTCAACTCTTCTCTATTTGTAATTACCTTTCTGTCCTCCTAGTTGTCATTCTGTTCCCACTGTCCCTGATAAATGGCTTTGTGTTCAATAATAATGGAATAACTGAATATGCATATGTTGAATGAACATATAGGTCAAAGAGTCATAATCCTTTAACTAAACTGGCTCAAATTGAAAAATACTTTAAATATGCCTGATTATGCATTTGCCCAGAAATCTGACAAAATGATTTTCGTAAAAATTTTAAATGTTTCAGAATCTTGACACAGTTCAACAAGTAATTAAGGAGTGAATATGATTTTGCTTTTGCTTTACATCAAAATGACACAGGTGTGTTGGCTTGTAAAGATAAATATGTTATGGTAAAGATGCATGAATTTTTGTAAAATTTGCAGTAACAATTTCAACCTGTCCATGAAATGATACCTTTCCAGAATGGACTATCTATACATTTGCAAATATCCAGTGAATGTATTGTTCACCACTCCTCCCAATATATTTGCAATATCTGCATTTTCTTTGGGTTCAATTCTTAACCTGGTCCTATTGCTTTCGCATGAAATGTTTCTTTGTAGTTGATGGAAGCTCTGCATGTGGGAGAGATTCATGGTGTGTGGAGAAAGATGAGAATTGCAAATGTGGTTCTGAAACATCATAAAAAACATACTTATTCAAAAATTTAAACAAATAAGCTTTGAGTTGATATATAATGTCAATTTATTTATATTCCAAAACCTCAAACCTGACTTGATTCTGTTTTGCTTGAGGTTGTTATTTCTAATACCTTTACAATATGAAATTGTAAATCCCAACAACTTCACTGAGTTCTCATGTCCTTATTTATGACACTGCACAGCAACAATATTTTAGTTCCATCACATGTACCTCAAACTCATCACACCTCCAAATAGCTAAGCATCTCTTTTAACCCCTCAATTTCCCTCTCTGCTGTTGTAATCTATTGCTGCTTCCAGTCTAAATGTTCCACTCTTGTCCATCTTAATAGATCTCCCTCCATTTGTCTTTTCATGGAAAATTTCTTTGAAGATGTCAATGATCCCTATCTCTAAAACTTCTCCCACTTTCTAGAACACACGCTAATCATGAATTCCTGACTGGTTCTGAAACACTGGTTCACTTGTCATTAACATTGTTACCAATGTCCTTCACCTAACAAAGTCCTCTTCTAATTAATATTACTTGACTGAATTGATCAGCCACTTTTACTTGAAACACTTTCTTAGTTGGCTTTTCTTTACAAAAATTTTCACCACTGTGAACATTCTTTCTTTGTGTTTTTTTTTTTTTTTTTTCCGTACTTCCTTGGTCTCTACATGTTGTGCCCCCAGAGTCCAGTCCTTAGTTTGTTTCTTTTTTATATTCACATTTCCTCTCTGGTCAGTGTTTTATCATTTTAAATGTTACTTGAGACAAGTGATACCCAAATTTTATTTAGCCACAGAGTCTCCCATAACTTCAATTTTTTATAGTTTACTGTCAAACAGACATCTTAAACTCAACAGCTCAAACCAAATGTTTGGTGTTCCTCTTAATGACCTCTTAAAACCCTTGCTTTTCTTTTGTTTTCCCATCTCAAATTAACAACACTATTATTACAAATGTTCCAACCAAATATCATAAGAATAATCCTGGATTCATTTCCTTCAACTCTCTATTCTATTCAAATCTGATGACTACTTCAAACACTTTCCATAATCACCATTCTGTTTCAATCCACCATCACCTCTCTTGGATTTTTATAATTTCCTCCTTACTTTCTTCCAAATTCCAGGATTGTCACCTTCAAAATCTATTCTCCAGTTATCAGAATAAGAGCTAAGTTAAAGAAACAACTTCAAACCCAAATACAAATGAGTGAATTATGATGTGGTTTGTGCATATACTATTCACAACTATTTCAACTACTATTTCAACATATAGAAAATGAAATATTGTCATTTGTAGCAACATGGATGGAGCTGGAAGGAGTTACGCTAAGCATAAAAAGTTAAAAGGGCAAAGACAAATACTAGATGATTTCAGTCATATGTAAAATACAAAGAAATGAAACAAAACTAAACCAAAACAAACCCTAGAAATCTGGCAGCAGAATTGAAGTATCAGAAAGTAAGGTGTGGTGGTGTGACACAAAGAAAGCAGGGTGCTCAATGGACTATGGCAAAGGCTCACAAATTCTTTGGTGGTAAGCCTGGTATGTTAACTTCTGAAGAGATGAGAACCTATATTACCAAATCATGTACATTACTGCAAACCAATAAAAAACCTCAATAAAAAGTAATATAATTAAGTATATATTAATTATTTTTTCTAACGTTACTGTATTTCTCACAGTTCTCCTGCCACATATCACCCATGAACCATTACCATATTTCCTTGTGCTCATCCCTTTCATTTTACTCTCTGCTCTTGTTATATGCCTCAGTTCTATGGTCAGCTTGCTAGTTTTGACTTTTTCTTGACCTTTTGTGTGGTTTCTCTATATTCTACATATAAGTGAGACATGGATGGAGCTGGAAGGGATCATGCTAGCCAAAATTAGTCAGAAGGAAAAAGACAGATGTTATAAGTAATACACTTTTTAATATAAAATCTATTTTGTTCAATCTGCTGATAATTGAAGTAAATCATATTAAACTATGGATTAGCATGTTGTACTTATCAAATAGTGAAAATTTCTTAAAATGAGCTCAGTCTGGGCTCACTATATGTTGAGAGTAAACTGGTTTCACTCTTGGAAAACAATTCAGCAATAATATGACTTAAAATATTCATAATATTTTTAAGCAATTTTATTCTAGAAATCTTTCCTAAGAAAATAACATTTTATATAGAAAAAGCTATAGAGCTGTATATCTCCCTGTGATTTCAATAGAGGAATACTGGATTAAAATTTTCAACATTGATTATAAAATTAAGTAAACTATAATTAATACAATAGACCTCATTCTGTGCACTCATTTAAAACTATTAGGCTAAAGTTCTACAAAGAAGGGGAAAAGTTTATATTTTAATGTTAGTGAAAAAAGCTGGATATGTGATTTTATGTTTATTATTTGAGTCATAAAAAGCAAATCATATAGAATGTAGAGAAAAATTGGGAGCAGAAAAAATAAAACAATAAATGAAATTTAGAAAATCTTTCCAACTGAAATCAGTTTTCTTAGTGCTTTTCATATTTTTTTATATTTTATTTTTTTTCCTCTTCCATCTGCAACAAGAATTTAGACACATATAAAGAAATCTGAACACAGAATTACTTTACTACTTTATAATATTTACCATTATTTTAGTGTATTTTTGTCCATACTTAATTTAACAATAATCCTTTTGAGTACCAAACTTTCTCAAATTACTTCAAACCGTTCAACTGAAGTTGTAAACATCCAACTCTAATTTGATGTTTATGTAATATATGTCTATTAAACTTTCAATTAAATTATGAAATTAGATAACAAAAAAACACTGCCACAAGAAATATTTTTAAAAATGCATTCAAGTTTTAGTAAGCATTAAGTTTCAGGTTACACAGGCAAACAAGAAATTAAATTGTGGCGAACCTGAAGCTTACTAAGATACTGTATCAGAATGAACAAAGAAGGGAAAGAAAATGGTGATACAGTAAATCTGTTACAAGGGGTTTACTTAAAATCCATTTATTTAAAGTAACTAACTTGTGCATTTTTGTTACTTGATGATACTTCTTTTCATGCTAGTTATTATAATAAAGAGAACTTCAATGTAGTGGGTCACAAAATATAGGTGAGTTTAAAGAAACAGGAAATCAAAAATAAAAAAATCTCTTCCTAAGCATGTAACAATGAATGTGAAGAAGAGCCAATACTTCAAAAAGTAATCATTGATATGCAAATGACACCTAAGACTTTAATTTTTAGTTCTATTTTTTCTCTAGAACACCTGATTCATATATTCAGTCATTTTTTAAAATTCTTGCTGGATAATCTCTAACAAAGGTCTAAATAAGATCTCTAGTGAGATAAAAACAACTTCTTGTTTCTTTTCTATCCCAAATATGCTATCTATAGAGAGTCACACTGATTCGTCTCTCTCCATGTATTTTCTATATTCACTCCTTTCAAAAACCTCAATAGCTCTATATTCAAAATGGTTGGAGAACATTTATTTCTAATTTCCATTATTATCACACTAGTTAAGCCACCATTCTCTATAGCATAATTTAATCCCATTGACTTCTAGTTAATCTTCTCATCCTATAAAATCTGTTCTCCTGAGTAATAATTTTAAAATGTAAATGTGATCATATTATTTCCCTAAGTCCTCTAATGGATTCCTATCACAGTAAAATCCAACCCTTTATTTGATGTAAAGAGCCTGCAGGAACTGGTTCTTGAATGTCTAACCTCTTCTTCCCTTCATTGCTTCAGTTATATTAGCTTATATTATATAGAAATTCTGTTTATCTTATGAACAGGAATTCATTTTTTACCAGTTAACTAACACAACAAGTTACTTTCTAAAGTCAGTCATGAAATTCTTATTATGTAAAAAAAAAAAAAAAAAAAACACCTGCAATTATAATAGAAACTAAAAATGAATGTTCAAGAAATTAGGATTGCCAGAGTCTAAATTCTTTGCTTAGTCTTGATTTCAAAGGGAATATAACTATACAAGAGTCTGTATTTTGTGAGTAATGGAAACAAAATTGTTTCTTCTAACATAGTTCTATTGTGGTATATAAAATTAGAATCAGCTGGGAGATACAAAATAGGAGGGGAGTTCAAAACTGTACATAGTTAGAGAAACCATATAATTGATCACCTTAACACCTGACAACAAATGGAAGAACCATTAATAATCACACTGTTATTAATTAGGACTGTTACAGGCCAACCTGTCCAACATTGTAAACTTTCAGAGAAACATTCCACCATAAGCAATAATTCACATTGTATACTTCAGAAATAATCCAAATTGTAACTTAGTTTATTTGTGCTATTTATTTGCCTTATATTTCATCTTTTATGACATCTATACTTAGTTCCTTAGGAGTTCCTTGTCAATAACTCAGATTCTATTTCTGTTAGTCACAATAACTCAGTCAAGAATACAACAAGGGGGGCCTCCCTGGTGGCGCAGCGGTTAAGCGCTGCGCTGTGGAGCTGTTAGCAGCAGCAACTCGAGTTCGGCGCCCAGCCAGGGAGAGTCCCACATGGCGCGGCAGACCTCTCCTGCCTTGCCCGCTGCTCCCCTCAGCAGTGTATTTCTGATCTGCCTGTTCTGCTCCCCACTCTGTCTCTGGTGAGCCCTCTCGCCGCCCCACACCTCTGGCCTGTACCCCAGCTTGCATGAAAAAATAAAATAAATCTTAAAAAAAAAATACAGCAAGGGAAAGCTCAGCTTATGAGGAGACACAGCAAAAGCTGACAGAGTAATTGACCTTCACCCAATATGGACATATCTTTCAATTTTTAAATAATTGAAATTTTGTGATTTTTTAAAATGAGTTATATTTCCTTCACAACACAATCGGGAATACATGAGGAAACCAAATTCATTGCCAAAACATAAATATCTTGAAATTAAACATTAAGACTTAAGATTTAGTGTTATTTCCATAATAGCATATTGCATCTACAAAAAAAAAATCACTGTCTAAATAGAAAGTATTATGTCATTTCAATATAGGCATTTATATACTCCTTCTGTCTTCTAAGTTCTCAAAGTTTGCTTCAGATGAAATCCTTTATGAGCACATATGTACTTTTTTAAAATGATGATTCTCGGGTTCCATTCAGTTATATTTAATCAGAACCTTCGCTCTACCTAGAAGATATAATTAAGATATTTGCATTTCAACAAGGAACCTAGATGATTTTTTATGCAAAGGAAGTTTAAAAATTCTGACCCAATCTGCCAGGTCCAAGAATATAACACACTTTCACAGCACAAAAGACATTTTGGAAGAGAAAACATAGAAAGAGGGATTTTCCTCAATTAAGTCAAGCAGAAATGAAGACGGTCTTCCACCAATTATTTTGAGTCTATTTTCATTGTGAGAAAAACCAGAAAAAGTCTTCATCCAACATGAGAGAAAAATGACTTAGAGGCTTGTTTGGGAAGATGATAAAGGAATAGCAATGAGTTCAAAGAATTTAAGCATTTTAAAGTACTGAAATTTGATAGAATGGAGAGATTGAATATGCTAATATATATATGATTAAAATGATTTTAATAAAACTATACAATTTTAGCATTATTGTTAAAGAGAATTTTTAATTTTAAGGAAAAACAAGTATTAACACAGAAATTCTTTTAGTTACAAATTAGTTTTTAGCTTATACATTTTTCTAATTTGTATTTGGGGAAAACAAGTATCTAGATTACAAAGTGAAAAGATAAGGACATTTTCATGTAAATGAAGGAGAAGATTATTAGTAGATTATAGAATTCTTGGAGAAGAGAATTTAAAGTTATGGGAATGGACTAAAAATAGTCAAGGAAAAGAATATGTTAACTAAAATGTGAAATAATTTGTATACATCAAACTTTACATGAAAAAAAGAAGAGCAAAATGTCATAGATTCATAAAACAAAATGCAGAAATTTTGTACTTTGCATTGGTTTAATTTCTAACTATATGATTCAGTATTAAGTTCCTAAATGACTGCTTTGAACTCTTCTAATAGTAAAGAATAAAAACATGCATTAGAGATTTTCAATCTCCTATCAAAATCCCAAAGTATTTGTTCAAGAAATATTTTTTAGAAGCATCGAAGTGTCGAAAATTAATTCCATATGGTATGCTTACACATGCTAAAAGAAAACTTTATTTTTCTAATCTAAGAGAACATCTGTACTTTATAACACATTTTTGGGTGTGTGTGATAGTCTGTTTTTCATACAAAATGGTTAGGCCACCATTATGCTCTGTTTTCTTCAATTGCAGGAATATATTTTCAAGTATTTTATTTTAATTATCCTAAAATTGATAGCTTTGTGGGGTTTTTTTTGTTGTTGTTGTTCCTTTCATGTTTATGCCTAGTTTTTTTTCCCCAATAATACTTGAAGATCAGTATGCATTAATAGCTGCACGGCAAAAGAGACTAGAGGAAATTAGCTGTCACCCACGACTGAGGATTCTATGTTCTTCTAAACAAAAAGAGCTAAGTGTTCTTTTATGTGGAACATGCAAGCAGAGCACATCATTTCAGTTGAAAATTAGACATCTGATATATGATTTTCCTCTATTGATAAATTTAAATTAACATTCTTTAAAAATTATACAAAACTTCCAGTTTGTGTTATTTAAGTGAGTGAATTGTAATGAAATGTGAGGGACTCAAACCACTGTCTCAACTAATTAAGTGTTTTTTTTACCAAATTTTATTTCAGATAATTGACCTCCCACTTTTGGTAAATCTTTTATGATGAAAAATTAGATTTTCTGTTGTGTCAATGTAAAGATTCACATTTTAAAGAACATTTTCCACAATTGCTATTGTTCTTGGCAGTGATAGAATGGTTTCTAGAGTGAGATTTACAGTAACGGTGATAATCCTTAAACTTTCTTCTTTCATTTTAATATCAAGAATGCCTTTACAATTTCAGAGAGTACAGTAAGCCCACAAATTTGAGTGTAGTGTGTTATAAAAATATGATCTGTATCCCATCATAAAAAACTAGAATAGACTGATCTGAGGTGACCTCAACCTTACCCTCTCTTTTGTTGACATAGTTGCTTTGATTTTGGTCTTCACACCCTTAGAGTTGTCTCTGGAAAACTGATTATTTTATCAGTAATTGTTTCTTTAGAAAGTGTTTTGTTTAAATTTTAATTTGACTAAAATTTCAACACACTGAAAATATCTGTTTCAAAAAAAGGTTTAAACTGTGCTTCTCGGTTGTAAAGCTTTCCTCCATTGATCCAAGAAATTGTGAAGAACAAAAATAGAACCAAATAGAAATTGTGTGTGTGTGTGTATGTGTGTGTGTGTGTTTGTACATGTGTATGAGTGATATTAAGTTCACTGCCACCAATGTCTGTCTCTCTCATTCTGTCTCTTTCGTTCTCTCTCTCGTTCTCTCTGTCTCTCTCTGTCTCTCTCTCTCTCTCTCTCTCTCTCACACACACACACACACACACACACACACACACACACACACACACACACAACCCCTCCCAGATTATGCTAGGGGATGGGAGCCAATATGCCCAGGTATCATAAGTGATTAAGTCTTTCCTCTTTATGTAGCAAACCTCAATCATGTTATTACATTCCATCCTGATGGGGTTGTGGCACTCACTTTAGGTGTGATGAAAATATGCATTTATATTTAGCTACTTTTTGCAAAAGAGGAGGAAGGGAACCTTTTGCATTAAAAAAAAAAAAAAAGACTATCCTCATGATACATTCATTCCTAAACTATGAGTCATGCCACTGAACTTAATTGTTTTATTGAATTTGAAGATAGAATACTGCAACATTTTCTTTTTCTGCTTATCACTTTAGCAGATTGCTAGATTACTTTCCACTGATTAAAAATGGCTATTTCTTACACAACCTGCTTCATATAGTGTCAGTTGATATTTAAAAGCAATAGGTAATCCATCTCCCTTTCATAGTTTGCATAATGTTTGAAAATTTTGCATTATTTTTCTAGGCAAAAATGCTCTTTCTTCACCATGTCTTCTTTTTTTCAGACTTTAATTTAGCCCTCATCAATTTTAAGAGAATAATGACATTTTTGCAGTCATTCTTCTTTACCACTCACCAAAGTCATAAGGAAGTGATTGCCTGATATCAATTACATTTCCTCTTATTTTTTTTTTTAATTTTACATTTTAAGGTGGCTTAATTGGATTCAAAAAACATAGGCAAGGGACTCTCTGGTGGCCTGTGTGTTAAGTCTCAGGGCTATCGCTGCTACCGCAAGAGGTGCAGCAGAGCTCTCCTGCCTCCCCTGTTCCTCCCTTTCACAGTGTATTTCAGTAGATTTACCTGTTCTGCTCCCCACTCTGTCTCTGGTGAATCCTCTCAAATCCTGCACCTTTGGACTACACCCATTTCTTCTACACAAAAATAAAGAATTTAAAAAAAACATACATGGGCAAGAAAAAAAATAATGCTACTTTTCAGTAAAGGTTATGGAAAATTTAGAATTAAATATATCAATTATCAATACTTCTCATATCTGTGATTTAAAAAAAAATGTTTCCCATTAAAGCCCTGATGTAAAAAGTACAACTGATTTATAAAATATTATTTGATTAATTATGAATTTTACAACATAAGCATAACAAAGAAAACTGCAAACTCATAAACTCATAAACACTCGGGAGTACTTTAATTTAGCATTTCTAAATCACATTTTCAAATATTTGAGGATTCTGATGACAATAGTTACACATGAACTCTTGCTGTTAACACCTAGACACAAGTAACAAGTCCATGGCTCCAGAACAGCATAGGTTTATTTATTTTTTTTAAATATTTATTTATTTATTTATGCATACAAGCTAGACCAGAGGCGTGGGGCGGTGAGAGGGTTCACCAGAGACAGAGTGGGGAGCAGGACAGGCAGATTTACTGAAATACACTGCTGAGGGGAACAGCGGGCTAGGGAGGAGAGGTCTGCTGCGCCATGTGGGAATCTCGCCGGCCAGTGGCCAGCTCCACAGTGCAGCGCCTAACTGCTGGGCCACCAGGGAGGCCCAGAACAGTGTAGGTTTAGAGAATAACCTATGCAAATCTCAAAGAATCATTATTGTAATTTACTAAATCTTGATATAAAAGAATTGGACTCTTTATAGAACCACTACAGTGAAAACTAATTTGATTAAGAAGATACTAGAGGGAAGACAGTTCTGAAAACATACACCAAGTATGTGTGTGTGTGTGTGTGTGTGTGTGTGTGTGTGTGTGTGTGTGTGAATGCAGCATGATGAAGGGAAAAGAAGATAACTACAAAGGAGTTCATGCTATGAAATTTCACATCTGAATATGAGAGCATGTCATGCTCTTCTAAGTCTATGAAAAAAGCAAGGGTCCACAAAGAAAATTTGAAAACCAAAATTAACATGAATTGACTATAATACATATATGAATAGGGAACCTCCCAGGATTTAAAAAAATAGCTTAAGAATGTATTGAAACTGATAAGACTGTAACCACAGTGACTTGTTAATTTGGAGACTTTGGAATTGGGACAGATGAGTTTCCAGTAGGTCATGCAGGGAAGTATCTGGATGAATTTCCTAAGTGGACATTTATGTGCTCTTTTAGGATGATACATCTACCAGACATGGACAGTTCATAAATCTACACAGTAGCGCTCCATAATGGTCCTTTTGAACAAATTAAGTGGTTAAGGAAAATCTGGATGATCCAAGGGAATTTTTTTGGATTCAAATATACCTACAGGGCCTCCCTAGTGGCACAACAGGTTAAGTGAAAAGCTGTGGAGTTTTCGGCAGCTACGGCGCGAGTTCAATGCCTGGCTGGGGAGATTCCCACATGGCATAACAGACCTCTCCTGCCTCGCCTGCTGCTCCTTTCAGCAGTGTATTTCAGAAGATCTGCCTGTTCTGCTCCCCACTCTGTCTCTGGTGAACCCTCTCACCACCCCACACCTCTGGTCTGCACCCCAGCTTGTATGCAAAAATAAATAATTCTTTTAAAAAAAAATGCCAACATATACCTACAACCACTGGCATTTGGTAGAATGATTTATTGGCTTTGGGTGAAAGCACTGATTGCCTTGATGCACTTAAGTTAATCATATTACAATGAGATAATTATTGTTATCATTATTGTTCGTTTTACATATTGTGGTATACATTAGTATGACATTTACATTATGGTATACATTAGTATGACATTAGTATACTAATGTATACATTAGTATACATTTGTTGACTATCAGCATTTGTTAACTAATTCCCACGAACCACATAATTTAAGTAATGAATTACTGTTGATAACAGAGAGGAGAAACTGAGTGATTATGAACAGAGAAATAAATGTGCACTAAGAAATAATAACAGCATGTTTCATTCAGAAAATTAGGATAATTTCAGAATTGTGGGATAGTAAAATAATTGTAACATGAGTAGAAGAGAAGGTAACAGGAGGAAATGACAAAGCTTGTGTCTAAGAGTTAAATTAGGAAGAACAATGATATAGAAGTTATGATATAGAAGTTATGATATAGAAGTTATGATATAGAAGCTAATCCTGATATAGAAGTTAATCTCTCTCCTGTACTTAATATTAAATCTAGTGAATAATATTAAGCAAAACAGAAACATGATTTTATTTCACCTTTGTATTGTTAATTCTAATTGCAGATGAGAAGTGGAATGGTGGGAAACAGAAATAGACAGGACACATAGAGCGTTGTTAAAGTACTCAAGCTGACCAAATCTTTAGCTTTTAGTGATGATGAAAGCAGATGGAATTGAGAAAAGAAAGCATATTTGAAGAAAAGTGTAATCTATAGGATTTGGCATAAGAGTGAATGTGAGGAAAAGGAAAGGTTGTGTTCTTGGATGGATTCAAATGTGAAATCATTTGTGAAAACTTTGTGAATATTATTTGTGCTAGGCCTGAAACTTTGTGAGACTTCTGAGTTTTATGTAAGATACCTCACCTATCTTTAAAAAAAACAAATGTCTGCTTTCCTTCAACTTGATGTACAGCAGAATCAAATAAACCTGAAAGGTAAGGATATTTTTCAGGATCAAGGGGTGTCTCCTTCTAACCTGCTTCTTCTGTTCTTCCTCTAACAGGAATAGTAGCCCTTAGAATTAGTAAATCAATACTTAGAAAACCATTTCTAATTTATACTAGTTCAAAAGCATTGCAAAAGCTTATACGTCAGAAGATAAAACTTCTACCACATGGTCATTTTTCTCTCACAGGCCATAACTTTAGTATAGTAATTTCCCAATAAAGAGTGAAAAGTTGGAGAGGAAGTTAAGAGATTATGATCTTGGACTAGAAACCTGCCTTTGTAAATCGGACATAGAAACAAGTAGATGGATAAACCTGAGCCACATTTTGGGAGCTAGCATCTTTATCTCTTTCAAGAGGATGGAGTTAACCAAGGTGCTCCATTACATGAGTCTTGCTTGCACATAAGACAATGTCTGCACCATAAACAACTATAGGAGAAATATGTGTGTGTTTATAAGTGACCAAAATTGAGTGTATGTGTATTTGTTTGGCATGCTTTATATATGGGACAAATAAGTGGGCTATTAGAATTAATATTATAACATCTGTATCATACTTGGTGAATATTATTACCCATAGTCTTTTAAATGTTATAATTACCCTAGAGGATAACCCTTTCAGTTTTACAATAAGCTGGTTGGTTGCTCAATATTTTAAATTATGATATATTAAATAAAATACAATCAAATTTTGTTTTCAAATTCTGAAAAGTATTGGTGTTTCCTCTGAAAACAGAATCTAAAGATAAAATATAAAGTTAAAATGCCTAACTTTGAAAAAATATTCCAAACAATTTGGTTATTTTGACCTGTACCATAAATAATGATCAGGCATACAAAATAGAACGCAAATGGGTTAGTAGAATTAAAATAAGTCTAACTAAAACAAAAATACTTGAATTATGTATATACTCCCCTGAAACATGTATGTATTTGGAAATGTTTTATTCAAGCCTAGGTCTGAATTGAATTAGAATTCAACTATAGCTTTTGGAATGAGTATCAACGATGGTACTAGATATTTTAGTGAAAGGTTGAAAGGATTCAACAAATCTGGGAATGATTAAACCTCCTTCAGGAGCTCACATTTCTAGTTTTTATGAACTGTGAGAAAACAAGCTTTTTAAGGGCAGGAACTATGTCTTACTCATATTTAAATCTCCAAATCTGAACACAGAGTCTGGCTGAATAAAAATGAAAATAAAAACAGATTATGCTAAGCGAAATAAGCCAGGAGAAAGACAAATACCAGACGATTTAACTTATATGTGGAGTATAAAGAAACACAATGAAGGAATAGGCAAAACTAGAGCAAAATAATACCTTGAAATCTGACTTCAGAATTGAGGTTACAGGAAGGGGATGGCAGTAAGTAGGGAGTAAAGTGGAGGGACCCAGTAACTATGGTGGGGAATTATCGGTGATTTGGCGGTAGATGGAGTGTGGTTACACACATCTGAAGAGGTGTGAACCTATACCCCTAAATCTTAAACAGTATTGTAAATCATTGCTACCACAATGAAAGAAGATAGTTTTAAAAAATGAATATCAAATTCCCTGAAAAGATTAATTAATGATTAAATGACAAGTATATATATATATAAATATATAAATTAATGATTAAATGTATAAATATATACACACACATTTCAGGTTGGAGAAGTATACATATTTATTTAACCTTATCGTGTTCCCTGCATTGTAATAGGGCATTTTCATATAATAATTTATCACAAGTTATGTATAGAATGTGTCAATCACTGTCTTGGGTGGTATAGGAGATATGGGTGTATTTATAAGAGAACAAACATATGATTTTTGATATCTTAGAGCTTACATATATGTTGAATAAATGGAATGCATAATAATGGAAAAGCTAGGGGACAAAATATTTTGTTGGACAGTGTTGAAAGAAGTGAAGTAATTTACATGTGGCAGAGACAGAAAACTGTCCGACACAATTAATATTTCCCTTTCCATTGAATAAAACTGTGATTGGAGAATAGTTATACAGACCTAGAACTATATTTAGTAGCAAATAGTACTTGTAATCCAATATAAATAGAAATGTATTTGTCAAGATGTTTCAATGCGAATATGCCTTATGGATGTCCTTTGATCTATGAATATATATATTTGATCTACGGATATATAACCCTCTATTGAAATGATCTATTAGATGATGTTGGGACTGTATGTTACAGCAGTTAACCTTCCTAAACTCACATTTGACTTTTGTGTAATAAATAGATGAATGGTGAGAGTTAGAGAGATGGGTGTACTCATGAAGTAAGACTTCTGAGGTGAAGCAGTATTAGAAATTAAAGGATAGAAGAAAACAGTCTGTAAGAGAATATAAAGAAAGTATGGTATTGAATGGGAAATAATATATATGTGTGTGTTTAACATGCTGGAGGAAGGAGCAATTTAGGTCCTCCCTATTGTAGTTCACTAGACCAGGATTATGGAAAAACTTGACACTCTAGATGGTATGTAAGGTATAAAATAGAGTGCCATTATAAACACTTGGACAGAAGAATTACATAACAAAGCAATATTTTAGGAGAGTTAATTCATCAATATTATGAAAAAAAGTCTTATAATAGGGCAAAGATAATTCAATAAAGAGAATAAACCTCTAATCATAAAGTAAACACCGTTCAAATCCAAGGGTGACAAATGCAAATTTCTTTAGTACCCAGGCAGAAAATGTAATTGCACAGAATGGGAGAGGAGAATTTTAATAGGAAATAGTGGGAATTATAATCAACTGGGATAGTATTCATCCTGTTTAAAGCTGATCTGATAAAACTAAGAAAAATCTATTTATATAGAGCTCATAATCTATCAGATTTGTCACCCGCTTAATAAATGGAATAATTATATTTAAACATATTTATGAAACGGAGAGGAAAATCTACTTGTGCCAAATATATTAAAAAGTATGAAAAGGATCATATATATGATATATATATATATACTATATAGTATAGTATAATCATATTATATAGTATATAGTATTTAATATAATCATAATAGTATATAGTATATCCATCTATTTTCAGTTCATAATTTTCCATGACAAAACTGAAGATTTCAAAAGGTGAAGACTTTGCTAAGTAATGAATAGATTTAGAAGAAACTATACATCATACATGTTTTTTTCTGACATCTTCTATCCTTTTACATGATGTCATGAAGATGTGACTCATACCATATGCATGTCATTGGCCATAGTAAAATACTATAATAAAATATCAACAGTCAGGGAAGATGAGTCCATAGAAAATTTGTGCATAGAGGGAGGGGTTATATATTGAGCCAGTTATACAATTTATCATCCCATTTATTTTTATAGGCTAGTTATAAAACACACATATTTAAGTATTTAGAGATAAATATTTTTATATTTTAATTAATGAAAATTCTGTTATGCTAAATAGAATATTTTCTCACTGCACTCTATTATCCTTTCCTCATTTATTTCCTTAATTCGGTTTTTGTTCTTCTTTTCCTTGCTCCCTTATTAGAAAAATTCTCAGCACCTTTAAATTTAGTGGTAAAGAATGCAGACTATGGTGTCAAAGTACCCAGCTAAAAATTATACCAGATTACCCAGGTAAAAAGTGGTCTAGGGGACATCATTTATAATACGTTTATTATATTTAAGTACTATTTCCCTAGAATATATAATGGGGACAAGTGTCATCTCACAAAGTTGTTGCAAGGAACAAATGAGATAAGGCAGGTAAATCATTTGCCAAAGCACTTGGCACATAGTAAGGGCTCAATAAAGACTAACAACTATTGATTGCGTAAGGAATGTTCAAAATCCTTAAAAAATAGCTATAAAAACATTAGGACTAACTTGTCTTTTCAACATTTCCTTTGGTAAAAGATCAAATACTTTCTATTTCTTGAAAAGTGTTTTTGCCCAGTCATTAAAAAAAAAAAAGAAAAGAAGACTTTCTCCTCTTGTGAATTGAAAACAAATCGGCAAAAAAAGTTTTTATTTTTTTCTCCACAGCCAGCTAAAGTTGTTTTGTATTTGTCATGAAAGCTAATGTTTCTGAAATGATTACACAGGAAGATTATTGTCCATAATATTCTTTTCCAATCAAAGTTCAATTTTGCTATCCTCAATTTAAATGAAGTTGAGTATGATGGCCATCAAGCTTGGAATACTCTGAGTATTTACTTTATACTTGTAAATATTTTTGATAAAAATATAAGTGGTCTTTAATCAAACAAAAATATCTTAAAGATTACATTCTACACTCAATTGTTTAAAGACTATGCAAAGTTACAAAGAGCCCATTGTCGAGGTATATTATCTAAACAGTGATAAACTAAGAGCATGAGCATATTAGCTAGAAAGGTAAGTTCATAAATGTTCTTATTTTGAATTAAACATTTTTATTAACTTATTTTTCAGATTCAGACTTTATTTTTAATAACTAGAAAAAATGAAAACCAGTACTTCCCTTTCTGATATGCTGTCTGGGTGGGGAGCCACCACCAGTATGAAGATATTCGTGAAAACCCTTACAGGGAAGACTATTACTATGGGGGCTGAACTGTAGGAGACAATGGAACTAGTATTTTCTCAGAGCTGAAAGAAAATGGCTACTATGTAACATGGACATGAGAAAATCCTTCAGAAAAAAAAAATCACATTTTATTCAGTGACTATTAAATTTAGAGAATTTTTATTTCCTCAAGAGGGAGAATAATGAAAAGCTATTTTTTGTATCAAAATATTATGCAAATGTGCAAACAAATCCTATCACAGAATCCTCTTAAATATATGTCACACAAAGAGAGGGTGGATAACCTGAGCTGTTCCACACTGGGAATGCCCTCACAATTCTCCACCATCCTGACCAGTCTTTCCTTAGTCACAAAAACATTTCTCTTCTGGTTCTCCTATTATAGCTTCTTTCTCTTCCTCCTTTTCACCAAGATTCGAATATATAGACACAAGCCCACAAGTGGAGAAAGATAAATTACTCAGCTGTTATCAAAATCCTACTCTCCTGCGAATTCAGAGATGATCAAAACTCAGTTTCCAATCTAACAAAAAGGATATGAAATGTTCAAGAATATGAGAAAATGTCAAAGCAGAGCTGGGTGGAGGATTGTGGTGGTCAGGAAGGAAAAGCACAGGAAAGCTGGCATATTGTTTGGCCCTTGAGAGGCAAAGAATGAATGCTTGCCAAGTAGAGAAAGTACCAGAAGGGCCTCCCAAGGAGAAAGAATATTGCATATAAAAACACAGGCTGCCTCTGAAATCAAGAAATGCCTCAGGTAACTAAGAAGTCATACAGCAGAAGATGGCTTGCAGCCCAGGAACCTCTTGGATCAATCCTGTCATCAGATTTTCTTTTTCTTTTTTTTAAAAGATTTATTTATCTATACAAGCTGGGATACAGGCCAGAGGCATGGGGCGGCGAGAGGGTTCACCAGAGACAGAGAGGGGAGCAGAACAGGCAGATCAGAAATACACTGCTGAGGGGAGCAGCGGGCGAGGCAGGAGAGGTCTGCCACACCATGTGGGATTCTCCCCGGCTGGGCGTCGAACTCTCATCGCGAGCTGCTGACAGCTCCACAGTGCAGCGCCCAACCGCTGCGCCACCAGGGAGGCCCCAGATTTTCTTAATATAGGGGGTCACTAGATTTTAAATAGGTTCAGTTTTCATAATGATGAAGCCTTATTCTGTTCTCTTTTACAATTTGCTACCGAAATGTCACGAAATTTGAGACCTGAGCCAAATGATCCTGCAGAAAATTCCTGTATCCACTTCACCACCACAGGTCCTGTTGTTAGTATATATTCTAAATCTATAAAAACATACATTTAATAAATAGAAAGGGGGTTTGAAATAACTGGTTCTGCCTGTGCGTACATGAAAATGTAAATATCTGCCAAATTATTCCTAGTTGTGGAGAAAATGTGAGGGGTTTCTAGAAGGAACAAAGGTATGACTGTAATATCTTTACCCAATATCTGTGTCATACACCACAGAGGAGGGGGACTACTTCCTTTTATTATAGTGACTCGGAACTTGTCATTTTCTTTTCATCTTTGTTCACAGAGTCCATTTTCTTAAAAGCTGTCCCAGTCACTGATCTCTACTGACCCCACACAATCTCAATCTTTTGCACCTTGATAAGGATCAGTAGTCTATAAAATAGTTAAATAAATTATTATGTAATAATTAAGATATCTCCTTCAACTTTTCTTGGTTTTTAAATTAATTTGGCACTTATAAATTCATAACCCAGATTTTCATGTCAGAATAGGAACAATGAACAAGAAAACAGTTTTATAAAATTCTGGTCTCTAACCTTAGAAATGCTTATAAATCAATGAAGATAAAATTTATTATAGATGTTTAAAGGAACCAGAGTTCTTCTCATGGTTTCTGAATTCTTCAGCATTGCATTTGGCAGGACTAGGAGACACAACCCTTGAGGGGCAACGGAGTCGGCTTATCAGGAGGAAGATGAGTAAACTTTGGGAGCAAAGAAAATAAAGATTTATTCGGGGGAAGAAGGAAAAAAAGACTAAACACATGAGTTTGATGACTATGTTTAATATGAGGTTTGAACAATGAACACTGTGTTTATAAGTCCTCAAGTGGAAGAAAATGTCTGGAAGTTACAAATTATGTAACTAAAGAGTACAAGCCAGGAATGCACAGTTTTAGTGGTACTTTATATTCGACCCCAACTTTTGCAGGTATGTGCATTAAAACACATACCCGCAGGGCCTCCCTGGTGGTGCAGCGGTTAAGCGCTGCGCTGTGGAGCTGTTGGCAGCGGCAATGCGAGTTCGACGCCCAGCCAGGGAGAATCCCACACGGCGCGGCAGACCTCTCCTGCCTTGCCCGCTGCTCCCCTCAGCAGTGTATTTCTGATCTGCCTGTTCTGCTCCCCGCTCTGCCTTTGGTGAACCCTCTCGCCACCCACGCCTCTGGCCTGTACCCCAGCTTGTATGTAAAAATAAAAAATAAATCTTTAAAAAAAAAAAAAAACACATACCCGCAAAGGTTGAAAAGAAGTATCCTAATGAAATTTCCTTTCCCCACTTTCTTTACTGGCCAGTCTTACTTTGATATCTGAATATGGAACATTGGTGTCCTTTTAAATTTATTTTTCTCTTAGTAAATTATACCTTTTTAAAGAATTTGGTCTCTGCTTAGAATAGAAATAACTGGCAAAGCAATAATAACTGTGATTCATCTCTTGGAAATGGCAATGACAAAAAAATTTACTCTGTTATTTTACTGGCTGTAACCAAATGATAATGATTTTCTGATTTTACGAATAAACATTATTTTGGAAGACACTCACCTGTATATTACAAAATGAATTTCCTGAACTTTTTTCTACTACCCAATCAATTTTCAACCCATATCTTATTTCCAACATTTTTTCCCAAAGCAAATTTTAGTTAAGCAAAATAGCAGGATGTGGGAAATAAGACCAAAACACAAATAATCAAGACAGTTTCTTAAATAATCAAAAAAAGGAGATATGCCTTCACCCAAAAAACTGTCTAGAGTCAGGAAGAGGAGATATTAATATAATGGTATCATTTTAGTACAGTATATTTCAGCAGCATTTATATACAAATAATTCATTTTATCCCAAATCACTGTCTATGCGGATACTTGAGTTTTCAGTAATTTAAAAATTATGAATTATTGGCAATTAAATATTGAAATTTTATTTTAAAAGCTAACCAAAGAAAACTCTTTGTCTCTACAGTACTATTTCACTCTACTCCATAATTCACTACCATATAGAGAATGTTTTGTTATTACAACACATTGGACTGCATAGCACAGGATAGATTTTATGTTCTATACACCCATAGCCTTTGTGCAACTATACTTTCAATTTATAACAGGAAATCCAATTCTATAAAAATCTAATTATTTCATATGGTGGACTAGGCATGACTCTCCCCTCTACTCTTTCCCCCTTTATTTGGCTGAGTGATGAGTGTATTTCCTCAAGGGTTTATATTTTTTCAGCTCAGCTAGATTTCGAGAACACACACACAAAAAAGGGATTTGGCACACATCTTTTCCCATCTCCTTTCAGTAATTATAGTTAATGAAACTATGTGTGTTTTTCACTTGTGTGGTCTTCTGGAAAATAAGAGTTTATTTTATTCCAAAAAATGTCATTTCAGTATTTTGGTTGGTTCAATATTATTATCTTTTTCAAGGGTAACAAGCAGATTCATTCCAAAAATATGTTAATAATTATGGTATTAACCAAGAAAGAAATTGCTGTACTTTAAAATTAAAATTCATCGTCTGCTGTTCTGTTCTGTAATAACTAGGTCATCAGTTTGGGTGTGCCTGCTTAACATGCATTTACAACCCATATGTATTCCCTCACCTAGAGGCCTGATATTTTTAATGAGATTATATCAAAGGATGTGAAGGCTGGAGAGTAGTAACATCATTTTACTGGGTAATTCCCAGAACTCTGATTCATTTCAGTGAGGCAATTAAGACTGCTAACTACAATAAATGATACTAAGAGATTATGGAGGTTTTTCTGCATGAGTGCATAGTTTAAAAAATAATTCAGATTTACTTAACATAAAAAAAAAAAAAACACTTCCAGAAGGGAAAAATAGTGTTGTTGTTTTTTTCTTTTCATTTTTTCATAGCTGAATGCAAAGAAGTGATTTTCTCTTACTGTGCCTGGGTGGTACTTAAGTGCACTGTGATGAGAAATGATTTCTTTGAGGTGTTTTGCCAAAAGAAGGATTTTAATTGTACACTTTTTCTACATGTCACTACTACCTATAATGTTCCTTAGCATTTTATCCATTATGCTGCTTAGCTGAGGAAGATTAAAAAGCACAAATATTATTTTCATGGAAAGCTGTGTACATTTAGCCTCTTTCTCCCACTTCAGCCCATTACTGCCATTGCCTCCAAAGACAATGGGAGATTTTCTAAAAACAAATGCAGGAAAATCAAAGTTTGTTGTATTGAAGAGTTAATTCTGACTGAGAGGTGACCTTTATCCCTATATACTCACTCTTTTTTTTTATTTTATTTTATTTTTTTATCAAGCCTCTCCAAAGGGATTCATCATATGCAGGGCCCTATGAAGAGAAAAAGAAGAGCATTGTCCTTATCACCTCCTTCCAGAAAGTGGCAGAGTAATAGGACTTTGTAAGGCGAAATGAAGCCCAGTCTGATGGCTGCTGATTAAAAATTGACTCTGCCACATCAAAGAGGAGTTGAAGGTGAAAATGATGATCACTTCCCTCTCCCAGGGACCCTGCACCATTTCTTTTATTCAACCTTGAAAGGTTCTTTCTGAATAAGATAATATCCCTCGAGTCCATTCTGCCTTGGCAGCATGGAAAAATGTAGATCAGTATGCCTATTCTTTATGAAAAAAAATGGGATTTTGTTAATGACATAGCACTTTAAAGTGATGGCTTGTATGTGGTAAATGCTGAGAAATTAATTATAAAATGCTTCTTAGACTCCAGATCAAATTAATTGCTGGTTTGTAGCTACTAAAAAGACCACTATAAACTTGAATGGCCTTTACTGCTTTTTTCCTGATTATTTTCACCCTTAGATTTAATATAACTACTGCCTATGCTTCTTTTTATTTTTGCTACATTTCAGAAACACTGAATTCTCTGGAAGGTTGTCAGCTGTAGCATAATATCCTTCTACATAAAAGGAAAAGTATTTCTCCAGCTTTTTTTTCATTGCAGGTCTGTATTTCCTGAATGTCTTATGCTACCCATTTGGTGATAGTCCCCAGAGTATCTAAATACATAAATATACATGCATATATAGCTACAGATATAGTCTAACTAGACAAATACATGCATATAGAGTTAAAATATCTGTGAAAGAAGATTTTACAAAACATTTATATATGTATAAATAAATACAGAATATAAGCCTGTACAGAGACATCAAAGACAGATGAGGAAAAGAACATTTTATACTGTTTGGGAAAATAAACCTTTATAAATCTTTACAAAGATTTGACACTAGGGGAAGGTTTTCATACATTCATTTTAGACTTTCCTATTAACTCCTCTTGCAATTACAGCAGACACAACATTTTCAAGCAACCATCCACCCCTAACCCCCTCACTTCTTTCTAAAATTATATTATTAAGAAATTTCTCATGGATTGTCATAGAAATCTGAAATATTAAACAACTTAAAGAATAAAGTTCTTCATAATGAACTGAAATTCTTACCATAATAATTGAAAAAAATAGAAGCTACATATTTGGGTAAATTAAATATTTTGAAACAGTAATACACTAAATGACTTTCCTTATGAAAATGGATTATCAATTAGCTCTCAAAATAGTTTAGAGGTCCTATATTGTCACATCTATGCATTGCACAACATAAATACACAGGAGATATTTTTAAATCTCAGAATGGATTCAGATATACATAATGATATATTTTAAATGCAGTATATTTAATTAACAATCTATAATGTTTTTGTATTTATTTTTTTGAAACATTTAAATAAAATTTACAGTCTTGCTAATAACTAATGGAAAATAATCCCTTTTATTCATGGAAGAAATTGCTATATGTAATGACAGAAAAAACAGCATTTTAAACTAAGAATGGCTTTTAAATTTAAGAATAAAATATTCTCAATGTTTCAATTTTAGAATTAATGTGCTTGTAGTTCAAAGCACATTGAGTCAACTTTTAGAACATCTGTTTGTTTTTTAATACCCAGTTTCTAAAACTATATGTTTCCTTTTAATGCACACTTCTAAAGACAATCTTTCTCAAATTACAAAACACATTATAAGAAAATGGCCTTCAGAGAAACATAGTTTAGAATTAACATAAAAATATGGCCCTGAAAATGTGCTTCTACTTTCCTAAAAAGTTTTCTATAGATGCAAATTAAAATTATTTTTTATCTTGTATTTATAGTTCCAATTTGAATTCACCTACACATGTATTCATTTTTCAACAAAAGAAGAAATTAAAAATAAAGGTAAATTATTTTTTTAATTTTTTCAAATAATTCTTATTTTTCAGTTCTACTGGTTGCTAAACTTTTTTATTATGAGGTGACATTAGTTTATAACAGCATATATAACTTAGAGAAATAGGTTCACACTCCTCAGATGTATATCACCATACTATACTCAACACCAAAGCACCCTCATCCCCTTAACTTTTTGAAAGCAAGAATCACATTTTTGTTTGTATTTACCCAAAGTCTGGTTTACAAAATATGATTACATAAACAGTTTTCAAAAATATTTTTCAACAAGTATTTTTAATGAGCACAAACTTGAAAAAATATCAGACTCCCATTAAGTGAAAATATATCAGATTGGTAGATATAACTGAAAGAAAACAAATTAACAATAAAAAAAAGTAGCAAACTTTAGACTCTGACAACAAAATGGTGGTCATGCACACACAGATATTAAGAGAGTCCCAAAATATATAAGGCAAAAGCTAACACAATTGAAAAGGAGAAGAAAGACATTCAATAATAGTTTTTTTGAGACTTCAATATACACTTTCATTAATGGATAAAACAACTAGGCAGAAAAATCAATTGGCAAATAGCAGACATGAACGACACTAAAAACCAAAACTCACTAAATTAAAATAGCAGAATATAACTTCTCTCAAATGTCTATGGTATATTTATCTAAACAGTACAGTTGACCAGAAAATATGTTTTAATAAATTTAAAAGGATTGGTGTCATATGAAGTAGTTTCCCTGATAACAATAGAATGGAATGAGAAATAATTAAGAAATTTCAGAAGTACACAAATACGTGAACATTAAAATACATATTTCTAAGTAACCACTTGTAAAAAAAATGGGAATTTATAAAATGCAATTAGATAAATGATAAAACTGTAGAAGATAACAAGATTTAAGTGGTATATCTAAATCAATGCTTAGAGGAAAATTGATAGTGGTAAATTGAAAAAACAAAAAAAAAATCTCAAAACGTAGCTTTTTGCCATAAAGACACTGGAAAATATGAATAAAGCTTTCAAAAAGCAACTATAACAGGATAATATTAATATATATTAGTGATGTAGAAATAGAAAATAGAGAAAATCAATAGAATAAAAAATCTTATATATAAAAAGATTAATTAAATTGACAAACTAGACTGACCAAAATATTAGAGAGGAAACATAAATCACTAGTCTCAGATATGAACAATGTAACACAATCACCAACTATAGGGTAGAGAGACATATTATAGTAAACAGTCTGTTTAAAATGTTAGCAACAAATCAGATAAATTAGTTTCAAAGGAAAAATTCAGAGAAATATAAAAATTACAAAAGCTACCGCTATGAGTGGAACTATAATTAGAAAAACAGTTGAATTAGTAATTTTACTTTTTTTAAAGATTTATTTATTTATGCATACAAGGTGGGGTACATTCCAGAGGCATGGGGCAGCGAGAGGGTTCACCAGAGACAGAGTGGGGAGCAGAACAGACAGATTGACAGAAATACACTGCTGAGGGGAGCAGCAGGTGAGGCAGGAGATGTCTGCCACGCCATGTGGGAATCTTCCTGACCAGGCGTCAAACTCACGTCTTAGCTGCCAGCTGCTCCACAGTGCAGTGCTTAACCGCTGTGCCACCGGAGAGGCCCTGAATTAGTAATTTTAAAACTTCACACTATGAATCCCAAGCCTTACTGATTTTACAGTACAGCTACCAAACCTTTCATTAAGGATAAATATCAATTTATCACAAACACTTCCAAAAATTCAGAAATGGATGGAATACAATACAACTGTCTCTATGAGGTCAGTATTACTCAAGTAGTAGTGGCTCTGCAGTTTTATTTGTGATCTACTGATCTATAGTGACATTTTTTTTTTGTCTTTCCATATGACCCAACAAGTCCACTTCTAGATATCTACCCAAAGGACACAACACTAATTCAAAAAGGAAACCTGAACCCCTGTGTTTATAGCAGCACTAATTATAATAGTCAAGATAAGGACACAAATTAAATGCTCCAAAACATGTGAGTGAATTAAGACGTGAACACGCGCGCGCACTCACACACACACACACACACACACACACACAACACACAATGGAATACTACTTAACAATCAAGAAAGATAAATTCATGCTACTTGTAGCAACGTGGGTAGAACTGTAAGGGTTTAACATAATTAAAACAAGCCAGAAGGAGACAGATAAATACTGATGGTTCCACTTATATGTGGAATATAAAGAAGCCAAAGAAAGGATCAGACAAAGACAAAATTAGAAACCAGCCCTTGAAAGCTGATCAGAAATCTGAAACATCCAGGAAAAGAGGGCTAGGAGAAGGTGTGAAAAAGTGAGGTTGAACCCAAAAGAGTATGGTGGAGGATTCTGTGTGATATTTGGTAGTGGTAGAACTATGGTGACCACACCTGAGGGGAGAAATTCTTCTTAAGTGTGAAAAAAATGGATAAGTATGTAAACTGAGGTAGTTCAATAAAAGACATTAAGACAAAAACAAATAAAAATGTAAAACTCCTTAATAGGAAAAGTTAATACTTAGTAAGAAGTCATTATATCCTATAACTAAGCGGGATTTATGCCAGGTGTGCAAAATTGGCCTTATAAAAGGAAATCAATTAATGGAACCTTAATTTCAATAAATAAAGACAAACCATATGATCATCCCAATAGTCACAGAACATTTAAAAAAAATCAGTAAATTCATGAAAACACTGAACAAATCATGAATACTTAGAAATACCCCTAATCTGTGGAAGTGCATCTAGAATACTCAGATGACAGGTACATAATAATGAAGGACTGATTTTTTGCTGAGATAAGGAACAATGGATATGTTAACTCTCTACACTTTCAGTCAATATGCTATTGGAAGTTCTAGCGGGGTGGGGGGGGAAGTGTATTCAAATTGTAAAGAAAAATCTACCTTTATTCACAGATGGCCTCTTCTTATATGGATTTCATGAAAATTTACTAAAGTTAAGAAAATATTTTAGACACTTGGAAGACAGAAGATATATGCAGAAAAAAATTGTATTTTGGGGAATAAAATACAAAATATTTAAAATATATACAAAAGCACAAGTTCTATAATTGTAACAAACTAAAACACAAATAAGAGGGAAATTCCATTGCTAGTAGCATGAACAAGAATAATATATTTAACAAAAAATGTAAAACATCCTTTGAAAACAATAAAATGTTGTAAAAAAATAAAGTAGCAATAAATGGAAAAAATATTCATTTAATGAATAAGGGACATAATATTTTTAAGAAAACAACACTCCCAAAGTTTAACAAATTCAATGCTATCTGTATAAAAATGTCACTTGATTCTTTACAAAAGTTGACAAGCTCATCTTAAAATCTACAGGGAAAATTAAGGGCCCCGAGAATCCAAGCAACTTGAAAAAGTACAAGTCTGGAAGACTCACACTTTCCAACTTCAAAAATTACTATAAAATTATAGTGATCAAGATAGTGTGTGCTACCGACAAAATGTTAGACAAAATCAATGAAAAAAGATTAAAAGTCCAGAAACAAGCTGTCAGATTTATTGCTAATTTATTTTGAGAAAGTGCCAAGACCATCAAATGAGGAAAGAATAATCTCTTCAACAAAATATGCTGGAACAACTAGATATTCACATGTAAAGGCATGTAATAATTGGATGCCTACCTTAACACATACATAAGAATTAAAATAAACCATATAAAAAATTAAATTTAATTGCTAACTCTTACAAGAGAAAACATAGGTGTAAAGCTTTGTAACAGTGTCTTATGAATGATTTATTAAATATGACACTGAATCACAAGTAATGAAAAGTAGATATATTTGATTTCATAAACATTTACAAAGTTTCTTCTTCAAAGGACATCATCATGAAAGTGAAAAGACAAACCACAAAATAAGAGTGCATTTGTATGTGCATTTTTTCTTACAACTTTTATAATAGTGTCAAATGACCTAATTTAGAAATAATCTGAACATACATTTTACCAGAGAAGATATACTAGTGTTCAATAACACACAAAAAGGTGTTTAACATTATTATACATCAGGGTAATGCAAATTAATGATATCTATTTCTCACATATAGAGCATAGATATAATTTAAAAGACAAACAAAAATAAGTACGAATAAGAAAATGGGGAACTTCGAACTCTGAAGCATTGCTGATGGATTAGAAAATGATAAAGCCCTTTGGAAATAATTTGGCAATTCTTCAAATCTCTAAAAAAAGGGTTATGGTATGACCAGCAACTCTACCCCTAGGAATATATCCAAGGGAAATAAAACATGTCTGCACTGAAACTTGTACAGCAATTATTTAGAGGAGAATTTTATAATAGCCACAAAATGGAAATAATCCAAATGCTACATAAGTGGGGATTAGATAACTTTAATAAATTTATATTTAATATATATAATATATATCACATATAAATGTGACATATCCATACAATGGTCTATTATCCAGCAATAAAATATAATGCTGTCTAGTGCTATAACATATATAAACCTGGGCCTCCCTGGTGGCACAACGGGTTAGGCACAGCACAATGAAGTGATCAGCAGATACTGCAGCATGAGTTAGATATCCGGCCGGGGAGATTCCCACATGGCGCCGCAGACTTCTCCTGCCTCGCCCGCTGCTCCCCTCAGAAGTGTACTTCAGTCAATCTGCCTGTTCTGCTCCTCACGCTGTCTCTGGTGAATCGTCTCACCACCCTACACCTCTAGCCTACCCCTCAGCTTCTATGCATAAATAAATAAATCTTTAAAAATATATATATATATATATAGGTATATATATAAACCTAGATAATACTATACCAATTGAAAGACAGCAGTAACCAAAAACTACTTTCTTTGTTATCCCAATTACAGGATATGTACAAAGCAGTCATAACTGGTAATACACATGATATATTAGCATTGCCTAATGGTGAGGTGAGGGACTGTTGGGAGAAAACAGAGAATGATTATGTATATTATTTCTGATTGTTATAAAGAAAATATTCTACAACTGATTGTGGTTATGTTACACAAGTCTGTGAATATAAGAATAATCACTGAATTATAAAATTTAAATGTCAGAATTGCATACCATGTAAATGTTATATTAACAAAACTGCTATATCAGAATAAGAGATGGTTTTCATGGCCTCCCTAGTGGCGCATCGGTTAGGCACCGCACTGTGGTGCTGTCTGCATGGGCAACGTGAGTTTGACATCCGGCCAGGGAGATTCCCACATGGTGTGGCAGACCTCTCCTGCCTCGCCTCTGCTCCCTTCAGCAGTGTATTTCCGTCAGTCTGCCTGTTCTGCTCCCTGCTCTGTCTCGCCGCCTCACACCTCTGGCCTGTACCCCAGCTTGTATGCATAAATAAATAAATCTTTAAAAAAAGAGATGGTTTTCATAAATATTTTGCATATAGAAAATAAAGAAACATATTCTCAATTAAATTGAACAATGCAGTTATGGAAAATGCCTAGAATGTCTTCTAGTTTAAAGACATCTCACAAGTTAGAAAATTCTGAAGAATAATTTGGGAGGAGATTCATTACAATAGTCACTTTTAACACACTGTGTTGGAGGGAGTATGGGAAAGAGAGAGAACTTAAATTGCCTGGAAGAAAGAAATAAGAGAAGATCCAGAAATTTAAAGAATTCTAGTGCAGTCAAATTATAGATATTAAATGAAGGGAAGTGGTTTACTATGAAAATAAATTGGTGATATGGTATGTTCAGGAAGGCATTGATGGATCTTAAGAACAGGACTGATGTGATCAGGATTACATTTAGGAAGATGATTTTGGCTACAAAGGAAAGATAGATTAGGTCATACATAGGTTAGACCAATTAGAAGGTTGGTATAGTAATATGGGAGAGATTATGGTGGTCTAAATTATGATAATATGGTAGAGCTGGAAAGAATAAGAAACAACCAAGTTTGTGAATGTACTAAAACCCAATACTGAATGTACTAAGTGAATGTACTAAAAGAATAAGAATGTACTAAAAGAATAAGAAACAACCAAGTTTGTGAATGTACTAAAACCCAATACTTCAAAGTTTGTGAAGTTGAGTGAAAGGACTATGTGATAAGTTAGATATAACCAGCAAAAAATAGGAAGAAATCTGGCCTGACTCATTAGATTCGCCAAAGGAATACTGGACTAAATGAATTTGACAGAAAACATCAAAGTACAAATTTAGGGTTAAAAGTGATTCTTATTTCTAACCCTAAATGCTTAAAATATCTATTAGAAATTTAAGTTGGGTAATGTAGGCCCTTAGACCAAAGTGTGATCTAACAGCATCAGGATCACCTGGAAACTTATTAGAACTATAAAATCAGAGCTCTCATGTCAGAACTATTAAGTCAGAATCTGCATTTTCAGAGAGCTCTAGCAGGTCATTGGGTGTATACTTGCAGAGTATAGTGAGAAAGTTTGGGTTGGAGTTAGGAAATGGAAGTTAATGTCATTCCATTATTGTGGTAGATTGAATTTGATATTGGACATTTCCATTTTCAATATTTATGACTACTAATTGTCCACTAACAAATATGAAGTTGTAAAAAGTCAGTTTCATCAGAAGGAAATATGATACTGAGCTTTGATAATTGTGCTCTGTCCCCAACAATTTATGACACACTATATCTAAGCATGGTCTGCTACTGTAGCTGCAAAATGGCATCTCTAAAACATTATTTATTAGAAAATGAAAAGATGTATAGATACAGATGCATTTTCTAGATTCTGAAACCTTTATCTACAAACAATTTGAACAAGCCAGTGCACTTTTTAAAAAATCTTTTCCCTATGAATCATATATAGAAAAAATTATACCTGGCATATAATTCACACAGAAAGTCAATGTTTAGAAAATCTGTAAACTTTGTAAGCATAACTTTTTCTACAGGCATGAATTATTCTCCTCTATAAATAATTTACTCCCGGGTGGTTTCACCCTTATAAAGCCAATTTGTCAACCAAGACCCCATACCAGGCAGACACAGTCATAAAGCTGTGTCTAAACTTGTCCACATTGTGTTTTTCAGCTTGGTTCCAACATTTCAACCCA
This sequence comes from Scalopus aquaticus, assembly GCA_004024925.1. Classification (NCBI taxonomy): domain Eukaryota; kingdom Metazoa; phylum Chordata; class Mammalia; order Eulipotyphla; family Talpidae; genus Scalopus; species Scalopus aquaticus. Next base: position 49,792 of record PVIJ01001063.1, read on the forward strand.
GGATGCTCACTCTGCCCTGAACAGTGTGAGTGCATTTAATTACAATCTGACATGTGTATTCTAGAGAAACAAAAGGCTGTGAACTGAGGGTGATGATTAACTGTTCTCTTGGATAATTGCTTAAACTACTACTTATATTATACCACATTATCTCTTTTGAACAAAGTGATTATTGGCTTTTTGTATAGAGATTATACAATGTAAGAGCAATCTTGCTGTTTTAACTCTTGTCAGAGTTTATGTTTAATGTACTTCTATTACAATGAGGGTATGCAACTTTGTATTCTTTCTTTAGTTGAGACCCCTACTGGAATCAATCTCAAATGACTTGCTTTCTTTGCTTAGAATGTGTAACACCTTCTGGCCTTCTGTAGAAAGGGAATCAAACCATGATGATAGGGTAGGCAAGAAGAACATAATATATACTCATGCATTTCATACATTCAGCCACAAATGGAAAACACCTTCAGTATTGGATTTTAATAAAAAAGTCATCAAACACATAGGAGATTGAAATATCTGAGGACAAAACTGAAGTTAAAAAAAAAAAAGTAGTGTACTTCTAAAAACGAACAGAATTTACGAGTTACAGACTTACTTCACTTTTATAAATAAATATAAGTACTTACAAGTAATTCATGATGAGTTCTGATCTTTGTTATAAGAAAACAAATACAATCCTATGAATAACTTTATGTCAACAAATTAGGAAATCTGGAAGAAATGATCAAATTCTTAGTAATGGAGAACCTTCCAGACTGAATCAGGAAGAAATAGAAAACTGAAGCAGTTAATGGAAAGCAAGGAAATAAAAAAGGTAATCAAAATTGTCACAAAAAAACAAAAGCTCGGAACCAGATAGTTTTATTAGTGAGGTCTACCAAAACTTCAAGTCTAATTAGTATTTCTTACTCAAATACTTCCAAAAAGTTGAGTAACTGGGAGTGTTCCCTACACACATTTTATTACTCTGATACCAATTTTTTTTACTCTGATGCCAATATTACTCTGATACCAAAGCAGACAAGGACATCACAAAAAAGACAATACCACAGACCCAAATCCCTGATGAAGAGAACTACACAAATCCTTAACAAACTCTTAGCAAGCTGAATTCAATAATACATTAAAAAGATCATGCATCATGAGCAAGTGGGATTTATTCCTGGGATGCAAGGATGGTTCAACATAGCACAAATCAATCAAAATAATTCACTGTATTAGCAAACTGCAAGAAAAAAAAAAAACACATGAGTATATCAATAGGGGCAGAGAAGGCATTTGATGAGATTCAGCACACATGTATGATAACTCTTAGTAAAATAGGGGTAGAGGGAACATATATTAATATATTAAAGGCTGTAAATGACAAACCTTTAGCTAGAATCATACTCACTGATAAAAATCTGAACCTTTCCTCTAAAATAATGTCTACTGCGAGGATGTCTACTCTCACCACTATGATTCAACATTGTACTGAAAGTAATACCTAAAGCAATTAGGTAAGAGAAAGGTATAAAAGGAATTTGAGTTGGGAAAGAAGTAAAACCATCACTATTTGTAAATGGCATGATTATTTATATAGAAAAGCCTGATGTCTCCACTGAATGACTACTGGAGGTAACTGAATGGACAACAGTACATGAAAATATCCTCAAAAAATATCCTTAGTCATTAATTTTCTACTTTGCTGGGTTATACACACACCCAGCCAGGATTTGCACACAGTATATTTTGCATTAATGATACTTTACTATTAATCATTGTTATTTTGCTAAGATATTATCTCCAAATTAAGTACTACCTCAAACTTAGTGTTTTTTTCATATTCTATTGCTATGACCTTCATTTTTATAATGCTTTCTTAGTCTAGAAATATTTGGTGTAATTCAAATGTAACAAATTTGCAAGCAGAATATGAATTACCTGTTACATATATTGAGGTCTGGTATAGAACAAAAACTGCAATTTCAAATAATGTTAGTAAAGATATAGCTTTTATTTTAAAAATGATACTGTATTTCTTTTCTGTTTTCATGATGAAATTCAAAGCGTTCTCAAAAGCCTTTGTGTTTATGTCATCCTAAACATCAATTTTAACTCAAAATATTGCTACTTTGAATAAACACCATTAAATAAAATGAATAAATAATGAGCAATTTTTTTTTTTCATCATCACAGAGCAAGTGTATTGAGGAAATGGGGAAAAAAAAAGAAAGTCACCTGCATAGACACAGGTAGGCAGTCTTAAAGGATAAGAACTGCTAATGAGCTATCTCTCTGTTTTCAGTACACTTGTGATATGAATAGATGATGCTGATATTAATTTAGGAAATAGGAAAAATTTAATAATGGAGTGAAATATTTGCCTGTCACTGAATGCTATTTTCTCTACACCAACAGTTGACACTCCAACACATTCTGTTTCTACAGTAATGTGGCATAAGCATCTTACTTCATGATTCAGAAAACTAATTTTCTGGACATTAAAATGCTCCCTTGGAGAAAAATAGATCTAAGTTTCAATTATAAGTTTATCCTTATTAACTCTTGAATTATACAAATTTTAAAGCCACTAAACATGAATTATCTGTTAAATAGGAACAGTAATAGGAATATCTAATAACAATGTGAAAAATGAATATTATATATAGATTGCTTAGCACTCTAATTGGTCCATTAGATTTGAATGCTAGTTATTTTATTAAATAATTTTCATGGTTATTTGGCATTAAAAAGACCTCACTCTTGTTCTGACTGCTTGACAGGGAAGTAAATGTGGAAATTTGGTAGCATCCATTGATTTTCACTCCAACTTCCAAAGTCACTTGTTCCTTCATAAATTTTACAAGTTATAAATCAGCTAACATAATCTATTAAAGTTGCTGTGCATCCAGGACCATTGTCTATTCCAGCTTCATTAAATTACAGTTTCTTGTATCATAAAGGTTAAGAAAAATCCCCCTTTATCAGAAATAATGCATTTTTTTACATTAAATGTAAACTTAAAGATTTCTCTACAGAAAATTTCCTTTGGTGGAGTGTGCGGTGGGTCACACATAAACAAGGGAGCAGGTTTTAATTGGTCCTCGCAAAGATAGCAGAAAGGGAAGAACACTTTTTATGTATAGGTTACATTTATCTGATACTTGTTTTCTGCAGAAGTTCTGCAGAGAATATAATGACTTTGATTTAACCTATTTGTAAATCCCTATCTTGAATCTTATGCTCAAGCCAATGTCAGAGCTTTTCATCAAAGTTTACACTTTTTTTCAAATTTTATAACATTCTGCTATGTCAGTCGTAAGCAAGTATAAAGTTAAGGGGGATACAGGGAAAGAAAGTAGTAACAGAACCTAATTCTTATGGGCAGGGGCTTTGTAAATAGTTATCTACATTGGAGTTCTGGTTCCAGAACGATTTATTTATCTCTCAGTAGGGTAGTTTATACTGTTCACTTTACTTGCTGATCAGTATAATGTAATAGAATTTTATTTTCCCAGGATTTTAATTTTTATAAATATAAAAATTTGAATTTTTATTTTTACAAGGTTGTTGGAAGTAATAAATGAAAATGAACTCAAGAAATGGTAACTGGCCTACTATGTTAGAAAAGTATAATGCAGGAGGGTACAAAGAAAGAATAGATGGGGTAGAGGATAAAACACACAAAAAAATGTTAGCATCAGGCAAAAGACAGCTCAAGAACAGTTCTACAAGGTTGCCTGGTCTTTGCAAGGTGGACAACATAAAGGTCATGATGCAATTTTGGGGGCTTAAAAATACACTGAGGACTTAGGGTAACTGCAATTCAAGATGACATAAGCAGAATTCTTATATGCTCCAAACTACTCCCTTGTGCTGAACTTCCCATTATTGCTGACACTATTCTCATCTCCTCCACTTATCAAATCATTGATCTTTTAGTCATATTTGATTTATAGAAATCCTTTGCAACTCATTTGCAATCAATCAGCTAAAACCTACTTTTTCGTTGTTTTCTAGTATTGCATATCTCCACATGATCTTTGTTCAGTTCTTAGAAGAACCAGGAGGCATAAAGTTAAAATAACTGCACTCTAACCTCAACTAGAAGTGACTTGAACTGGAGTGTATCTGCTCTTCACCTATTAAATGGGAGTAGTAATCAGGACTACTCAATTTTACGGAATAGCATGTGCATTAGATATGATTGCAGATTTGAAAGTTCTATAAATGTCAGGTATTACAGACATTATTAATCAGAAAACATGTGTTTAAAAATTGGACTAAATCCCAAATTAACATCATCACCATAGTGAATTTTTATCTGCATGGTTTCTTTGCTTTAAATTCTTCAGGCTGTGATGTCTTGCTCTTAAAAAAAAAAAAAAAAGTTGCAAAAGCTGACCTTTGCATTATCCTAAGTCTCAAAAGCAATAATGCATGAATAAAGGTTTTCTAAAATGTAAACCATTTTATGTACGTGAGAATAGCTAGTTACTGCAAGAACACTAACGGAAATGTGCCACAGAGATTGGAAAAAAAAAAAAGAACTATTTGGAGTGACATCATTCCTAATGTAAGAAGTTTAAATAACTCTAGGGCTGTGTGTGTGTCCATGAATTCATTTGCTTATTAACTTTTCTAGTTAGTGCTACTTTTAGTAAATTTAAAGTTTTATTCTTGACAACACAAGCAAAGCAATAGAACCTCTTTGTACCTATGAAAAAGGAATGAACACAGTATTGGGACCATATTGGAAAGCATGGTGGTACAAGCTTAATCTTGACAGCCTATATATTTAGGTCTTCAATTTAATTTAATAGGAATTCTTTTAGACTAAACTATACATTTCTAGCTGAACAGTATTTGCTGTTTCACATAGTGGACGTTTGCCCTGACTTTGCATGTTAGCAAATAGCTCCACAATAGAAAGTGTGTGTTTAAAATTGGATTGTATCTCAAATTAACATAACCTCAGAGATGAAAAATTAGTTCACATAAACCTGCACATGTAGAAATTTAAATGTAAATTCGAATTAAAAAAAATTAAATAAAATTTCAGTCCCTTAATCATACAGGATTTATTTTACTGGCATAGAAGTCACATGAGGGCAGTCGTTACCACACTGAAAAGCATAGACATAGATATTTTTAAAAATGACAAGAGTTTTAATAAAAAGTGTAACTAAAGATAAGTGTTTGAAATGATATTAGGCAAACATCCAGATAGGTTATTCCTCACTAAACCCTCACTTTTAGGAAGAGAAAGACAGATTTTCTATATATTTTTTAGCTCTACTGGGAATTTCTCATAATTTTCTGGAAGAAAGATAAAATTTAATCTGTCTCATTCTTTATTCTTGCATATATTCTTGCACATAAAATTATAAAATGAATTTTAAGTAGAAAAATGCATATTTATATTTATCTTGTTTTTAACATGTAATTCCATCTTGCAAAGATAATTTTAAAAATATTTTATCTATTTCAATATTTAGTTGCTGGTCAGATTATCTTTCATAATTTTGATGTTTGACAGCCCAGAAGAACATTTATTTATTAGTCATTTTTACAGATGAGACAAAATTGAAGATAGTAACATTAAATATTATATTTCAGTATTTCCTGAAAAAAAAAAATCAAATGTCAATGAAATGCTCCACTGGACATTTAACCTATTTTTATATCTTTAGAAACATTTAATTCATTGAGTTGTTCACCTGACATTTTTACAGATTGCTTTGATTGTAAAAACGCCATTTTAAAATGACGCTTTTACACTGTCTCGGTCTTAAAAACATCAAATGGGGGATAATTCTTCATTTGAAGTTATTAAACATGGCTATAATCATAAAAACGTCATTTTAAGATAATTCTTCATTTGACCTTTTTAACACTTAGCGCCTCTTTTCTTCCGTAAAAAATTTGATATTAGAAATGAAAGTTAATAGAATTTGAAGGCTGTACTTAAAAATTCAAATCGGAATTTCACTGCTAATGAGTCCATGGTCCTCAGGGACTGGTTTTATTACCAAAATCCTACCCATTACATTTATGGGCATTAATGGTGTAATATATCTGTGCGTGCATGTGTGTGTGTGTGAGGATCACAGTGAACCCAACCACACTTAATCGTGTCTTCTCACAAATAATCTAACACTTTATAAGTTCTATTATTATACTGGGATAATATATTACTTTCCAAAGGCAAATCACATTATAGCTCTATTCTTCACTTAAGGTGATTATGACTATAGCTTTGAAGTAATGTAATTGTGATATTTAGATAAAAGGTACATATTTATAGTAAGGTAACAACAGTTAACAAGACTGTATATGATTCAGAAACATAGGTTTAAACTTTTAAAATGTATATTACCAGACCACACCCACCACCAAGGCATCTATAGTCTTTCACCATAGTCCACTGAGGCTCCTCTTTTCTATCCTCTCCAACTTATTCATCCCCTGTGGTAGTCTCAATTTTACTATCATATTTTTAGTGCCTGTTTCATCTGATGCTTTTTTCTTGTTTCTCTATATCCCATATATGAGTGAATCCATATTTTGTCTTTCTCCTTCTAATTTATTTCACTTATAATAATACCGCCATTTCCATTCATGTTGCTATAAATGGCAAGAGTTCATCTATTTTTTATAACTGAGTAATACTTCATTGCATATATACACCATATCTTTTTAATCCAGTCATCTGTCCTTAAGCAACTTAGTTTGTTTCCACAGCTTGGGTATTGTAAGAAGTGGTCTAATAAATACAGAAAAGCACATATCCCTTCAAATTAGAGTTTTTACATCATTTGGGTATATGCCAAGGAGTTGAATTACTGGATCATTTGGTAGATCTATTTTTAATATTTTAAGAAACCACATAATATTTTCCATAGGTTTTGAAAACAATAAACTAGAAGAGAAAGAAATGGAGAAAAGTCTCCAATTTACTATCACATCAAAAAATATCAAATAGCTAAGAATAAATTTAACAAAAGTAGTGAAGGACATGTACAAATAAAAACTATGATATTAGTAAAAGAAATAGAAGACACAAAGAAATGGATATATATTCCCGATTCATAGGTCAGAAGAATTAACATGATCAACATGAAGAATTAATATGACCACCTTGCCCAAACAATATAAAGGTTCAAGCAATCCCCGTCAAAGTTCAAAGTATTCTTCAAAGAAGTAGAATGAACATTACTGAAACTTATATGGAATCACATAAGATCCCAAACAGCCAAAATAATCCTATGAAAAAAGGAAGAATGTAGGTCTCACACTTCATACTTCAAATTATACTACAAAGCTATAGAATTCAAAACAATATGGTATCATATATGTATAAATAAAAAACAGACACCAATGGGATAGAATTGAGAGCCCAAATATAAACCCATATTTATATGACAGTTACTCTATGACAAACAATGCAAGTATATACATTGGAAAAATAAAAATCTCCTCAACAAATGGTGCTGGGACAACAGGACAGTCACATGCAGAAGAAGGAAACTAGACCACTATCTAACACTGTATACAAAAATTATATCAAAATTGATCAAAGACTTGGATTTAAGACCTGAAACCATAAAATACATAGAAGGAAATGTAGGAAAAACACTCATGACATTGAACTAACAGATGTGTTTTCACAAAGGCAAAGTGTTTCTCAACTCCTAGAGCAGAAAAACAAAGGCAAATTAAACAAATTAAACAAATTAACAATTTTTTAACAATTTGTTAACAAATTAACAATTTGTTAATTAAACAAATTAAACAAATTAAATGGAACGACATCAAAATTGAAAGCTTTATACAGGGAAGGAAACTATCATTAAAACAAAAAGATACCGGGCCTCCCTGGTGGCGTAGCAGTTAAGCTCTGCACTGTGGCGCTGTTGGCAGCAGCGATGTGAGTTCGATGCCCAGCCGGGGAGAATCCCACATGGTGTGGCAGACCTCTCCTGCCTCGCCCGCTGCTCCCCTTAGCAGTGTATTTCTGATCTGCCTGTTCTGCTCCCTACTCTGTCTCTGGTGAATCCTCTCGCTGCCCCATGCCTCTGGCCTGTACCCCAGCTTGTATGTATAAATAAATAAATCTTTAAAAAAAAGATACCCTGTTTAATGGAAGACAATATTTGCTCATCATACATCTGATAAGAAGCTAATATCTACAGTTCTCAAAGAATTCACACAACTAAAAAAAAAAAAAAAAAAAGAAAAGGAAAAGAAAACAAAGAACCCAATCAAAAAATGAGCAGAAGAGCTGAACAGATACTTCTACAAAGAAGACATACAGATGATCAATAGAAAAATTTGCTCATCACTTACACTGGTCAACAGTGAGATCATTACTGACTTAAAAGGTCCTAATCTGTAGTATCTTGGTGTGCTGAACCTGAATATAACCCTGGAAATTTTTTACTAGCTCTCATTTTGAAGATATTTCATATCATTCATTTTATGTGTCGCACCGTGTAAATTTATCCAGTAGGACTGCAACAACATCCTAAATCAGCCTAGAATGATGTAATATTACATCGCATTGCATAATACCATCACGCACACATCATCCAGAGTTGATTGTATCATTTTCTGATGCAATGCAATACTACTGCCAGGAGGCTGCTTAAGTTAGCTGATGTCAGCAGTGCACTGTCAGATGGTTGAGCGTTGAAAATATTTCGGACTTTGTGCAAGACAGTTTAAGCTACTGTTCCATAGAACTGTTATTATTTTATCCATTTAGGCACAATACAGAATAGTAAAGCCTCGAAAGTGCATTAATAGCGTGGACAATTTCTGCTCTATTTGTGAGGAAGTGACATTTACCAACCAGAAGAAAAGTATTACTACTCAAGTGAAGAAGGCTTATCATCTTTACTTTGGATGCAAGGTTGGTGACCAAGACAAGCCTTGGGCCCTGCATAAATGCTGTGCTACATGTCCAACACAGCTTTCACAGTGGTTAAATGGCAAAAGACCATCAATGCCTTTTGCAGTCCCCATGGTATGGAGAGAGCCAAGCAACCACATAAAAGACTTACCTCTGCTTGGTTACTCCTCTTTCTGGTGGAACAATGAAGCAAAGGAAGTCAAGAATAGTCTACCCAAATATTCTGTCTGCATTGAGATGACTGGTTCAACAACTTGCTGCAGGGTGATGCGAAACAAGCATGGAATGCTTTTCGCCTAGTGTCTACAAACTTCCGTAGGAATGTCAGGGCAGAAAACTGCAAGGAACTAGTAGAAGACATGCTGATGCAGTATCAGAAACTTGGCTATAATATGTCTGCTTCCTTCATTCCCATCTGGATTTCTTCCCTGAAAACTGTGGTATGGTTTGTGATGAACATGGTGAACGTTTTCATCAAGATATCGCATCAGTGGAACAAAGATACCACTAGAATGCTGGTTGACTCTTGCTGGACACTCCCCAGAGATGCTCCTGAACAGCTGTACAAGAGACGAGTGAAGAAATCTACGAAGTAGTCTATGACTTGATTTTTTACAGGTATTAACTGTAGGCCTATTACTACTGGCATATAATTCATGGTGTAAATATCTATTTATTGCAGAGCCAAAATTAGTATTTGACTGTCATATTCGTGTTGAGCACATACAAATTGATAGGAAATAACTAATTTTATTTCAGTAACATGATTTTTGTAAAAATTTTGTTGACCAGTGTCATCATAGGGTTAGACTTTCATGCTAACTAAATGCATCGGTGTACTCTAAATGATTTATATTTTATTTATATACATGCTTGTACAGGAATAAAAAAGAATGACAGTATGTGTGGACTATTTTAGTGTATAATAAAGAAACTCATATTTTGGATAGCGTGTTAATGATAATGATATAAAATTTCTGAGCAAATATTTTATTCCAGGCACTGATGTGAGAATCCACTCACAATAGTTAATTCTCATAACAGTGTTGTGAGGACTAATAATTGACTTAAACTTAATGACACTGGATCCCAAAGAAGTGGAAACAATTTGAAATCATGCAGGCAGCATGAAACACAAAGAGAGAAGTAAAAGGAGGATGACAAGTTAAAGTGATATTGGAGAACTGAGAAAAACTAGTTAATAAGATTCAACAACATTCAGGAAAAAAAAAATAAATGTCCTCAGTAATAAAGTTAAGAACCAATGGTAAAAATTAAACCATTAGATAAGAAAAACAAATTGATTCAGTATACAATGAGATAAAAAATTCTAGGAAAAGCTTTGGAAGTAGAATCGACCAAATGAAGATTGAATCAGTGACTTCAAAGATAGGGATTCACAAAGGAACAATGTGGAAGAGGGAGAGAAATTAGAGCTAATTAGGCATAAAGGAAATGGAAGTGACTGCAGATCACATCTTTAGAAATGTTTTCAACAATATGAAAAAAAAATAGCAATGAGAAAGAGGTCACAACTGGAAAGGAAGAAATACATTAAAAAGCAAGTCAAAAGTCACCATTTTCAATAGAAGCTTAAACAACAAATTAATTGACTGTTAGTGGAAACCATATAACACAGTCTGTATAGCTGGTCAAGAATGAGACCTTAACTTTCACCATGAGTAGCCAAAGTGGTACTCATGATTGCTACATTTTGGAAGATAAACACATGGAGAATCTAAATGCCAAACTAAATTATGAGTTTGGGTTGACTGAGGGTGAAGGAATGATGGAGGGAGAAAAAGGTGTGTGTGTGGAGGGGGTGGGGTGGGGAGAGAGAGAGAGAGAGAGAGAGAGAGAGAGAGAGAGAGAGATTCCTTCTTTTAAGTAGCAAAAATATGATTCTTATTAGAAAGATGACATGGCTGAAGCATAGTGAGCTTAATAATTGCTCAAACCCTTTTAGTAGTTAGACAATGGGTAGGAAATTCAGACCCATAGTCGTCATTTGTATCTTTGCAATAACACGTGAACTAATAAAATTCTAAACTAGACACTGTATCCTTTACATAGTTGTAATTGCATATCTCAGTACTAGTTATATGACTTTATAATATTTACCCAGCTGATTGCAATGCAGTGACTTTTGTCCTCAAGAAGTTTCTTTGTAGAAGGAACACTCCAATTATGACTATTTTCTTGAGGTATTTAAAACAAAAATGAAACTGAACATTGATAAGACAAATACCATCTGATGAGATGAACTTCCTGAAATCAGCATTAATTTTGAGGACCCGAAGTTTAAGATCCTCCAATAACTCAGTGGGTACCACAGGTGTGGTTTGATTGACTGGGCCACCTTCTGTACTTGTCAAGTATTTCCCATACCTAAAAACTAACAGTGATCAAAATGGAAAGTGGTATAATTTGGCACTTTAAATTCATGGCTTTCCTTTCTTCATTTCTGTATGTAACTTATCTGCTCATATTTGCACAGCAGTATTAATTAATGCTCTGGAAAATTACAATAGGATTCCTGTGGAATTACATTTTATATCCACATGAATTTGAAAATAATTCAGTATGATTCATATTCTAACAATGAATACCATAGGAGTTAATAGTGATTGTGTCACTTACTATAGCATGTTGCCAAACAATTATTATGTGCAATTGATGAACATTTGAATAAATGCCATCAGACTCTGTACTCTATTAAAACAACACTAATTAATATCATCATTATTCATATCAAGTTATGGCTGTGAGTATTGTGTGTTCTAAAAATGACTGGGGGAAAATGTTCATTTTAATTCTATTTATATCTTACTCTGAAGTATTTAAAATGTAATTTGCATGAAATACAAGCATCATTCTCAACATAGCTGTAACTCAAGAAAGCAGCTTTCTCATCTGCTGGATAATTGAGAAAAAGAAACAATTTTTTAAAAGAAAAACTAAAAATGCTTAGATGAAGAAAATGTCTCATATTTTATAGCTTGTCTTTTTCAAGGAAGCATTTAGTATTTGTTTACTGAGCAGTAAATGCATTTTGCAGTCAGAACGGGTAGTTAAAGCAATCCACAGATAAACAGACGATTTGAAAAATATATCTACCCACTATCTGAAATAAAAATAATATTAAATTATTTAGGTTAAGTGATCTAAGGTTCGGTAATTGTTATCTGGGAGAGGTGAACATTAAAATGCTCTAATCATTAACATTAATAAACCAAATCACATCCTTATGTGATCTCCCCATTTTAAGGAGATGAAACACAATACAGACATGTTTGGACGATGGGTCAAAATAAAACATATTTTTAAAAATAAATTTGGCACAAATCCTACAATCCAAAGATATGTTTATCTTTATCTAGTCTTACCACACATATATGGCTATCCGCCTAATTTTGCTGACTATATTGTCTTGAAAAATCTAAGTATAACTTTCACCAGTTTACCACTTTCAAATCCAGAGGGCACAGACTAGTAATTCTTTTGAAACATCTCAATTTTCTATATTAGAGTCCTTCAAGTTTTTAAAATATAATAGTATATAACTCACTACAACATAAAAAAGGTGTAGTGGCACAATAAAGGGGGAAGGTGCCAATAGATCCATTATTTCAAGATTAAAGCCAAAAAATAAATTCATAAGAACTCTATCCTATTGGGAGAAAGAAATTTAAAATACCTGTTCTCTGAAACATTCCCCTCTCTGTTCACTGGGGAGATGCTTTTATGAAGTGAAAGAAGGCAGGTACCAGTACTTCTTGCAAACATGCTAATAACAGACATTCTGGTATAAGGATTAATGGTATTTGCTAAGAGAGTCCTGATACACAGAATGTTTTTTGCCACAGACACTAGTTTGCGATTGCTACAGCAAATGTCTGATCTTTGGATTTATAAGGTATGACCCTGGAGAATGTCATGTAAACTATACAAACCTCTGGGATATGAAATGGAGATGTTTCATAATTTAAACTCATCATATATGCTTTGTGAACTAACCTGAAAACCCAATCTCCACTCAGAGTACAAGACTCTCACTAGAAAAAATGATCCAAAACATCACATGGAGTTTTCTAAACATCATCTTCCTTTATCTGTATCTCTTGATTGTGTGTATTCTCAGTGAAGCTTGATAATTTGTAAGGCATGTGACTTATATGAATATCAAACTTTGTATCAATTTATATTGATTTAAATGTCTTTTTTTTTTCCTCCAGACATTGAAGATTAGGTACAGGGCACTGACATATTTTACAAATTGCCCATATAAGTCTCACACAACCATTTAGCTTCCTAGAAATAACTACAAGCCCAAATTCATCTAAGATTTTGTTTATGGCTAGGGCCAATATTACTGCCTAATAGTAGTTAGGATAAATGTCGCGTGTGTGTGTGTGTGTGTGTGTGTGTGTGTGTGTGTGTGTGTGTTTTCAAAGGTATGTATCTTTTATCCTCCTGGAGAAAGTTTTTCTTTGATGCTTCTCCTGTACTAGTTGTTCTCACTCTGACTTATAAGAATTCCTGCTGTTAACCTACAAAAACAAGTCTTAGTTCACATTTCATTTCTCAAGGATACACTATAATGCACAAAATGTCCACTAGTGATTTGATATATGGCTCTGTATATATGCACACACATACTCCCCCCCAAAAAACCCCACATACTCCTTGGAATTAATTATTATGAAAACATTTATCCTCACCTTGTAGTATCTGTAATATAGTCTGCAAAGTCCAGGATTCCACTTCATACACAAGAAATTTAATGAGGAAAGCTATGATCTGCAATTCTGGTCTTATTATCCCTTTGCTTTAATCAGTTGAGATACTTGACTTTAAAAAATAGAAGACAAACTATTGGAATATAGCAAAATGATGGCATATGTAAACGCATTTATAGCCATGTTGTATTTCATGGAGAGAAATTGCAAATTTAGTACATTTATATCAGTAGGATGAAAATGTGTCTTGCACTTGATATACAATGAAATGTGATTCTTACAATCAAGAAAATGTATTTGAGTCCTCAATTTATTGCTTAACAATATATTTGGTACACTGTTATCTTTGGGGGAGTCTTTAGTTATTCAGTATGAAGGCTCATTTTCTCAGGCAAAGGTTGTAGTAATAGTATTTATTTGAAATGTAAATGAAGACTTCCACCAAGGAATGTATGTTTCATTTTGCATTTGTCTCTAATCAGAATGTCCTATGAATAATGTAGTTTGGCACTAATGTCCTCATTAAGCAAGTTTTCCATTATTGCATTTTCTGATTATAATCTCCTCATTAAACTTCCTTTACTATTCCTGCTGATGATCATTTATATTCTTAAGTCTCCAATATTAATCTGAATACACACACACACCCACACACACACATAGATAGCCTTCGGTAGATGAGAATCAGATTATATTGATGACCAGATGTCCTTTAAATAAAGGGTTGTTATCCATTGTATATCCAAGAAATGCCATAGAGTTGAATTGTCAGAGTGGGCTAAAAGAGAAAATGAGTTTCAAACTAGTCTCAATTTATATCCATCTATGAAGCAATTTCTCAATTACATTTGATTGACAGCAATGGCCAAAAAAGAAATAGAATGGGAAAAGAAACAATGGAACAAAGTAGAATAGTTTTTGTTTTCTTATTTTTTTCCTTTTGCTATTAGCTAAAGAACCACAGAATTATACACTATTAGAATCTGCAAAGGACTTTGAGACTCATATTTTAACCACATGAGACTACAAAAGAGTGTTCTCATAACCAAGATCCAGATTTCAACTGTATAACTTTTAAGAAAAACAGTAGATATCTTCAGACATTTTCAAAAGAAAAGTCACAGTTTATTTCCTTGAATCCACGACAAAGTAAAAGGAGAGAAGGTTGTAGAATTAAGGAGCATGAAAATGAAGTGTCAAAATCAAGCTGGAAAGAGAATTCTCATTTCTAGACACATGCCTTCCTTCCTGTGGTTCCTCAAACCTAGGTCTGAACCACATTTGAAGTCCTAGGGAAGAATTTGTTAGTCAGGGAAAATTTTCCTATATGCTTTGAATTGTTTATTTACACTATTCCTCAATGAAAATAAAGATATTATTCATGCCTTGTGTAGAAATGAACCATACACATTTAATGGCGATATGATGAAGACACAGGAAAGATATAAAATACATACACAAACTGTAAACAATGGTTACCTCTATGGATGGAACTGAAACAATGTAAGAGGACTTTCATAATTTGGTATAAAAGTGTTTGTATTACTGAACTTTTGAAATAATGACTTTATATTGTAATTATAAAAGTAATGCATTGTTTTCTCCAAGATTGTATATACATAGAGGTATAGCTAGTTTATAAAATCTAAATTAGCATAGATTTCTAAAATAACTAACAGATACAATTTTCCACATAAATCATGTTAAAATCATTTATATGCTCTTCTTGAAGACCTTCTATGTTATTTAGGTTTTATTTTATTAATGTTTTCCAGAACTAGATATGGTTCTTTTGGAGGCATTGCTCTAATATCTAATTAATAAGAAAATTATACATCTCTAGGCAGGCATTCATGTTTTAAAAGGAAAACTATATATATGGGTAGATTTTCAAAGGAATGAAAGTTAGGAGGTAATTTTATAAAAGAACTTATTTGTTAAATAAGTTTAAAAATTACCTGCCAATATTCACCAGGGTTAGATTTTGGTAATGCAAGTACTGTTAGAGTATGATTGGCATATGGGAGACACAAATTTTATACCTAAAGCCATGGATATTGAAAAACACCAAGGGCGTGGTCAATGCTTTCCTCACTCTCATCCTTTCCCTCAGAAGTTTAAAATTCACTATCACTGTGGAAACTATTAATATCCTGTTTCCTTTGTGAAAAATATTGGAGAATATTCATTATAAGCCATGTAAAAAATGCAATAAAGCACTCTCATGTTCCAACTGCCTCCCTATTGCCTCATTTCTCAATATCACCACATTGTACATTAGGATTTCAACACATGAATATTAAGTGATTAAAAACATTCAGATCATAGACAATTTCAATATAAAGATTTGCATGCAAGAGGTTTATTAAGGATGCAATTAACAAACATATCACAAAAACACTGAAGAAAGGGGGATTGGCCACTGGGGCAAAATTGAGCATTAGTGCAGTAGCAATTGATACCACATAATACACTGAAGTTGGGATTGCTATTTAATGCTGTCCCAAATTGGACAAAATGCCAGTAGAGTGAAGATTCTAGGCTCACCTCTTCTATATACCACCAGCTAAATTACAACAAAACAAGTTGAACACCCATGAAATATAATCAGATCAGGAACATTCGCACTGTAGAAAGAGGTGGGAAGAAAAACTGTAATTGAATTGGGTTTTCAGCGAAAACAGGTCAGTAAAACTTATAAGAGGGAGAGTTGGCTAGTGTATGATTCTCTTTACTGTTGTTGACTCAGGCGTACATACTCATGTTGGGGACTTTGGAAACCTGACTCTACACTGGAGAACAGGGTGCACAGAGTTGTCTGCAAGACAGAGGTTGCAACACTACAGATCTAATATAGTTAGGATCCAGAATGATGATGACTGGCTTGAGATGTAAGTTCCTAAACTGGAAGAGTTGGAGCCCACCTGCAGGGTGAAGTAGACCAGAACATCTATGTGTTCTCAAAGAAAATAACTATTATTGCAACCTAAGTCTGTGAAATGTTAAACACTTGTCTTACCCCCACCAAGGACCAAAACCAAGATGGCTGAATGTTCTTACTAATCAGAGCTTAAACACCTCAATAACAAACATGTATAACAGGGTTAAGATCCATGCTCAAAAAGCAATGAGAACAACCCCCAGCTTGTGACCTGTCTCAACTATAGTCAGCATGACAAATATTGCTCAGTAACAACCTAGAAGTTGAAGCTTATATGAGACTATATGATATTTTGGCTATGGAGTTGGCCTATGGGAGGAGATCACTGAATCCACACCACACATTCAGGTACCTGCAGCACTGTAGAGAGCGCCCACTGACAGAATGTTGGATTGAGTTATGGTATTTCCACATAATAGAATACAATTTAGTCATAAGGATAGATGATATGTTGCCATTTACAGCAAAATGGAAGGAGTTTGTGGAAAATATACATTAAAATGATTCAAAATGACAAAAGCAAATACTGGATGTTTATATGGCAGATAATTTGACAAGCAAAATACTTATAAAAGCTAGCTCTTTTCAACCATCCCAGGTTGGGTATGTTCACCTTCACTGTTGGTTCAGGCAGCTTAAGAGAGCAGCTGTGGTACCATCCCCACAGATTTTTAATAGTTTGCAGGGGAACCAAGCCAGCAGGGAGACAGCAACTTGGGCCCCCTGTGACTCAACACACTATTTCCTCTGGACCCTCTCTGGCATTCTTTCGTGGTATCTTCCTCCCACAGCCATTGCTTGTCCTCTCATAGCCATTCTCCACCGCACCCATTCTCTGTGTAATGCTGTCCGTATAGCCTCAGCCTCCAGGCTCAGGTGTACCCACTGATGTATGCCCATGCCATGCTCCAGGTGTCCACCATCAGGCACACGTGCCTACACCCATGCTCCCAAGTGTCTTCTGCATTCAAGGCCACAAGTGATCGCCACAGACGCCAGTGACTTAAAAGCCTGACCGATCTTCATTACTCTACACTAGTACACTTATAAATGAGGTGAGGTTTTTGAAGTTAAGAGGATGGGAAGAGGGAGGAAAGGTAAAGACAGCACCATTCTTTCCCCCTTATGTATTATGATATGTTAGAGTATAACAACAACAAAAAATACAAGGATTTAAAATTTCTCGGTTATATACTTTGTATCTAATTTGTTCATATTATGAGAATATGAAATAAATACATCTATTGCAAATTAATGAATGAATGATTGTCCCAAATTGACAAAGAGGGCAAGGCTTTGAGCCCCAGCATTGACTAGTTAATAGATGCAAACTATCTTTGTGGGGTAGCTCCTCAGCTGATATAATTCAGAGAGCAGAACCCATCTGAGAGGTATTAGCAGTCAACACTTAAATTTGTTGGAATCTTGGTCCTGAAAGGGAATCTCATCCCTGTACCATCATATGCACTATATTCAATCTATGTGTCACTTGTATCCAAACGCTTCGTGTAATAAGTATTCTCCACCTGGGAAAATGCCATTATTGTGTTCAGTCTTTTCCTGGTGAAAATTTTAAGAGGAAATCTAGTAGAAAATAACTAAGCCCATAATCACTATGTTATTTACAAGCTAGAGCTGCTGAACTTGTGTGTTTACCATTAAAATGAGCAGGGGAATGCCACGTGAAACACTGTAGATCACCTGTTTGACAGACATTCTTCAACAGACACAAGATAGTCATGTTTGACCATGAACCCATGTATATTCTTATCTCAAGCCACTTTTCGTTCCATGTGATGTGGGTTACCCACTAGATTATATCCCCACCATAATTGTTCTAAGAACCCTTGAGTTAAGTTGCAATGTAGCAGCAGTCCTGTTTCAGCTTCAACTCAAAACCAATTCAGTGCCTCTCTGAACCAACATTGATCTATCTCATTTTTATGTTCGAGGATTATAACGGACTCAAGCCCAAAATGAATTGGCTGGCCTGAGGGAGAGGCATCAGTGTAATTGTAACAGGGGATCAGAAGGGGCTCTAGGCTACTTGCTTATGCAACTTACTTGTCCCCATTGGCTCTGTTCTTGCCCAATCCAAGAGGCACCACATTTATATTAGGATTTCTGCTGGGCATGACTAACTCCATGAATTGGCAGGTGTGTGTAGGGTAAATGAAGATGGTCAGGCCTTTATACCACTAGCCTCTGTGGCTATTACCTGTGGCCTTGAATGCAGAAGGTGCTTGGGAGTATGGGCATAGGGCATGTGTGCCCGAGTGTGGACACCTGGAATATGGTGTGGGCATACGTAAGTGTGCACACCTGAGATTTGAGGGTGATATTAGAAAATGACTATGGCAGAGCAACTATGAGAGAACACCATAGAGAGCCCAAAAAGAAAGAGTAAAGATTTGCTGGGGACTGGGAAGCATGGTAGTCACCCCCCACCCCTCCCTGCCTTGCCAGCCTGCGGGTTTACTCCACAACTGGCACAGAAAGAGCATTAAAGCCTGAAAACGCCACTGAGGGATCCAGGACTCTCCTTTTCCTGTCTGCCTGCCCAAATCAACAAAGAACCTGCCCTGTGCATGTTGCCACTACAGTGGGACAATAACAACTGATGATGGTAGCTCTGGAGAGTGATTCTACTCATGTTTTCTATCTCTGGCAAGGTTCAGTAGCACTTCAAAACCATGTTTCAAATGAAATAAAATTCTCTGATGCAGATGAGATAGCTTGGTACCAGAATTCTGGGGTAAATGATATATGTCTCGATTTTATACAATTAGAAGCTTGCCCTAAACTCCATGTGGTATCTTTCTCAATGCAAAACATCAGATTCTAACACATAAAAGTTCTATTGAGTTACACAGACAGCACAGCAGTACTACTTGTACTACAGACTGGACCTGCTAAGAATTCTTGCTGGTTCTGGGCCCCACTCACAGTTAAAGACCTTTATTATTATTCAGTCAAGAATAAGAGTTTGATTCCTACTTGTGGAATATTTTGCCTCTAGTACCTGAAGAAGACATCAAGATACTGGATTTCTTTTTTAGTAGTAGGATCATGAAATATGCAACAACTTATTATATTTAGAGGAAAACTTTGGTTGTGAATCAAATCATTGAACCTATGACAGAACTACATTGATGTGGAAATACCCTGAACATTCAGATACCTTTTCTTCCATTATCTAGAATATATATGATATTTTTTCAGTGTTTTTAATGTAGTTGTTATATCTTGTCATCCATTCAGATTAATATAATACAATTAATATATTAGAACAATGTAATGTTTTACATAATATCCAGATGGTCCAAGTTTTCTTAAACTATATTATGACAAAAGGCATTAAGTTTAATTTAGCTTTGGCCTATTCCATATGAAATTGAGCTACTTCTACTCTCCTGTTTTATAGAGATGGAAAAATAAACTTTTACAAGCTCAATCCTCATATAACATTTACACAAAGTCATGTTAATTTTTGCTGGCAGCATATTTCATTTGACACAGCAGCTGAAAATGAGGCTTCACTGATTGAATCTGTGGTAGCCAAATGGCACCTCTAGGATTCCTCTTATTTTGTACCCCCAGCCCCTATTACAATGATCGTTCTCCATAAGCTCAGTAATCTATTTTTTTCTTCCAACTACCAAGTGTAAATATTTCAATTATACATTTGCAAAACAGGAAAATAGTAACTGGTCTGTTTTTGAGCCCACCGTATTCACTTGACCAGACTTGGACCATGACTCTCTTTATTACTTGGTTCACAGAAGTATTTTTCTAACAGGTGATCCATGGTAACACTGTGGGTATATAGTATCAATGTAAACCATTCCTCAGTGTATGCTACTTCAGTAAATGGCCTTTGAGTGAGGTATGGGCATATCACTGTTGAATAAACTTGCTATGGTGCTAAATAATCTTTCCTTCTGATGATCTGGTTTCTCTATCATTTGATGGGTTCCGTGTAAGAAAGGAACTCAGCTTCTAAATCTGGGAAAAGGTTTGTTACTTGCAAAGGGATGTTAAATCCCATAGTATATAAGAGTATTTCCAATATAGATAAACTCATTTACCTTATAGCTAATCTCCTATCCATAAACCAAGCATTCTCAAGATTCAGTCCAAATATACTTCCCTGACCCTTCTAGTATATCTCTCTGCATAATCCTTTCCTACTTTATCAGGCACAACTCTTGCCCACTTTATGCTGTAATTGATCTTAATTACCAACCAGCCATGGAATAGGAGTGGTCACAGTACCTAAGGGGAGTGCATTTTGTCTTGCAAGATAGTTGTCTTTTCATTACCTGCAGTTAGGAGAGAGCTTAGATTTTATTTTTTTTTAAGTGTAACTATCTTTATTTACTTATTTATTGGAGGTAACATTGGCTTATATTGTTGCTAGCATTTTTTTAATTTAAATTTTTCTATATTGTTTTTGATCCCCCCCCCTTCATTTGTCATTTCTTTTTTTTAGGTATTCTTTTTTTTTTTTTTTTAGTTACTTTATATCCTTTACATTACTGTGCATCCCCTGTAGGTTTTCACCACCAATTCATCCGTGAACCATCACCATAGTCCATTTTCTCCCCTATTTTGGTCTCTCTTCCTCCCCCTCACCTGTAGAATGTCTCATATTTGTGGTTGCCTGCTAGTTTTTGCTTTTTGTTTATGTTTTGTGTGCTATTTTCTCCTTCTGATTTCTCATTTGGCTCTCTTATATTTCTCCTATAAGTGATACCATTCAATATTTTTCTTTTTTCCTTTTGGCTTATTTTGCTGAGCATGATCCCTTCTAGCTCCATCCATGTTGCTGAAAATTGCATTAGTTTATAATTTTTGACTGCTGAATAGTACTCCACTGTATAAATATGCCACATCTTCTTGATCCAGTCATCAATTTGGGGGCATTGGGTTGTTCCCATATCTTAGCTGCTATAAACATAGATGTGCATGTGACCTTTTAGATGAATGTTTTTGTGTCCTTTGGGTATATTCCTAGGAGTGAAACTGCTAGGTTGTATGAAAGCTCCATTTTTAGTTGTTTGAGAAACCACCATACAGCTTTCCATAGAGGTTGGACCAGTTTGCATTCCCACCAACAGTGTAGGAGCATTCCTTTTTTCCCCACATCCTCACCAACATTTGTTGTTTTCTTTTTTTTTTTAAGATTCATTTATTTATACATACAAGCTGGGGTACAGGCCGGAGGCGTGGGGCGGCGAGAGGGTTCACCAGAGACAGAGTGGGGAGCAGAACAGGCAGATAAGAAATACACTGCTGAGGGGAGCAGCGGGCGAGGCAGAAGAAGTCTGCTGCACCATGTGGGACTCTCCCCAGCTGGGTGTCGAAATCGCATCGCGAGCTGTCGACAGCTCCACAGCGCAGGGCTCAACCACTGCGCCACCAGGGAGGCCCCATTTGTTGTTTTCTAATCAAAATAATCAATAAATTTAGTAAAGTAGTAGGATACAAAATCAACACACAAAAATCAGTAGCTTTCCTATATGCAAACAATCAATCCGAAGAAGATGAAATCAAGAAAACCACCCCTTTTTAAATTGAATCAAACAAACAAACAAACAAACAAAAAAAACCAAATACCTGGGAATAAACCTAACAAAAGAGGCAAAGGACCTATACAAAGAAAACTATAAAACACTGTTAAAAGAAATAGAAGACACAAAGAAATGGAAAGACATCCCCTGCTCATGGATTGGAAGAATCAATATTATTGAAATGGCCATATTACTGAAAACAATTTATAGATTCAATACTATTCCAATAAAAATCTCAATGACCTTCTTCAAAGAGATAGAATGAATACTGATGAAGTTCATATGGAACCACAAAAAACCTCGAATAGCCAAAGATCTCCTCACCAAAAAGAAAGAGAACGGAGGCATCACCCTCCCAGACTTCAAACTATGCTACAAAGCCTTAATAATAAAACTGCATGGTACTGGAACAAAAACAGACACACAGACCAATGGAATCAAACAGAAAACCCAGAAATCAACGCACATATATTATGGACAGCTAATCTTTGATGAAGGAGTAAAGAACATGCAATGGAACAAGGACAGCTTGTTCAACAAATGGTGCTGGGAAAACTGGATGACTACACGCAGAAAAATGAGACTAGACTACTACCTCATTCCATGCACAAAATCCAATTCAAACTGGATAAGAGACTTGGACATAAGACCCAAAACTGTAAAATATATAGAAGAAAAGATAGGCAAAACATTACACAACATATATTTTAAAGACACATACCCCAAAGCAAAGATAGTGAAGGAAAAGATAAACAGCTGGGATTACATCAAACTAAAAATCTTCCGTACAGCAAAAGAGACATTTACCAAACAAATAAACAGCCCAGTGACTGGGAGAGAATATTTGCACTCCATACAACAGACAAGGGACTGATCACAAAAATTTACAAAGAACTCACATGACTCAACAAAAACAAAGCAAAAAATCCAGTCAAAAAATGGGCAGAAGAACTTAAAAGACACTTCTCAAAAAAAAAATGCAAATGGAAAATAGGCATATTAAAAAATGCTCAACATCACTCATAATCAGGGAGAGCCTAGATTTTAACAGCAAATAGTGGACATACATCTTCAATCCCAAAGAGTTTAGGGCAATTTGGAGTTTCAAGATTTTTGAGCATATGGTCACAGAGCTTCTCTTCATAAACCTCAGAGAACCACTCAATCTAAATTAGGTCTTTGATCTTTTAATAAAGGCATTGATCTTGTTAAAGTAGAATTGCTGGGCTAAGAAGTCAAATATTTTAGAAACCCTACAACTCTTAAAACTAAGTCTGCCCTTGATCCTTTGTTTTTTTTTCTACCTTCAGCTTGCAGGAGCTAAAAATCTCTTTATATGCTGCCACAGAGGCCTACTGACTTTTACATTTTGTCTGAAATTGATGATTAATCACTCCAACTTCCTCTGTGCCTTGATAACACCCAGCAATAGCATCTGATTCTGGTGTTCTTATAACTTCTACATTTTATGAAACTTTCAAAGGCCAAAGATACTGCATCAATCAGTACATTTTTCCCCCACTGATATCCTATCCAGTTTACCACTGATCTGTTAAAAATTTTAATATACACTGCTATAGTAGGCTGGGGTTATAAATCTTCATCTCCAATATCTACTCAGAGGTCTATTGTTTAAGATCTCTCCTAGCACCAAATGACATAATTTAGGTTCCCTGGAAATAGACTCTGAGAATGATTTGCAGATAGGAAGTAAATAAGATTAGGCAAAGTGAAAAGTTTAATTGCAGTGCAATTGCAACAGTGATCTCAAGCCCTTAATGAGAAAGGTATTGAGTTGAGCTAAAGAGACTGGATTCTTTACCTTTGTGCCTATTGTCCCAAAGAGGGGACATTATTTTGATTAAGGGAATTCCCTTCGGTCAGTGGAATTTATAGAGAGTAGTTAAGCTGTTAGCTGTCAGCAGTCACAAAGTGCCTTAGAGGGGGTCTGATTAGCACAAGACAATATCTCAAACAAAGGATAACTTATGATTAGATAATGAAGGATAGAGAAGAAGCATATTTATTATCTTGACATGAGTAGGAAATCAAAATATAAGCTGAAAAATTCCAACTAAGATGCATAAATGGGTAAGAACATACAAAGCACAATTCCTTCAAATAACTGCCAGTATTTACTTATATCAGGGAGTGAAGTAATCATATCCCCATTTACACTTTCAATGAAAATCACGGTAGAGTTAATGTAGTTAATAGTGAGACTTATGAAGCACCACAAGGAAAAACAGTTTGATAATTCAGTTGCATCTATTCCATGTAGTAGTAACCTGGAAATTAGTTATTTTTCTATCCAAAACTAGAGTAGTCATTATTATTTCTTTTATCATATATCCCTGTCAGAGAGAACTGTGATGCTAAATAGAAGCATATCAACATTCTCAACATCGAGTTGGAGGGCAATGAACTTCCCTAAGTTTTCATGTTGCAAGAGTCAATATGTTTCAGTTTAAAGAAATCACGTGTAGTGCTACAACAACAAAACTCATATGTGATTTAAAAATACTGAAGCATTTTTACGTAATGGACAATTTTTAAACCATTAGAGAAACAGAAATGAATAAAAGAGAAACTCCTTCCATTTAGGGGACTGGAAGTATAAGAATTTGGGATTTGACTTTGAAAACTATTAACTTAGCCTGTTGTTCTTTCATAGAATCTGGCAGAAGACTGAGACAAAGGAATTTCATTATTTAAAACAAAACAAGTAACACAGGACTCATGTTTGTGTTAGTTCTCCAGGCCCACAGACCACAGGGGTGATATGCATGTGTCCAGTCAGATGTGTGGTTACAGAAAGTCCCTAACAGAAATACACAGCATGAGGAAAGCACGGTTGTAGAGCAGACAAAGTCTGCCCTATGTCCATTACCTTACCCTTCTTGTTTTCTCTCTGCACATATAATACTGAGAAATGACCAAGTAAAGATTAGTCAGGACCTTGTTTATTAGCATGGACAGCAAGATGTGAAGGAACAAAAGAGACCCATGGAGGAGTCTGTCCATTAATAATATAATGGGTGAGCAAATATGCTATCAAAGAATTGAAATCAGAAAAAAGCATTTTATAACACAGCTACTTAAAGAGTAACATTGATGAAACCTTCTTTTTGTTTCAATCAGGATTTTAAAAAAATTAATTTATATCCTTTACATTATTGTGTATCCCCTATAGGTTTCCACCAATTCACCTGTGAACCATCACCATAGTCCCTTGTGCTCTTTTCTTCCCTATTTTGGTCTCTCTTCCTTCCCCTCCTGTGTAGAATGTCTCTTATTTGTGGCTGCCTGTCAGTTTTTGCTTTTGTTTATGTTTTGTGTGCTATTTTCTCCTTCTGATTTCTCATTTGGCTCTCTTATATTCCTCCTATAGGTGATACCATTGGATATTTTTCTTTTTCCTTCTGGCTTATTTTGCTGAGCATGATCTCTTCTAGCCCCATCCATGTTGCTGAAAATTGCGTTAGTTTATCATTTTTTGATTCCTGAAGAGTACTCCATTGCATACAAAACAAATGGTGCTGGGAAAGCTGGATGAGTACTACAGAAAAATGTAACTAGACTACTACCTCATGCCATGCACAAAAACAAATTCAAAATAGATAAGAGACTTGGACATAAGACCCGAAATCATAAAATATATAGAAGAAAACATAGGCAAAACATTACATGACATACATCTTAGTAACATTTTTAAAAACACATCCCCCAAAACAAAGATAGGGATTACATCAAACTAAAAAGCTTCTAAGTACAGCAAAAGAGACATTTACCAAAACAAAGAGACAGCCCACTGACTGGGAGAAAATATTTGCACTCCATACAACAGACAAGGGACTGTTCACAAAAATCTACAAAGAACTCACATGACAACAAAAACAAAGCAAAAAATCCAGTCAAAAAATGGGCGGGAGAATTTAAAAGCCATTTCTCCAAAGAAGAAATGCAAATGGCAAACAGGCATATGATGAAATCTTCTATTCAAAGTCTAAGTTGTTATTCTCTCCTTTTTTTTTTTTAACATATGCATATAGAGGGGCCACACTAGTGGCCTAGGGGTGAAGTCTCGGTGCTACCAATCTGATGGCCCACAGCCTTGGTCTCAGTTTGATCCCTGGCCAGGGATCTGACCCACATGGGGCACAGCAGGCCTCTCTTGTCCCTCCTGCTATTCCCCTCAGCAGTGTATTTCAGTAGATCCACCTGTTCTGCTCCCCTTTCTAACTCTGGTGAATCCTCTCAACCCCCTCTCTGGCCTACAGCCCAGTGCTCTTACATAAAAATAAATATATAAAATCTGAAAAATGCATATAGAGACTGGATTCCCTGCATTTTGTTCATGAAACTTAATACAAAGAAATTCTCATTAGGAATAATATAATTCCCCAGAAACACCAATATATCCAGATTGAACAGTGGATGACACCAAAAGAGGCATAAAATACTATGCTTGATTTAATGTTTCATCAATCCTTTTAAGAAATAAGGACTACAGAGGCCTCCCTGGGGGCACAAGGAGGTAAGTCTCAGCACTATCAACCTATGGCCAGCCATTGCAGCACTAATTTGATCCCTGGCCAGCAAGCCAATGCACAGGGCACAATAGACCTCCTCTGTCTTCCCCGCTCCTCCCCTAGTGTATTTCAGTAGATCCGCCGTTCTGTTCCCCACTCTGTCTCTGGTGAATCCTCTCACCCCCCCACACCTCTGGCCTACACCCCAGTTCTTGTATGCATAAATAAATAAAGTAGTTAAAAAAAAAGAAGTGAGGATTATAAATAACCAAATCTTGCTGTTGTTATCTATTTATAAGTCTTTAGTATGTAGAAATATGAATTATAATACACAAAACATACTTTTTATGTTCATTTTCCCTCAAATGATGCCTTTTTCTGTCATCTATATATAAGTTTAATATAATTCCTTTTCCTAAGTTTATTACTGCAATTGATTACTACAGTAGTTAAATTGGTGCAGGTAGGGCAAAATGGTAAAGACACACAATTAAAAAAGTGGTATCAATATCAAAAGTGATATCTATATCAAAGGTATACAGGTATTTCACAAGATACTTAAGAACAGATAAAGAATATTTGTCATAAGGCCATAGAGGAAACTGGACTGACATTCTGTACATATCCTTGACCTCTTCTTATCACTGGCTTTTCTCTCCACTAAAGGACCTAATGTTGTGTTCTCTTTTATTTTATTTTTTCAGAACAGGAATACATCTGTCACTGATTTCACACCACTTACCTCTCACAGTAGTATTTACATTTTAACCTGTATCTGAAATAGTAGAATGGGAGTCTTTGTGCCCTGATTTAGGCATTTCATGCATCAGCTAAGTATGTATGATATGATTGGGCAGAAGTAATTGATACAATGTTGCTTAAATCTGAAGGAAACTCAGAAATTAAACTTGCCTTATTAGTTGTAGGGCACCTAGAAGTGAGGTTAGTTCAGAGTGGACTATTCAATTGTGCTGTTATAGACACAATGACCATAAATTTCTGTTATCTTAGTGCAGTTCTTGCCACCTGTGCAGTTCCTGTCATTCTACTGCAATAAGATTATGTCCTAAGAGTTCCTGAGTATAGGGGCCTCCCTGGTGGCGCAGCGGTTAAGCGCTGCACTGTGGAGCTGTCGGCAGCGGGGACGCGAGTTCGACGCCCAGCCAGGGAGAATCCCACATGGTGCTGCAGACGTCTCCTGCCTCGCCCGCTGCTCCCCTCAGCAGTGTATTTCTGATCTGCCTGTTCTGCTCCCCGCTCTGTGTCTGGTGAACCCTCTCGCCGCCCCACGCCTCTGGCCTGCACCCCAGCTTGTATGTATAAATTAAAAAAAAAAAAAGTTCCTGAGTACAGTGGGATATCCTCCAGTTTTGCATCACCCACTACCCTAACCTCAAAGTCTAGCCTTAGCACAACTTGCTTCCTAGAGATCATGTTAATGTATGCTTCTTTGCTTTGTGCTCTTATCATTTCTTCCACTTAAAATATGTGCTATGGCAGAGTAAAACAGTGAAATCTCATTGGTTTTGGAATAGGGCAGAACTGAATTTAAATCTGGATGAAGTAATTGTAAGAATACCTGGTAATCTTAACAGTAACTTATTTCTAAAGCTGGATATACTGATCTATAATGTAAAATGTTAATGTCTTGATATACGATTGCATAGATTACAGGTAAGAAAAAAAGACTGGGGCACACAGTAGATTTTTAATAAATGACATTTATATTCAACTCAAGTTGTGACAGTCACTGTTTAAATCTAATTTTTATGAACTTACAATGAACTAATAGCTTGATGCACTTTAGACTTTAATTGTTCTTCAAGTGTCTACTGTAGGCTATGTTTGCCTTGCCAATTTCAATGCAAGATTTGTTTTTTGTTTTGTTTTATTTTTTTAATCAAGCACCATTATAATTTCTGAAAAAAAAGTGAGGAAAAAAAAGTGAGTGAGAGTGCTGAAAGTAAATACTGTCAGAAGAAATGAGTTTTGGGGTAATTCCTTACACCAAGGAAAAACTAGACATCTTCATGAGAGAACTATATCAATGATTAGGGTGGCAAAAGTGGAAATATAGATGTTACAATCATTGATGTATGTGGCCGGAGCTTGATAATAGCACAAAAGTATATTTTCCTTTTCCAGTACTAGGTACACATTCTCAGTGAGGTTCACAAACAAGATCAACCTGATTGTGAGCCACCAATATACCAGACATGATTTCCCTTGATTCCTACTAACAACTATTGGGATCATGATTTATCCCAGACTTAAGGCCAAGTTAAATATACACAAATTGGTTGAATGCCTTGATGTGGTGCAGCTGACAGGAGGCATCTAGGGAACCAGGCAGACTAACAGTTAAAAGAGGTATAGGAGATCCCTATAAATACTATGTCTAAGAGGAATGCTTAGTATTTATGAAGAAGTAATGAATGATACTAGGAAACAAAATGAGTGTGGGGAATTAATGAATATAGAGAGGTAAGTTTTAAAAAGAGGATAAAAAAGTTAGAATTTTTTATACAATTAGGAATTTATTTATTTTTTAAAGATTTATTTATTTATGCATAAAAGCTGGGGTACAGGCCAGAGGCGTGGGGTGGCGAGAGGGTTCACCAGAGACAGAGTGGGGAGCAGAACAGGCAGATAGATGGAAATACACTACTGAGGGGAGCAGCGGGCGAGGCAGGAGAGGTCTGCTGCGCCATGTGGGAATCTCCCCGGCTGGGCGTTGAACTCGCGTCACGGCTGCCAACAGCTCCACAGAGCAATGCCTAACCGCTGTGCCACCAGGGAGGCCCACAATTAGGAATTTATAAGGAAGATGAGAAAGGTAAAAATGTTTGAAAACTAAAGCCCTTCAACTAAGATTGTGCAATAGGAGTAGCTTCAAATTCAAGAAAAAGGGTTAAAAAAAATGAATCTGGAGATGAAAAAGAAAAAACAATATCACCTTCCAGATATCCAAATTATGTTGGCAATATACTTATCAGTTCAGTAAAGAAACTTTACTTTTAATCTAATATGTTAATCAAAATAATGGCAAAGACATTTCCAACAATGAAAGGACACAGAAAGAGAAAAAAAAAAAAAAAACTTTACCAAAATCACGACTCAAATGTGAAAAATAGGTTAAAATTTGGAATACTATTTTTGCCTCTAAAATCTCTTATACCTATTTAATGCTTGACTTTCCCCTACAGATATAGAATGTCCACTCATTACTTCCAGAAAAAAAGATGGATGCAATTGAGACAGTAGGATTCATTGCACCAGATTGTATCTCAAATTAGATCTTTACTTCTGAAAACCATTTTGAATATCAGTCTTTTCAAGGTGGGATATAACACTCAAAATCCAAAGACTTCAGGGACAGACACTTCAGAATGTCAGTGTGAAGAGTTCTGTGGTCCTCCACTAGCCTCTAATAGCCACAACTATTAAAAATTATTTTTAAAACTAACAAACATTTTTTTAAATAGTTCTAAGGCATACAACTAATGAGACAATTACAAAAGAAAATCCATTAAATCTGATAAGAACAGCAAAAATCTGTGGCCATCCCCTTCTGACTTCCCAAAATCTATTCCCCTAGAGGAAAGAGCCTGTAAATTAGGACATCCCCTTGACTAGGGAATCTTCACCAGTAGGAGTACACTGCTACCATATCGAATCCCCTTTACAACTTTACAGCAACTCTATTTCAAGAGAGGCTAAATTCTGAACTCTTTTGAAACTCAGTCTTCACTCATATGCATGTTTACAAGTTCAAGCTTAACCTGTGTATAGAACTTGAAAGTTTGCTTTTGATAAATGTAAAGAGACATGTTGGAATTTTTATCAAGTTATTGAGATACTATTCACATCCTATATAACCCATCTATTACGGTACAGTGCATATAGAAATAGTAAGTCTGAGAAGAAAGTCAAAATACTCATTGTGAATTATGCACTTCTCCTAAACAAGCCCATCAGCTCCAATTCCTAGCTTCTATTGGTAGTATGATATTTTTCTTTGTATTTGACTTGGTTTGATTTTGTTTCCTTGTACATTGGTATTTCCTAGTACATTGTACCAATAGAAACAACAGATCTAGGCACTAAGGAAGTTTACATATCACCAAATATGTTTTCTCTTCATCTAGTTTTATATAAACATAACCACAGAATAGAAAAAACTCTGTTATAGGCCCAATATGAAAAATATTTTCCCCACATCCAATTTGGATTTTAATTTTGCTGCCAACTTGACTATTAGTACTATCAAATTTTAATATTTTCATCTTATACTTCTAATTTTCAACCCTATTTCAGGTTACTAGAAATATCAAAGCTAGAGAAATTATTTTAAAGCACCTATTTTCCAGGGTGCTTTTTGATTTGATTAAATTTGCTATCTGATTTAATCTGAACCTATCAAACCTTCTCAAGGTAAATGATTTAATCAATGAACACTTTAAAATTTATTTAAATATATTTCCTTTAAAATTTGAACTGAAGAGATGAGAAACAAGTCTTATATATAATTCCTTCACAGTTAATAGATTATACTGACATGTATTTATGTAACAAATAAAAGTTTATGAATCTGAGGCCTCCCTGGTGGTGTAGCGGTTAAGCGCTGCACTCTGGAGCCTCTGCAGCAGCAATGCGAGTTCCAAGCCTAGCCAGGGAGATTCCCACATGGCGCCGCAGACCTCTCCTGCCTCGCCCGCTGCTCCCCTCAGCAGTGGATTTCTGATCTGCCTGTTCTGCTCCCCACTCTGTCTCTGGTGAACCCTCTCGCTGCCCCACGCCTCTGGCCTGTACTCCAGCTTCTATGCATAAATAAATAAATCTTATAAAAAAAAGTTTATGATACTGTATTTATCATATATACACATATATATGTATACATAGCAAAAAAGCAAAAACTATAGATAAGTTTGCTATTGATTTGTGTTGTGTTAGATTACCTTGATTATACAAATGGAACCTGATTAAAACATAAGCATTAGGAATCCAGGAATGATGAAAACAATGGAAAATAATTAAGCATTTGTTACAATATAGAATTTAAACAAAAGTGAATATTTTCTGTTACTATTAATTTTTTTGATACTCTCTTTTCTATGTTACTTCTGTTAAAATGTATGTCAATATACAACTGTCATCTCCAGAGTCTTATTCAGTAGGCATCCTCCTATTTATCTCTGTCTACTAGTGACGCCAATGTTTTGTCTCATCCTTTCTCTTGCCTTTTTCCCTCTGTTGCATAGGAGGCTCTTCTCTCATTGCTATTTCTTGAGGGAATACTTTTGTTGTGAAATTTGTTTAAAAGGATTAATTAAATAATTAGTCACACAATCCATAATAGAGAACCATTATGTTTTTAAATTTCCAGTTAAGCCTTTTAGACAAGTTACAATGCATTCAATGCCGTCTTTGAAAATATATAGCCGCCTAGCTGAAGAATTTCCTCTTTTACTACCAACTTCTAACAACTATCAAATCCTCTTGCTCTGAAACACCAACCAGATGTTTGCAATTTGCCCTCAAGCCAAGACTAGAAGACACAAGCTTTTGGTTTAAACAGGTCAAACAATAGAGTGGTTGATTAAGTCCCTTTTACCAAGTTCTTTCACAGTCAGTAATCTGGGAAAGTCTCTGCTGTCTATACTCTCCTCTTAAAGGATGAGAGCTTCATTACTGTTTCAGCACCTTTAATGCCTGTTCTTGAATGGCAAGAGCTACTTGAGTGTCAAAGTTGACTTTGAAAACTGCAAGGGAAAAGTAGGGCAAGACAGCTCTTGCCTGCACTTACATGTGGCTCTGTAAAGCAAATAAATGTCCCACATTAGTTGTAAAGGTCAGCAAGGAAAAGTTAAAACCTATGTGTGCATCTGTGCACACACATTAATTTTTAGGGAAAGCTGGAACGTAAGTGACGTCAGCATCCAGAAATTTCAATAAAAAATTCAGAAATCCCTAACAGAAGTGTAGACTCCTCCTCTGCTTCCCATCCCCAACCTCACAGGAGAAGTGCTGATTCAGACATCATTATTAAAGGCCAAAAGAAAAATATTTTATATAGGTAAACGGCCCTACTCTATTGAAAGCAAATGTAGGCGGGCTTAGAAAATGAAGCATCCTAACTAGCTAACTTTAGTCACAGGTTCAGGTAAGATTTTATGAACCTCAGAAATCAGCATATTATTGAAAGAAAACTAAGGATAACTGTGCCCAAGCCCTGAGGACACATAGATCAACCTTCCACCCAACCTCATGTGATCAAAAAGAAGTAAGAGTTAAGAAATTTTTCCCACTGGCCCAAGTCACCAGGCATAGTTCTCCTTCTACACAAGCTTCCTGGCCATAAATAAAGCAAAACGAGATTAGAATCGTGTATATGACAAACTCTGAAGATATGTTTTTCCTCAGACTGCCCTAGCTGAAGATCAGGACCAGAGGAGACCAGCATTGGGAAGACGGACATTCAAAAGGCTCCCTCCCATGCTAAACAATGCTACATAACTTCACCTCACTGTCCCCTCTAGGAGACAAGCTTCTTGGAAATGCCAGTTTTGCCTATTTCCTTTTCTTGTCACAAGGAAATAAATACTTGTGCACTCTGCCCTGGAAGTGTCTTTCATTCCGTCCAGACACCCACCAAGAGAATAAACCCACTGAGTCCAGTCATACTCAGACATCTTTAATCTTTTCATGAACACTTTTGTCCCTTCCTTAAGTTTCCAAACTTTTACCTGTTTGCCTCTTTGCCTAACTAGCTACTTGATTTTTCCCTCTGATTTCATCTTCCTGTAAGAATGCCTATGATTGAATGCAATTTCTCTGTTTTTTAAAAATGTTTTGACCTTTTAAATTGTCTTTAAATGCTTTTATCTAAAGGTGTTCATTGCTAAATAGTGTAAAAGCAAATGAAGAATTGGAAAAATAACAAAATTTAAGTCAAAAAGGATCTACAGATATTAAAAATGTTCTTTGAATTTCAAATTTCAGGCTCATTCCCAGGATTGTTGGTTAATTTGTTTCCATAAATCTCTACATATGAAAAAAAATAAAGATCTGGCATGATTTATTACTGAGAGAAAATAAGGATGCTTGAGGAAGATATCACAAGTATGTTGATGAAAATGATGTCTTCTCATTAAGTTTTCCTTCAATATATCATTTCTCAGATAAATAGAAACTGGGTAGCAAAAATTATCTATTTTCTGTA
Organism: Scalopus aquaticus; assembly: GCA_004024925.1. NCBI lineage: Eukaryota > Metazoa > Chordata > Mammalia > Eulipotyphla > Talpidae > Scalopus > Scalopus aquaticus. The sequence goes on from PVIJ01001063.1 coordinate 83,698, forward strand.
TATCTGAAATATCAATGGATTTAAAAAAATAAGAGTTGGTATAGCAGGGCAAGGTAACATTTTTAAAACAAGCATGTTCTTAGGCAAGTCTTATAATGATACAAACTACGTCCATTAATGTGGGTCTGCTAATACTAAGCCGCCTGTCCGGCCACCATTTTGTTACCTGCAGTTTTGCATTCCTATCCAAGGTCAGAACTGCCCTGTCAATCAGTTATAGGAGCCCAACCCTACAAGGTGACTTTCATCTTCTAAAGCAGGAAGCTAGATCACTTTGGGAAGGGCATGCATCAAGAGGTATGACCAGGAACACCCGGGGAGGTTGATGACAGATGCATAAACTTACTCCTGACTCATGCATCATGAGGTATGACCAGGGACACCCAGGGGTCTGAGGACAGATGTATGACAAAGGACCCCAGAAGCTGATCAGTGGAACTCCTTATTGATAAGGCTGGGGAATCTAAGGCTTGACTTCAATTATAATACTGAGTTATCAAGCAGAGAAAAAATGACTGGAGAGCAGACCCACATGCCCTGATGCTATAGATAATAAGATACATTATTTTCTACTTTCACCCTTCCTTCTCTTTTTATCTTCCGCACCCCCTACAACTGATGCTGTGTGATTATTCTAAATTAAAAGGGTCAGGATAGTGCTCCTTGAGCAGCATCCTGCATCACGTAGCCTGATCCACAACTCCCATGTATCTGTGTGGTGTTGCTCCCGACGCAACACGTTGACTGTGTTGTTTTTAGTGTGCTAGAGATTATTATTACCTCTACAGTAATTAAAAGTTCAGGCAAAGAATAGAATGTTTCACTAATATCTATCACAGGTCCTAAACACGCCCTAAATAGTAAAAACCTACCCTTAAAAATAGTAAAATCTTTACATTAGGGCTATAGATTTCTACCACAGAGCTGACACAAATTAACTTCTTGGATCAAAATGAGACAGTTGAACCCACTGCTTAGAAACACAATCATAACAGAAATTACAGAGTTCTAGTTTTCAGTTTATACTAAACATATTTTCATTTTTCTGGCTATTTTATAACATTTTGTTAGGATAGATTTACTAGTAATCACTGAAAATTAATTTTTATATGCATTGTTTTTTACTTTGATTATAATAGAAACATGTTCTTAAGATAGAGAAAATTTAAATTAAATGACATAAAATCCTGGAAGGCAATTAACATCTTAGTTGATTTCCATTGTTTTCAAAATATATTTGGGATCATAGAACAAATAAGATTTAACATTCAAATTGTTTTATAAATTAAAGTTAACACATTGTATTTTCTTTGTTGTAAATAAATAAATGCTTTCAATAAAGTTAGTGGCTTCCTAACATGATTCTTTGAAGTATCATGAATTTCTTAACCATCCACTGACAGTTTATTTACATTTATAATTTTATTATAAATAAAACTATAATAAGTGTCTTTCCTTTTGAATTATTGTTCTGTTATCTCTTAATTTCCTAATATTTACTAACAGAAATTTAGTTATTGACAATTAATTGTTTTCCATTATTTTGGGAAATTACTTGTTAGAAATGGCATACTACCTAAAGTACCACTGTGGCAAATGATAAATAAATCTGAAAAGCCTTCTTTACAAGGATATGGAAAAGCAAACACATACAAATGTACTTATACAATTTCTACATTCCTTTAAATTCATACCTGAGCAAACAATAAACCTGAATATGTAAATTAGTAAATAAATATTTAAACAAATAAATCCATAAGTAAATAGAGGTATTGTAAAAACAATTTTAGACACTACAAGTGAACATATAATTAAAGAACTAAGCAATGCAAACTGATATTGAAGCAGTCATGAGTTAGAGGGAAAGAAAGAAATGCATTTGTATTTAATTGGCACAATGGGCCTGTGGGGCATTGTAAAATCAGAAATACAAATACAAGTGTAAATTAGGAAAAATGTAGATCTACTAGCAAGGGGAAGATAATTGACTTCAGCTCTTCAGATAAACTCTGGGTAGATAAATTATATCAATTGGAGCAATTGACTAAAACTGAGAAGTGGTTAAAAAAAATTAGCAACAGGAAAATTATCCTGAAGCTTAATATAATTGGTCAGAAAGACATATATCCTAAAATAAAAGTTAACAATGATTGAAGCTACTAAAGGAATCAAAATACAAAAAAAATTAGAGGCTATTTTGAAAAAAGAATATTAAACAACAAAAATACAAATTAACATACAAGTTAATTTTTTTATCATAAACACTACATGATGAAAAATCCTTATAAAAATTAATCTGGAATTCTACATAGGGTTACAACATTTAGAAACAGCTAACTAGATATAAGAAGAACTTATGTATTTATATATGTTCCAAATGGAGATCACTGAGAGAATGAAAAAAAAGCATTATGCAAAAAGATGACTGACACGGCTAGTAATTTTGCATAGTTAGTGTAATATCCAACTCAGACTTAGGATGTACATCCTTTCCCAAAATTAAATATAAATATATTTATACTTAGACACATGATTGTGAAATATAGAATATGTACAAAGAGATTATACTAAAATTAACCTGAAAAAACACATTGACCACCCAAATAATTAGATTAATAGATGATTTTTAAACAGTAGTAACCTATGCCAGAAATAATGAATACTAATAAAATAACAGCTTCCATATGCTCAATATGAATGCCAAATTAAAATTTTCTACCCAAAAACTATCAATCAAGTGTTAGGAAAAATTTTAAATATATACATACAGGGTTTTAAAAGGCAATTCACCAATAGATCTTGTTGAATGAATTTCAAGAGGATATAATTTAGGGAAGAAAATTCAATCCAATAGGAAGAAATGAGGTAAAGGAAGCAATAGTGAACAAAATATCTGGTAGACATGTGGTTAAAACTCAACAAATATTGACCACAATAAAGATAATAACAAAAGAAAAAACATAGTTTTGAATATACAAACAAGATGTATGTAAAATAGGGAAAAAGAAAATATAAAAAGAAAAGGCTATGGGGAATTTTATAATGCTGAAAGCATAGATTAGAAAAAACAAAGTATCTAAAATCAATAACCAAATTTCCATCTTAAGGTGTGAACTTATACCCCTAAATCTTATACAGTGTTGTAAACCAAAGTTATCTCAAAAATAATGCAATTTTTTAAATTGCACCTCAAAAACACTAGGGAAAAATTTAAATCCACACTAACCAGAAGAAAATAAATAATAAAAATTAGGACAGAAATCAATGAATTTGAGAACAAGAAATCAATAGAGAATACCAATAAACCCAAAAGCTGGTTCTTTGAGAATATTAATTAAAATGGTAAGTTTCTAGCCAAGTTAACTAGGGAAAAAGATGACACAAATTCCTAATGTCAAAAATAAAACATGGGACATTGTTATTTATCCTTTGGATATTAAAAAGATCATACAGTAATATGAAAACTTCTATTCCTACAAATTTTATAACACAGGTGAAACATACCAACTCCTTGAAAGACTCAACCAATCAAACTCAAACAAGAAGCAATAAAAAAATCTGAACCGGCCTATATTTACAAAAGAAGCTGAATGAACCATTAATAAGCTTCCAAAACAGCGAACATCTGGTCCTTATGGGTTCAGTGGTAAATTCTACCAAACATTTAAGTAAGAAATTATAGAGTCTTTACAATCTCTTGCAGAAGATAAAAGCATAGGAAATACTTCCTAACTCATTTTATAAGGTCATCATTACCTTAGTACCAAAACCAAATGAAAATCAACTAAAGTAGATCATCACATTGAAGACTAACAGAAAAATAAGAAATCAATAGATGCAGAAAAAGTATTTAATAAAAATTTAATCTCCATTCAAGAAAAAAAAAATGCTCAGCAAACTAGGAATGTTAGCATGTGACCCAGGGAGACTCCAGGACCCCCAAACTTGAATGATTTAAATGGGTCTGTTGATCACTGCACACAAAAGAAAAACAGATTCAGTGTGAAAAATTTTAATGAAGTTAGTATTCATAGAGAGAGAAAAGAAAGGATCTTAGTTTCCCAAACACTCAGTTACCCATCCGCTCATGGGTAAATGCCCAGCGGAAGAGAGTTGGCCTGAGGTTGTCACAAGTCTAAGGTCCCTTCTGGTGGGGACTGTAGGAAGGGTATGAAAAGGACCAGACAAGTCTGGGAAGAAAGGAGCAAAGTCAAAGTACAAATCAACATAAAGACTCCCATTGCCGGCCTCCCCAGTGGCAGAGCAGTTAGGCGCTGCACTGTGGAGCTGTAGGCAGCAGTAACGCGAGTTCTATGCCCCGCTGGGGAGATTCCCACATGGTGCAGCAGACCTCTCCTGCCTCGCCCACTGCTACCCTCAGCAGTGTGTTTCCAGCGATCTGCCTGTTCTGCTCCCCACTCAGTCTCTGGTGAACCCTCTCGCCGCCCCACACCTCTGGCCTGTACCCCAGCTTGTATGCATAAATAAATAAATAAATATTTTTTAAAAAAAGACTCCCATTGCCAGCCTCCCTGATTTGTCTCTCTCCCACGTGTTTCTTCCAAGTGTTTCTATATGTCTCTTCTCCACATATCTTCTCCAAGTCTCCAAATTTCTGTTGCAAGTCCAAAAATCAAGAAGCAAGCATACCCTTTATATCCAGGTGTCTCTCCCTAAGCTCACCAGCTTTCCATATTATTTATCATCATGGGGGCTACTCAGTTCTGCCGTTCACTAAGTGGGGCAGGGAACAACGTACCTCCCCTAACAGGAATACAGGGAGCTTTTTCTAGGTGAGAACAACTTCAACTTAAATCTTACAGTTAACATATTACTTAATGGTAAGAAACTAAAAGTCTCCCTGCTTGGTACACTTGTCCTTGAACTACTGCTTTCAAATTTGTACTGTAAGTCTTGGCTAATGAAGTAAAGCAAGACAAGGAAGTAAATGATACAGTGATTAAGATGGAAGAATTAAAAGTGCTTTTGTTTACAGATGACATGATTGTCTATGCAGAAAATCTGAAATAAGCAACAGAAAAGCTATTTGAACTAATAAAGCAAGATTGCAGGATACAATTGAACATACAAAAGCCAATTTCATTCATATATAACAAGAATTTGTAATTGGAATCTGAAATTAAAAATATAGGGCCATCTATATTAGCACTACAAAAATAAGTTTAAGTATAAATGTAGTAATATATGCACAAAATTTGCATAAGGAACATGACAAAGTTGATGAAAGAGGTCAAGAACTAAATAAATGGAGAGATATTCCATGGTTATTGATAGGTAGCTTTAAAATTGTCAACATGTTCTTCCAAACGTGATTGCATCATCCCAAAAAGATGTTCTTGCCAACTATTGCCAATAATTCTTGCTAATTTTATCTGTAGATTCAATGCATTCCTAATCAAAATCCCATCAAATTACATTGTGATAGTGATAAACTGATTCTAAAGTTTATATAGGAGGAGGAAAAACCTAGAATAGTCTAGATTGTATTTAAGGGGAAAAAAAGCATAGGATAAACAGTACTGAACTTCAAGATTTTCGATACCACCAACATAAATAAGACAATGTGGTATTGATAAAAAAACAAATATAGACAAATAGACAAATCTACAGACAGAAAGAACCCTAAAATAGACCCCTATAAATATAGTTAACTCATCTTTGGGATGAAGCAAAGGTAGTAAAATAGTACTAAGAGAGTATTGTTTTGTTTTTGTTTTTGTTTTTCCCCAAAAAAATTATGCTAGAAAAACTGGGCATTCACATGCAAAAAATAAAAAAAAAAAAAATCACTCTAGACACAGACCATACATCTTTCACAAAAGTTAAAGTGAATCATAGGGCCTCCCTGGTGGTGCAATGCATTAAGCACAGCACTATAAACCTACACAGAGCCACCACCACAGCACAAGTCTGATTCCCGCCCAGGGAGATTCCCACATGGCGCAGCAGACTTCTCCTGCCTCACTCGCTGCTCCCCTCAGCAGTATACTTCAGTCAATCTGCCTGTTCTGCTCCCCACTCTGTCTCTGGTCAGTCCTCTCAACACCCCTCACATCTGGTCTAATCCCAGCTTGTATGCATAAATAAATAAATCTTTAAAAATAATATTTAAAAATAAATAAAATAAATCACAGACATAAATGTAATTAAAAAAAACTATAAAACCTCCTCAAATATTAAAATGTCTAAATGACCTTAGTTTTGGCAATAGTTTCTTAGATACAACATTAAAGCCATGATGCACGAAAGAAATAATTGATAAGTTATACTTCACTAAAATTAATGACTTATTTTACATAAAAGAAAATGAGAAGTCAACTCACAGACTAAGAAAATTTTCAAAAAATTTAGTTAAGGGCTGCTGTCCATAATATACAAAAAAAAAATGATTAAAATTCAACAATAAGAAAATGAACCATCTGGTTAGAAATTGGGCATGAGACCTGAACAGTCATCTCACCAAAGAAGATATGCTTGTGCCAACTGAACAAGTAAAAATATGCTCAAAATCATATGCCATTAAAGACATGCACTTTTAAAAAAGATACCAATATATATTTACTACAATGGCCAAAATCCATGGGCTTTTAAGGATGTGGAGCAACATATGGGAATGCAAATTGTCATTGCCAATTTGAAGAGTTAACAGTTTCTTACAGAATAAAACATGCTGTTACTGTAGAACCCATTAATCACAATCCTTGGAATTTAATGAAATGAAATGAAATCTTATGCCCACCAAGAGTATATAAGTGTTGCCTTTTCCCCAGATTCTTGCCAGCATTTGTTTTCTCTTGCTCTTTTTTTTTTTTAAGATTTATTTATTTTTGCATACAGGCTGGGGTGCAGGCCAAAGGTGTGGGGCGGTGAGAGGGTTCACCAAAGACAGAGCAGGGAGCACAGTCAGATCACCAAAATACACTGCTGAAGGGAGCAGAGGGCAAGGCAGGAGAGGTCTGCTGCTCCATGTGGGAATCTCCCCTGCCACGCATTGAACTTGCTCCGCAGCTGACTTGCTCTGCAGCTGACGACAGCTACACAGCTCTGTGCTTAACCTGTTGTGCCACCAGGGAGGCCCTCTCTTGCTCTTTTGATAGTACACATCCTAACAGTGTAGTGAGATGATACCTCATGGTTTTAATTTGCATTTCTTCAATCATAAGTTACATTGGGCACCTTTGAGTGTACCTGTTGGCCATCTGTGTGTTTTCTTCGGAAAAATATCTATTCAAATACTTCACCCATGTTTAAGTGGATTATTTGGTATTTTGTTTAGTTGCATTGTTCCCTATTGAATTGTATGAGTTCTTTATTTTAGAAATTAAGTGTTTATCAAATATGTGGTTTGCAAATATTTTCTCTCATCCCATATATTGCGTTTTCATCTTGTTGATGATTTTCTTTGCTGTGCAGGAGCATATTTTAATTTTATGTAGTTCTACTCGGTTTTCATTTGTTTTCAGTGTCAGAACAAAAAATCATTGCCAAGACCAATGTCAAGGAAACTGGCAATTAGGTGTTTTACTATTTCAAGTATTACATGCATATCTTTAATTCATTTTAAGATTTTTTTGTGTATGGTGTAAGGTAGGGGTTCAGTTTTATTTTGCATCTTACTACAGTTTTCCCAACACTGGTTGTTGAAGAGATTATATTTCCCATTCTATATTTTTGCCTCTTTGTTCCTGAAGAACTGCAGGATATAATTTCTAAACTAGTGGTAAAAGAGGGAAATGGAGAAAAATAGTTGAATGTGCAGTTATAAATGACAGAGATAATCAGGTTTATTTTATTTAATTCAAATAAATTGATGAGTAAGCCTCAGTTCTATAATACCAAAAAAAAAAAAATGCTAAAAATAAAAGGAGGACAAAGTCTACACTAAAATAGAACTACTGCAGGTTATTTTAACTCATATAACATTAATATAAAAACAATTTTAAGGAAGAACAGGTATAATACATAATGGTAACATCTGAGCTTGTTTGTGTTCATCAACTTAGCTTAAGATACGTGTAGGCAACACTAGCAGACATTTTTCCATTCTAATCATAGTGAGCTACCTTAATATACTTATTTAGTAACTTAAAGCAAAAAATTAGTAAGGTTATAAATTAATTCCATCAAGCACATCAGTATTAATGTGGCAGGAAAGAGACAGGTGTATGTGTTGATAATGTTTAAATTAAAATTGTGCTCTAACAAACAGGCATTATTGCGCAAAAGCCTTCTATAATTCACCTCTCCAATGAAAATATTTATATTATCAATGAAATACAATTTATTTATTTTTTTTAAATCACAGGACATCTCCATCTAGTTTTTCATGAACATTTAATGAAAAATGTTTATTTTATTATAGTAAGCATTATGAGGTAATTATTTTTTTGGCTCTCTATAAAATAGTGCACAATTTACAACTAGCACTTAGCCATAATGTTAAAGATGACTAATTTAAAAATGTATGCCCATGGTACATAATAGATTCATGATTATTAAATATGCATCCATTTTTATGAACATCTATGGAAATGTACTAGATCTACTCAAAACTATTCTTATCTATAGCTTTTCATTTGGAAAAACCAGGAACTTTTTTTGTATAAGCTTTACAGTCTGTCCTATACTTCAATACAAGTGTATCATAAATGTTTAATATAATGACTACTATTTTAGTATAAAGAGAAAATGGAAAATGGTTGAAATATGAATCATACTTGACTTGTATAACATATTTAATCTTATTAAATATTATTATTATTTGTTTTACTTTTCAAGCTTATACTGTTCTCTGGAGAAGAAATTTAAATTCAAATACAATTATAGACCATTTTTTAAAGTAAGATTATTGGATGGCATATTTGAATGGAAATTCTTCTTACCAGACAATCCTGTGCTTTAAAAGGTCTTTTATTAATGAAGAACTTGTACCTATAGAACTTTATTGTGTTGTTTTATTAAATTTAAAGGTTTGATCCTACAGCATCAATAATATTAAAAATGAAACATATTTCTACTCAAAAACCTTATTGCATATTGTTTTTTCCCTACTGTAGACATTTTTTATAGGAATTATTTGGTTTGCAGTAGAATCTCAAGCAAATCAAAATATCTGAAATATTTTGAAAATTAAAAGGGAAAAAATCTTTTAAAGAAAACTCCTGAAATCTGCTGTCTTAATTCTTGTATAAAATAGACTACAACACAAAAAAAAGACAATAGAAAATTGACTTTTGTAAGACTCTCAAAATATACAATGATCTTGTCATATATTTTCTCAATTAGTATCCTATCTTAAATGTTACTTCATTACTTACTTGAAGTCACATATATGTACATTTTCAACATTTTCAAACTGGCATTAATACATTTCCATATAAAATCCAAATTGTTATGGAAGATTATTTTAATTTGAAAATTATCTAAAATACAAATGAACAAACATTTATCAAGGATTTTTAATATGGAAGAACTAGGAATCAGGTATCACTGTAAATCTCAAAGTTAAGAAATGGGTAATGAGTACTAACGGATAAGTGGATAAGTATTACTTATCCATTATTTGTTTTCTCTGTAGTGTCGATTACCTGCAATATACTGTGGTATTAAAAGAGTACAAGAAAGATACCAGGTGGTGGGGGGAAGCAAATTCATGTAACTTATATAACTTGTATATTGTTATAATTTTTATATTTTATTATTACTTATTGTTAATATCTAACTTTTCCTAATTTAAAATTAAATTTTATCATAGGTATATATTGGACAAAACATAGCATATACAGGGTCTGATACTATCTGTAGTTTCAAGCATCCACTGGGGGTCTTGGAAGTATCCTCAGTGGACAAGGAAAGACCACTGTACTGTAGGAGTCCTAAAGAGTGCAACCACTGAAAGAAGTGATTCTTGCGTTCAAGGCCTACAATCTATATAAGAAGAAAAAGCATGTGAAATAGTGAGAGACAACGTTATTCATAACCATATTTCTATATTTAAAGTTAGATGCGAGGTGTAAGCCTGGACTAGTAGACAAATTTTAGCTTTCAGTTATTCCCTATTTTGTTCCTTGATATAGCTAGACTGGATCACTGCACACTTACAGATCCTATAGCCCTATGGCCTACCAAGATGATTGGTTCTCTTTTATAGCCCAGGACTGAGATTCCTGTCAAATCACATTTAGACTTTACTCAAATAAAAGAGAACACTCAGTGACACCACTGTCCTTATTTAATAACAAATTCAGGATCAGTGTATATTAAGTGAAGAGGGAAAAAACAAAGTATGAGTAATATTAGCAAGAAGAAACGTTAGAATAGAAGTTAAAATGTCTACATTGTAATATTAATAGAACAGTCCTGTGTAAACACCAAATTTTAAAACACATTGAAAGTTATGGAGCAAACTGTAAGAAGACAAAAAAATACCATCACTTATCATTATTTTTTTAGATAGATCTTATCTATTTCAAGAACTAAAAAAGTCTAAGGATACCGATACCATAGATTAAGAAAATTGTAATTTTCTTTTCAACATGATTCCACCCACAGCTTTAGAGGCAGTGGGATTACTCTCAGTTTCTCAAGTTACAATGATTGTTATTTTTGGCTTATGCTGTGAGCTGCTACCTGTATCTTCGCCTTTTTGGTATTTTATTGAGAAGAAGTGCTATTAATGTCTGCTAGTCAAATACAATACAAACATATCATCAGTTATTATAATGATGCTTTAAAAAACTCATTAGATCCTAACATATATGTTTAGGTAAAATAAAGAAATGAAACTCAGATGAATTAACTTGAGCACTAATGCTCATTACTTAACTTTCTTTATTGCTACTTTCTTTATTGCTATAACATGTCAGTGGGGAAGAGAAAATATAAACAACCAAAACTAATTTCATTTTCAAAGAACTTCAATTAAGTGCTAAATTATATATTTTATTTTAATTGTATCTCTTGAAAATTATATAATTGATATTTTCTGAATCACTGATAAACTGTTAATTCCACAATTTTTAAAAAATATCCCATGCCTACCTACTACATGCTTATTAGTTCATTTATTAACTTATAATCATTTATTCCTTACCTAGTATGTAGCAAGCATCAGCTTTATTTTTTAGGACCCAACATCACACAAGAGAGAGATTATGCTTGGTTTTATCAAATTTATGGTCTATACTAACTCTCCATAAATAATTACTCAAGTCATTGTTTATTTTCTCTAGTAAAACAAATAATACATACACATTTTTATCTCCAGGAAGCATAATTTAGTTAGGTAAATAAAAGATGCATACACTAAAGTTATCTAACCATGTAAATCAGCATTATAACTAGAATGCTATGGTGGACATAAATGAACAGTACACGTCTTTCTTTCCCAAGAAAGAATGTGTTGCCCCAAACATCAATCAAATCTCCTTTTATCGGTGCTTTCATATTTTGGTGTAGCTATTGAAAGCCATGTTATACAAGGGTATTTCCTCCCTGTGATGACCCACATTTAATGACTCATCAACCCTGTGGTCAGAGAGCCCGGTCCCCACCACAGTTGAGAAACAATTCTGATGTACCTGCTTCACAACTCCTTGTGAGGATGGTCCAAGTTTTGCCGGTTGCTCCTTACAGTTGGCTCTTCCCTCTGACCAGTCCTTTATATTTCTACTTATTTCTTTTGCAGTTGCTATATGTTAGTAAATATCCTTTTCATTAAACTCTACCTCAAAGTCTGACCTGACTGAAGAAATCAAACTTTGAGAATTTGCAGTGAGAGTTGTGCTAGAAAGCAGATGATAAGGTGTGATTTTTGGAGCTGTATCCTATACTGCGTAGCCTGCAATGAGGACCCCAAAATGAGCATTAGGTAGAGCAGCCACTTCTGGCACAAAAATATGATTCAATACTTAAAATGTTATTGATAGTAAATTGAGATGATTAACTTGTGGAAGGCAAGGCACTATCTATTTTGATTTATAAGTTAGTCAAGGAGTTTGGAAGGAAATTGTTAAGAATAAAGATAATGGTGTTAGATGGTTACTGCTAAGTGCCTTTGATACCTTATAGAAATAAAAGTATAAGAATCCAGTGATTAATAGACAATTGAAAACCCTGTATGAAAGTCATGGCCTCCCTAGAAATGTACAAAGAACCTCTCATCTTACGAATCAAGAAGACAGAAGGCAGAGAAATGTGAAGATCAGGCACAGAGCTTAATAATCAGACCATTCCAGAGAATTTCAGAGTAGGTTAAATGCCAATCAAGGCATATCCGTTATGTCAAGGTAAGTACACTAGTTGGGGATTAACAGTACAATGACAGTTGAGATGGTGGCATATAGATGAAAGTCAATGAAAATGTTAAAACCACACTTTTCTGAACCGGTTGATCATGAAGAATATCAAAGCTCTTCCTCTTAATAGTTAATACCCTCCACTTACTTGAACAAATTGCAGATGCCGTATCGAGCAAGACAACCTCTGCCTATCCCACTTGTTTCTGAATTAAGCAATGACATAAGTTAATTGGCTAACAGAGAGAAAAAAAATAACAGGAATATATTCCCTCAAAGTGGTAAGACATACCAACATATACCAGCAGGAGCAAGGGAAGAATGTATAGGACTTGATTCTTAGGATACTTGCTCTCAGGGACTGCAATATAAAACTGAATTAAGGAGCATTTATTTCATTTGGGAGCATTTTCTCAAGACTTCGATTTAAATGTTCCAGCAATAACTCCTGGAGACATAGGGAACTCACTACGAGCATGGCTACTAGGAGCAGGAAAAAGTCAATGGCCCATGATAATTGAAATTAAAATGCCAGAATTGCATGGTAGACTGTGGAAAATAGGATTAAAAGTCTTAGGAACATGAACATGCTGGAGTGAATAAACCATGTAAGACAGGAATTCTCACCATGCAGGGCACAGAGGATATGCCATTACAAACTAGTTGTATGCACATGTGTGTATGTGTGTGTGTAACACACTTACATCTATCTATCTATTTCTCTATCTAATATAGCTGAAGATAAATATTTCTATTTTGGATGCATCAATATATATTCCTGTCTTAGATAAATGAGTATATATTTCACATATACACATGAATTTATTATAATACATTGGTTCTTATGATTATGTACACTGAGAAGTCTACACTCAGTTATCTCTGGACTCAGGAGAGCACACAATGTAAGTGGAGTAGATCTAGTCTGATTCTGAAGGCCTGGAAATCAGGAGAGCTGATATTATAGGTTCAGTCCAAATGCTGGTAGACTCATGCCCCAGAAAGAGCTGATGTTTCAGTTCAAGTCTGAAGGTGGAAAAAAACAACAACAAAAACAGGGCTTCCTTGGGGGCCCAGGGGTTAAGTCTCAGCATTATCACCACTATGGCTTCAGTTTGATCCCTGCCCAGGGTATCTAACCCACATATGGTGTCTCAGACCTCTACTGTCTCACCCGTTGCTCCCCTTAGCAGTATCTATCAGTAGATCTGCCTGTTCTGTTCCCCACTCTGTCTCTGATGAATCCCCTTACCTCCTCCCCAACACACAGAAACACACACCTGTGGCCTACACATCAGTTCTGGTATGCAAAAAAAAAAAAAAAAAAGTAACAAAAGCAAAAAAAAAAAAAGTGTCTTCCTGGAACAGTCAGGTGAGACAGATAAATCCCCTGTGTCAGGGAGGAAAAGTCTTTTTGTTCTTTACTGGCTTTCAAGCTATTGGATGACAATCTACTACTGAGAAGGGCAATCTGCTTTTATTGAGTTTTCTGATTGAAATGCTAATCTCATCTAACAACATCCTCACAGACATACCCAGAATGTCTGATCAACTATCTGAGCAGTCTGTGTGGGCCAGAAAAGTTAATACATGAAGTAAACCACCAAAATGGAAAGGCTAATCAGAGATTTTTGAAACTGTTCTTTCACCATGATAGTAAATTAACAAAAAATCATGTTGTTTTACAAGAATGAAGAAAAGTTAGTGTTATCATTAAAGACCTAAAGATGCAAGGATAGTGGTAACACATCACATCTTCATTTCTAATTTATCAGTCTGGACTTAGATAAATCAGATGGATTCTAGAAAGTGGAGGTAGATAACACAGACTCACATATATGATAGGCTCAATTTTACCCACTGTAATATATGTTGTACCTTTATTACTACAACAGATAAATATGGATTCAACTGCATGAAATGTACCCATAAATTTGGTGAATATGTTATTTTATAATTTAATCATTAAGAGAATAAGAACAGCCTGCATTCATGTGAAATGAACAACTTTATAGCAATGGAGTTATCATTGCAAACTCAAGACCATGAGTCCATTGGCAATATTCCATATCACTGATAAAGCATACTGTCTCGATGGTTTATTGAAATGGTCTGCTAACGTGCAGCTCAAGCACTAGGTTGGGGTAATAAGAGAACGGACAGTATCATTATACCAAAAACCTTTACATGTCACTGTCTTACCAAGAGGAAGAATACAGAGGTATGGAAAACAAGGGGTTTAAAGAAAAATTTCCACCTTACCATTATTCCTAGTAACCCACTAGAGTCCTCTGCATTCCTATCTGCATGACTGCATAATTAGAGGTCATGGTCCCTTTAATAATCAGAGTTCTGCAGAAAACCACCATATGATTATGGAGGTTGTTGAATACAAAATCTGTAGTACAGGTTAAGAAACTAGAGACACAGGAGAAATCATTGTGCAGCTCTATTCCCTAGACTCTCAGGCAGTGGCCCAAGAGGGCCAAAGTGCAGTGGAGTCTGAGGCAGTCTAATGGAGAATTCCCTTTTGCTAGGGCAGGATAGTCTATATGTCCCATTCAGAACTCCAATAGATTGGATGACATTTATCAATATTATGGGAGAACAATCACGTTTCAACATTTGATTTTATTGGATTTAATTTCAAAATCAATAAAATCACATTTAATGATTTAAATGTTAATCCCATTCAAAAATATCCTTCAAGTTGGGACATAAAATTAATCATCACAGATGCACTCCTTGTCAACTTGGCACTCACATTCACCTCATTAAAACACACTTAATCTCACATAGCTAAAAAATAATGATATAGGTAAGGCAACCTGTAGGATAGAAAAAGCTTATCTAAGAAAAGTATAGAAAGTATTCTCCAATAAAGGCATTTGATCTCCTTTCAATGTTAAAATAAAAGCAGTTCCAACTTAGGGTGATAATTATAAATTTAGATTATACAATATGATCAATAATAAGATGTAAAAACAGCTGGGTGGGGTTGAACAAGTTGGTAGAGAAGTAGATGACATAGATTTGGTGTCTATCATTAATTTTGGGGAATTCTTACTCATTATTGCATCAAAGATTTCTTCTCTCCCATTTTCTCCTCTCTTCCTGGTATTCCATTACACACATCAACTTTTGTAATTACTTTTGAATCACTTTTGTAATTTGTAATTGCAATTACCTTAAAAGAATTACCTCCTGTAATTGTCCCACTTTTCTTAGATAATCTTTTCTGTCTTTTTCTTCTTTTTTTAAATTTGTATTTGAGTTTTGGGAATTTCTGTTGACATTTCTTCATGCCCACTATTTCCTGAACTCTGTCTATTTTACTGATAAGACTTTTAGTGGCATTTTTTCATTGCTCCTTACAGTGATTGCTAGCATACTTTGCATCCTTTCTTCAAATGTCCATGTGTCTGCTTGCATTATCCATCTATTCTTTCATGTTTCCACTTTTTCCAGTGCAATGTTCTGCATGTTAATCATAATTATTTTAAAATCCCAACATCCCTGCTATATAAGAATCTGATGCTGGTTCTGATGCTTTCTCTGTTTCTTCAAACTGTGACTTTTTATCTTTGACCTTCTAATACTTAGTTGAAAGCAGGACGGGAAATACGGGGTAAAAGGAATTGGTAAATGGGTGGCTCATGTGTCTATGTTTATGCTTCCGATCGGAGGCAGATCGTGTTTATTGTGTGACTTAGCCAAATTCCTTCCAATATTCTTATTTTTGTTTCCCTTGTTATCTTCGGTTTTTCCTAGAAATTTCATAAATAAGGTCTGGGCTTAGCATTCCTATGCCTCTAAATCTTTGTTACTATAGGAGCTCTATTTATGTAGTGGAAAGGTATGGATTAGGAAGGATAGCATTCTATAATCCTGTTATTAGTGAGTTTACTCCCCAGGGCTGTGACTTTCACAAGTAAAATTTCTGAGGCTATTTCCCCACCCTGATTACTTGATACAGAAGGCTAGAGGGGGTTGAGAGATGCATTTCCCTTCCCTCATGTCAGTTAGGTGCTGGTCAGCTACAGTTGGTGAAATAGTTTGTCTTGATAGATATTAAGAACAGAATTCTGTGAATAAATTTTTAAATGACTACTCTACACCTACCCTGTCAGAAGCATCAGGATTTTTCCCTCAAGAGAATTCAGAAAATATATCTTTTATTTAAAAAACGCAGAATGAACCTGCATTATTGAGAAAATTCAGTCTGAAAACATTATAAAAAATAATTTATAACAAAAATAACAATAATAAAACACCACAGCACAAATTTAATAAAGTATGAACTATATTATTTTATAGACAAATGTATAAGACAGTCAAAACAATTACATGAATGGTGACCTATAACATGTTTCCAGATGCAAAAGTTTCATATATAAAATGTTCAGTCTCCCCTAGATAACTTACAAAATTAATCTATCTTCAAAAAACAATTTCATTCTAAAATCACTGTTGTTAGTTCACAACAGAAGTGAGAATCAGCTAAATAAAATAGGAGAAGGCAGGGGCATCGTTCAAGGAGCAGAGAGACAAAACTACATCTACCCAAAAATGAACAGTAAAAAAAAAAAAAAAAAAATCTACCTTGTGCTTCTACCCTATGTAACTGTGTAGAATAAATCAGAGATTGATTCACTCAGAAAACTGTTTCATGGGTAAACAAAGGAAAAGCTTGAGAATTCACAAGAACAGAAGTGACATTCTTGCATAGCATCATTTCTAGGAGGGGAACAATTAACTTAGAACAGAAAAACAACTGAGATATTTAGAAGTAAAAGAAAAGAAAGAAAGAAGTAATAGAAATTAATGATCCAACAGAAACAAGAAGATCTTGAAACTGGGAGACACAATTTATCTCTCACAAAACAAAAAAAAAAAAAATGAGATTTTTGAACTAGAATTTACTTCTTACTATTGTTGGTCTTGGAAAGATGAAAAACTTGAAAAAGAACCATAATAGAAAGGTAGTATATTATCTCTATATAAATTCAATATGAATAAACAGAAAATGTTCCATTAAAACATATTAATTGATACTCACCAATAAAAGACCACAAATCAAGAGACCATTGTAAAATAAAACTGAAAAATTTTCACCATATGAAATTCAAAGTGTCTTAATGAACACAGACAAAAAGTTACAACTTAGCAAATCAAGAAAAATAAAAATTTCTGACAACATTAAAGGTATCCATAGGATGCTAAATTTACCCATAATGGGTTAAGAAGAAAGAAAATTGCCAAGAAAACAAATATCAGAAGTTTTTTTTTTAATTACACAGTTATGTTCATCTATAAGATAATTAAACCTGTCACGAAAATCTAAGAAAACTAAAAGTGATCTATAATTGACTGTATTTTTTTTAAAAGATTTATTTATTTCTACATACAAGCTGGGGTACAGGCCAGAGGCGTGGGGCAGCGAGAGGGTTCACCAGAGACAGAGTGGGGAGCAGAACAGGCAGATCAGAAATACACTGCTGAGGGGAGCAGCGGGCGAGGCAGGAGAGGTCTGCTGCACCATGTGGGATTCTCCCTGGCTGGGTGTCGAACTCTCATCGCGTGCTGCCGACAGCTCCACAACCCAGCGCTTAACCACTGCGCCACCAGGGAGGCCCTAGTTGACTGAATTTTAACTCAACTTTTGATAATGCAAAACATTTTCAATTAACTTAGTTACCTGTCACAGGTTGTGTTCTCCAGGAACCAAACTCAGAGAGATCATTTGTACAGATTTGAACTTGCAGGCTGATTCCTGGGAGCATCTCTGGGAACAGCACCGGTGGAAGGGTAGAGAAGCTCTTGAATTGGAAATGGTCTGGAGGAGTTGTCTTACTTTGAGCCAAAATGTTGGGATATCATATTCCTCACATCTATCAATAGCTGAATTGCCTCTGGAAGTGTATCACTTTGAATGAGGAGCTCCATTCAACTGAAATAATTCTTTTTTTTTTTAATTTAAAGCACATTTTTTCATACATAACTGTTAATTTTTGGACTGTGTTTGATATCTCCCCTCAGAAGTAGTCCCCATAGTTTTTCCACTGCCACAGCACCCGTGATCCATGATCCGAGTCCCTTGTGTTCATCCCTCTGCTTTTTTTCACCTCTTCCCTTAATTTTCCATTGACAAATGATTGGATAGAGCAAATAGACATATACGTAATACAATATATAATAATTGTAT
The DNA here is from genome assembly GCA_004024925.1 of Scalopus aquaticus. Taxonomy (NCBI): domain Eukaryota; kingdom Metazoa; phylum Chordata; class Mammalia; order Eulipotyphla; family Talpidae; genus Scalopus; species Scalopus aquaticus. The sequence continues at coordinate 102,220 of PVIJ01001063.1, forward strand.
ATTACATATACACTAATAAAGCTTATATTTTGTGTCTCTATATTAATATAGCATATATTATATATTAATGTTATAAAATATTCACTATAATATATATGAATAAAATAATTGAAATTGTATATTGTATATAATACATGCATAGTGTTTCAAATAAAATTTGGTCAAAGTGATTGATAGTGTTGATTGTATATTCCATGTCTTCAGGAACTTTTGTCGTTATTCTATATGTTGCCAAGAGCAGGGTGCTAAATTCTTTATATCTACTTATGGAAATTTCTATAGTAATAAACATTTTCCACATTCTTACAGTTATTTATCAACTGTTGGTTTGTTTTGTTGCTCAAATGTAATGTACATAAAGATTTATGAATACTATGTATTCCTGACAAATGAATCCTATTACTGTTCTGAAAATATTCTACTTATTTGCCACTGCTAATACTCTGTTTTTAATCATACTTTTATTTTCTACAGCATTGTAATCAGTACATAGTTGTATCTTGCTTTTTAAATCTATTCTAGCTGTCTCTGAATTTTGACTGGTTCATAATCATAAATATGGTTGATTTAGGTCCATTATGTTAATTATCTGATTTCTGTTTTTCTCTTCTTTTTTTTTTTTGCTGTTTATCTATTTGTTCCAATTTTCCCCCTTATTTGAATTATTTTTAATACTTTTTTGAGAAGAACTGAACTTCTTTCAGTATTGGTTCTTCTACAGATTACATTATTTATCTTTAATTTTTCACACCTTTTTTAGAGTTAATTTGTACCACTTCATTTTATAAGAAAATCTACACTATTTTATTTCATTATGGTCAAAGATATAAATGCTGAAAATGGTGAAGTAGCAGTTTTCAAACTGTCTGTGTGTGTGTGTGTGTGTGTGTGTGTGTGTGTGTGTTGGAAATACTATTTCAAATAAAATTTTATGACATTCTGAAAAATCAGATTAACTTAACCTCTGACTAAATTTAGAATAGATATATCACTACCTTTGGTATTTGTGAAGAACTATGTCTGAGGTTCTGTTGAACCATTTGAGATCTACTAATACAGAGAGTGAGATCAAGTTTAGTTACTTATAAGAACCCTTTCACCTCTAAAATTTTACATTATCACTTGTGTCTGTAGCATCTGATATGGTGTTATGTAAGTTTTAGGAGTAGAAGTGTTGGCATTTGGCAACTGCAGGTGAATGGCTACATGTAATCCTGCTGTAAGTCCCATCAGAATTATTGCCCTTATTCAGTGCCCAGAGGGGAGTAGTCCCCAAAGATGGGCCTACCAGACTTCTGATATCTAGGGCTTTCAATGTGTTAGTTTCCAGTGAATCATCATTACAAGGAAGCTGTAAAAATTGATGTTTAAGTGATCTAAAATATTAAGTGATCTAAAATAGCAGAGCTGAACAAGAAGCCAAATTATAACATGACAATTTAGTACTCCAGTGAGTTAAAAAGATGAAAACATTCAAAAACAGTCCTTAGGCAAGATTTCTTGAGACTCCATTCTCCCACACTGTGGAAATCTTTTCAAGGGAATGGAATTTTTGAAATCTGAGTTAGGCTCTCACTTGGTTAGTGCTACCTACACCCTGACCAATTTCTTCCTTTAATCCTTAAGACTATGCCATCCTCATCTTCGGCAGTGAATTCATTCTTTTCTGTTATCTCCACATGCACTAAATTAACCTCTTAGAAATCTTAGGACAAATTATCATAAACTTGGTGACTTAAAGCAACAGAAATATATCTTCTTACAGTTCTAGGTGTTGGGAGTCCAAAATTAAGGTGTTGATAGTGCTGTGGTCTCATTGAAGGTTCTAAGAAAGACCTGCCTTTCCCTTTCTGGGTAAAGAGGTTGGGGCAGTCCTTGGCAAGAGCTGTATCAATTTAATTTCTGCTACTGTCATGTCTTCCCTGGGTGACTCTGCATCTTTGACTTCCATTTTCCTCTCCATATCTCTGTATCTGAATCCAAAGTTCCCTCTTCTTACAAAGAGAACAATCCAATTGGGTTTAGGATCTACCCTAATCCAGTATGGCTTCATCTGGAATTGATTACATCTGCAAAATACCCTATTTCCAAATAAGGTTACATTCAGAAGTTCTAAGTGAATGTGAATTTGAGTCCAACACAATCCAAGTCAGTATTTATGCTTGACAAGCAACAGCTTAAACACAGTAAAAGCTAGCATGAAGCAGTAACAGCGCAAGTCATTCTACCAAGAATTAAACATTTCTTCATTGACACAAAAGTTTTTTACAGTAGGTGACTATGGTGGTAGTGGCAGGATGATGATATAAAAATCTGAGAACAGGGCCTCCCTGGTGGCGCAGCAGTTAAGTGCTGCACAGTGGAGCTGTCGGCAGTGGCGAGGCGAGTTCAACTCCTGGCCGGGGATATTCCCACATAGTGTGGCAGACCTCTCCTGCCTCACCTGCTGCTCCCCTCATCAGTGTATATCCATTGATCTGTCTGTTCTGCTCCCCACTCTGTCTCTGGTAAACCCTCTCACCTCCCCATGCCTCTGGCCTGTACCCCAGCTTATATGCATAAATAAATAAATATTTTTTAAAAAATCTGAGAACAAAGTACAGAATTGCAATAAAGACTTCAGAGATTTCAATTAGACATAGTAAATGTCTTTGGAACTTAACTTGGGAGTAAGATATTGTTAGAGGATTTGCATAGTATTGCAGGGAAGTTTCCACGTTCCCTGTCCCACCTAATGAAGAGACTTGGAGAAGACAAATGGAACAGATAAACACATGAAGAAGAAGACATGCTTGCTTCTCTGCTTTGGACTTGAAGCAGGGACTTGGGCACATAGAAGGAGATGTGAAATTCATACATATAGACACTCGGAAGAGAAACAGGTGAAAGACCTCTGGAGTGGCTGACAATGGCAGCTGTCACCTTACCCTGATTTGTTCTTTAATTTTGTGTCTTCGATTCCAGACTTCCCTGGTCCCTTTTACCCCTTTCCAATAATATCCCACTAGAAGGTGCCTAAAACTTGTGGTAAGCTGCAGGCCTCAGTGGCCCCATGTGAGGTCAATGCTGTTTGGCTGGTCATTTACCCACAATGGAATGAGTAACTTTAGATGTTTCATTGGGAAACTATTATCCTTTCTTCTCTTCTCTTTCTATGCACACTAATTCTATTAAAGTTCTTTAACACCTTAAGAGAATGCTTTGTCTTCACATGGTGATGATGGCATAAGCCATTCAGAGCATGCAGGTTTGGGGGCTCCCAGGGAACCCTTCAGTCTGCCTCCAAACAGCATGTCAGGTTTAACAAAGCTACTCCATGCTATTGCTGCCTTGGCTCCATTTTGTTTAGTCATATTGTTTTCAGGGACCTGAGAGTGACACCAGTCTCTCAGGCAACCACAGGGTTATAAGCAAATATAAGTTCCTAATATGATTTTTCTAACAGTCCTTTGATCAATAGTCACTCCCACTTGTAAGGGCCTTCTTCTGTGTGTCCCTGCCATAAATCCCAAAGCCCTCCACCATGAACCCTAATAAAACATGTGCTCCAGGTACTGCCTCTCTCTCTCCCTGCAGTCTGACTTAAACTCCCTGTGTGAAGATCCAGGCATGTCATGTACTTTCTCCAGGACTTGTAGTCATAGACTTGTCTATTTCAGCTCTTTTGTCCACTTTGTTGTACTGTGACTCATTATCCAACATACTGTGCTTCTCTTAAGCAATTACTAATTTGACAAAGTCATAGCACTTTAACCAAATCATGACAATAACTATATTTTGGTCTACTATCAAGGAATGTGAAGAATAAAATGTTGAACCAGGGAGTCATACAGTATCAGAAACAGCTTGGGGGAAAAAATGAAAAACATAGGTTTACAGTTGAGGATTTGATAAATTTTAAAGTTTCTTTTCTTATTAATTATGTATATTTCCAAAATCAAATGTTCCCATTTTAAAGATAAGTTAGCTGAGAGACACAGATACCATGAATTAACAAAAAAAAAAAAAAAAAGGAAATGTCACTTTGCTATTTGAGGCAATTGTTTTACCTCTGGTTTCTCTTGTGTATTATAAGTGATATTACATACGAGCTATAAAGAAAGTTGAAATGAGAAAGAGCCAAATGACTGCTAGCAAACAACCAAAGGACAAAATAACAAGGGATAAAAGCAAAGATTCTATAGAGATGACACTATGAAAGAAAACAAGTCTCAGGGCTTCTCAGAAAGCATCGTTTTGATTTTTAATGCCTCTACCATAAAACTGTAACATCCCCTAAGAAACAATTCCTATTCTATTGATATTAAAGCAATATAATACTTAGCTTAAAATTATTCAGCTGGGTCCTGTACTCACTCTGTATCTAGAAAGGGATAAATACTTCCTTTGTTGAATAGAAGTAAAAATACGGCACACAGTTCAGGCTGAAGGTACTCTCTGGAAGAGTTTGAAGAATCTGTTTTTTCTTCAGCCATTCAGTAAAAACATTTCTCTACTGCTACAATTTGTGATGCAGATTATAATGATTTTTAAATTATATTCAATTTTCTCTTATGTTATTCTGGGTATCATGAGCCCAACTTCAACTTCTTAATTATGTGAAAATAAAATAATAGATCATTTCAGGGAGTGGTAATACCGAGGCAACAAAGGTCAGAAATAATAATCTTTGTTTTTCAACTCCAGTATTCACTTTTTCACTCTTTTGCCAATCATCATTCCACTAACAAATTATTACTGAAATATTTACAATCACTGTGATATAGTTTACAAAATTATTGGAAAATATTTTTTATTCAAGTGCTTTATTTAACATTTGTTGAATATAAAATTGATTAATTCCATTTTACTCTTGAACAAATTTATTGTTGACATTTAATTTATTAATCCTATATCTATTAAGATACTATTAACCAAACCTAGTAATTAAATGGGTATCACTCTCCTTGGTCAAAACTAAGGGGCAAAAGTCAAGAATCAGGACATGATTGGTATGGTTCTCTAAAGAAACTATGTCCAAGAAAAATCTGTGAAAAAGAATCAATTTGGAAACTATTGCCCCCAAAAATACCCCTAACTTCAGAGAATGTCCCCTCCAAGATATCACAATGCTAAAACTTTCAGTTCCCAGAAAGTAAGATGCTAAATAGATTGGGTTAATTTTAACAACCTTCTTGGTTTTTCTCAATGCATAAGACACATCAGATTGGGCCTCCCTGGTGGCGCAGCAGTTAAGCGCTGTGCTGTGGAGCTGTCCACAGCAGCGATGCAAGTTCGATGCCCGGACGGGGAGAATCCCACATGGTGCGGCAGACCTCTCCTGCCTCACCCGCTGCTCCCCTCAGCAGTGTATTTCTGATCTGCCTGTTCTGCTCTCCGCTGTCCCTGGTGAACCCTCTCGCCGCCCCACACCTCTGGCCTGTACCCCAGCTTGTATGTATAAATAAATAAATCTTTAAAAAAAAAAGACACATCAGATTGATATATTAATCTGACCCATCACCAGATTTTTTGTTAAAAATGCTTGAAATGTTCCACGTTGCAGCTAGTATTGAATGTTCTTCTTTCAGTGGAGGCTCAACTAGGGAAACTTTCACTTCCGTGATCACTCAGTTTATTGTCAGACTTTGTTTCATTATAGCTAATGTACTATTAGAAGATGCTTCTTCAAAATCAGAGAAGAGATCACTTCTCTAGAGTTCCATTTTCATGCAATGTAACATAATCAGAATGGTTATGTGCAACTGGAAGTTTTGGCAATGTCACATCTTGGGGTCAACATTGAAGTTACTGATTTGCAGCCTTTCACAGGACCCAAATGAGCGTCAGTTGGACTCTTGATCCAGAGAAACTTTAAGAAAATAAATGTGTGCCATTTTATACTGGTAGAATGTTGGTAAAATGCTATATAGCATAGGAAACTAACAAAGATTTTGATAACTTGCAATATATACCTATACAGAAAGGATTTTGAAAAAAAGTTAATTAATAAACTTTAGTTTTTTAAAAGATTTATGTAGTTATGCATACAAAAACTGGGGTGTAGGCCTGAGGTGTGGGGGTGAGAGGATTCACCAGAGACAGAGTGGGGAGCAGAACAGGGGGATCTACTGAAATACACTGCTGAGGGGAGCAACAGGTGAGACAGAAGAGGTCTGCTGAGTCATGTGGGTTAACACCCTGGCTGGGGATTGAACTCATGTAGCAGAATCTGGCGATAGCTTGATAGCATTGTGTCTTTAACCCCTGCACCAACAGGGAGTCCCAATAAACTTTATTTTTTAGGGAAGTCTTATTCACAGCAAAATTGAGCAGTAAAAATAGAGCATTCCCTCCCCACACAAGGCACATCCTCCCATAGTCAGGCATCCCCATTGAGAGGGGTACATTTATCATAATGAGTTAACCTATACTAGCACACCATTATCACCCAAAATTCATAGCTTACATGAGGGTTCACTCTTGATGTTGTACATTCTATGGTGTTGTGACAAATGCTTAATTTCACTATATATGATTTCTCTCTTTCTCTCTCTCTCCCCCCCCCGTGTCCCCCCCCCACATACATCATTATATATAAATCTTCTGTCTTCTACCTTTTCCATTCAACATCTCCACAACCATTAGCAACCAATAATCACTTTGTTGTCTCCATCATATGCCTTTATCAGAATATCATATAATTGGAATGGTACAATATATAGCCTTTTCAAACTGTATTATTTTAATTATTAATATGCATTTGACATCTTGGCTGGTTCTCTGAGTTTGAAATCATGAATAAAACTTGTATAAATATCCATGTTCAGTTTCTGTGGGTACAAGTTTTGAGTTCATTTAGGTAGTTACCTAGAAACCTGACTGTGGGATCATACACTAAGAGAATGTTAAGTTTTTTAAGATATAACCAAAATGTCTTCCTGAGAAATCTGAATAATATTTCTCATTTTCTTCTCTTAGTGCATGGACTTCTATGCAAATGAAAGACTAAAGGCAATGACGAGAGAGGATATCTTTGCATTGTTCCTAGTATCACCGGAAAAAAACTTTCAGCTTTTTCCTGCTCAGTTTGATTTTAACTGTACTTTTTTGGAAATGATCTTTATCAAGAAGAAGAAGTCCTCTATATTCTAATTTGTTGATAGTTTTTACAGTGATTAAGGGTTGAATTTTATCAAATTTTTCTCTGCATCTATTGTTATGTAAATTTTATTTGACCTTTAGTTGACTTAGGATGTAACTGTCTTTGCATATCTGGCAGAAACCTCATTTGGATGTTGTACATATTTCTTTTTTAATATTGTTGAATTTGATTTTCTAATATTTTAATAAGGATTTTTCCATCTATAATAATCAATAATATGATTTTTTTTTGCACCAATCATTATCAATATCTCAAGGGATGATAGTTTTTAATTTTATCTTCTTGTAATGTCTTTGGCCAGTTTGGGTGTTAGGTTAATGTTGACCTAACAAAATGAGTTAGGAAGTAATTCCAATGCTATTTCTTACAGAAAATATTATAGAGAATTGGCTTACTCCCTTTCTCAAATATTTTGTAGGATTTACCAGTGAACCCATTTAGCACTTTTGCTTTCTGTTTTACTTGTAATTTGACCTTAATAGAGACTGCTTCTTCGACCATAAATCAAATATTTACCATGTAAAATTAACTACCTATCAATGGCTAAATGTTGTATGAATCACCAAATCAAGACTGGAAGTGCACAGCAGTATTCAAACATCAAATGTAAGTGACAGAGATGCAATCAGACTCAAACAAAATATGGATATATAAATAAGTTACATGAGAAGGTGGTAATTCATGGCCACTACTCCTAATATATTGTCTTTTCTCTTTCTCAGTCAACATTTATGGTGTGATGAGTAGTTCCTAATGACCTGTTTATTGAGGAAATAAAAACTTGAGTCTATTTACAGAAGTACCACTTGGGAGTAAACAGTTGTATTTACAATATTTCATCCCCACCAGAGGCAGTTCGGAGCCGCAGTGATGAAAGTAACTTATCAAAGTTGGCAGAACTTCAAACAGAGAGCTAAATATATATTTACTCAAGTTTATATCAATTCATAGATATAGTAATGTTTGGCTAGATGTAGGGGCCTTAGGGAACACATTTTGTAAATTGAGAACAGGGACGTCTGAAGAAGAAGTATCAGTTACAAGGATACTCTGGGTGGGTATAAAATGTCAGGATATTTCTATCTCATGTTAATGATCAGCAAATCATGACCTCTACAGTAGAGAATTAAATAATCAGGAGCGTGCAATGACTCAACTGTAGATGCCAGTTAATCTCTTTCTCAAGCCTCTCCTGTCATTGTCCAATGGATTCATGAATAAAATGTCTCTAGTAGCAGGAATAGAGGTTAGATATATACCCCAGAACACAGTTTTCACTCACCAAGACTGACCTGTCATGTTGAATCATGCTAAGCTATGCTGAGTGCCAAATTTGCCAGACTATTTGGCCAACAGTTACTACTGTCTCCCAGGATGACAAGCCAGGCACTTGGTGACAGGTTGATTGTATTAAAACCACTTCCATTATGGTAGGGGCAACACTGTGTTCTTAACAGAATAGATACTTACTTTGGCATCTGGAGATGTGTCCCCTGTGTGTACTGATGCTGCAAAAACTACCATCCATTAACTAATGGATGCCTTCTCCACTATTATGTCACTCCATTAAGTATCGCTTATAACCAAGGAATTAATTTTACAACAAATGAAGTATAGCAATGGGCCCATGTTCATGGAATTCAACAATTTAATTTTTCCATAATTCTAAAGCAGCTGGCTTCATAAAAAGGTGGAAGAGTCTATTAAAGTCTCAGCTACAGTGCCAAATATGTGACAAAATCTTATATTGTTGGAGTAATATCCTCAACAATCTGTTTTATGCTCTAAATCTGTGTTTAATATATGGTACACATTTTCCCATCATATAAGCCCTGGAATGAAGAAGTGGCAAAGGAGTGGTTTCTCTATTAGAGCTAATGAACTACTGCAAGACAGTTGTTCTTGGGCCCATGACTTTAGATTCTGCTGGTTTAGAGGTTTTAGTTCCAGTGGAAAGAATACTCCCTCCAGGAGACACAATGATTCTATTAAACTGGAAATTTAGACTGCACTTGAATACATCGGTTTTCTCGTGCCTCTGAATCAACAGTCAAAGAAAGGAATCACTGTACTGGACTAGAGTGATTGATCCTGACTATGAAAAGGAAATTGAGTTGCTATTAAACAAGGGAAGTAAAAAGGAGTACATCTGGAATAAAGGTGAGATGATGTCTTGTGACTAAAGTAAATGGAAAACTAAAGTGCATTTCAAGCAAGATTATGACCCATATCCTTCAAAAATGTATATATGGATCACCCCACCAGACAAAGAGTTAAGATTAGCTGAAGTATTTACTGAAGTTAAAAAGAATATGGGATAGTTAGTGGGAAAAGTAGTTATAAATACAAGTTCTGGTCACCTGACCAGTTGCAGAAATAATAATTTATATAATAGTTTCAATTTTAATTTAGATTTGACACATATATGTGCATGTGTATATATATTCATGTATATATACACACGCATTTATACACACAAATATGTATATATTAGCCAATTGTCTTTCCCCCTTCTTTCCCTTACTAACATCAGACGTGTTTATAAAATATTAAGTTTATTTTTCAGTATTTAAGTTACAGAATATCAAAAGGAGTGTGAATGAGGTGTAGAAAAGTGAGTGAAAGCTTTTGTTAAAGGATATTGCATTTCTTCTGCAGATAAGTTTAATGTTTTCAGTCGTATGTCAGATAGTTGTGTTATATCCAGTAAAAGTATTATATTGCTATAGTTTTTATTTAAAGAATAAGTATGAATAAGGAAAAGTCCTCACATCAGATTGACAAAAGGTGGCTTAGTTATGTGCCAACATTGATAGGCTAAGCTATATTCTCAAATATCCCCTATTTGGTAGGTTTCCAGTTAGAGTATTAGGGAATTTCTTCACTAAAAATGTAATATAATAATAAAGTAGGCACTTAAAGCATCCATCACATACCTTATCAAAGTAATTTCATCAAATATTTGAGAACATGTTGCTTACAAGGGGATTTTTCAGATATAATTAACATTTCAGATTAGATGATTTTGAATTAACCAAAAGGGAGATTATACTGGTTGTGCCACAATGTATCTGGTATGAGCCTTTTAAAGTGGAAATAGGTCCTTCCAGAAAATTAGAGATAGTAAGTTGGGAATGTAATCTCTCCATTGGAAACTCAGAGCTTCCTGTGTGAAGTCAGTTTACAACTCTGTAATACACACACACACACACACACACATCCTATTGACACCTTGACACCTACACATTTATCTTTTTGATTTTCTGCTCTTCTGGGTAAATCTGGACTAATATATTATATATTCGTTTTTCTCAGGCTTCTTTGCAAACACTTCAAATGGGAATGAGTGGAAGGATCAGTTATCCAAGAAATCTGCATCAGAGCAGTGATGCAAAGTAGCAGATGCAGTGGAGTATTTTCTCTTGCAAGGAAAATGGCAACATTCAGTCTTAGTAGTACCCCAGCACAAATATAGGATCTAGCACCCGTTTAATTGATGTGTGTCGAGCCTTCGGGGGTCTAGTAGTAATACATAGGAATCATCAATGGAACAGTTTTGTGGGGTGATTATATCTGGATAACCTTCTTTGTTTCTAACCAATTCCCACTCAGAACTATCGTACTCCCAAATAATCTGTCAACTGTAGGATATACCTTCAATATATTTCCTTTCTGATTAAATAAATCACTAATTTCTGTTGCTTACAACTGAGAACCCTGGCTATTTGCCACTTCAACTCCACTTCCCCTTCTTTCTGCCCATCATTACCTAAGAAATGCTTATTGCTTGCATTCATGAATAAAAGAATGTGGCTCTTGCCGATATTGTCATTTTCCCAACTAATTTGGCCTAATTGTTCACTGATCCTTTCTGTTTTATTTTTGTTTGTTATTTTTTGTTTTTCTATTCTTTCCTAATTTTTAAAGTAGATTAAATATTTCTAAAGCTAGACTCTATACATTTTCGAATACTGTTTCTAACTTGAACCTGCTTTGTGACCTTAGGGACAGCACTAAAACTCTATATGACTAAGCATTTTCACATTAAAATGGATATAATTGTAAGTATCTAATACAAATTACCAGTTATTTAATTTTAATCAAATAGTACAGATACATTATTTGTTATTTTTGTTGCTGTTCTTATGACCATTAATTGATCAACTTCTCGTTTTTCCATATTTTTATAGTAAAAATTTTATGAGAGGCTTTACTATGCAATTATGTTAAACTAAAATGTCTAAAATGCTATTATATCTACAAAAGAAATTTTATTTACATAGTAACATAGTATTTTAAAATCTTAAAAATAAATACATTTGTATGATACCTATAAATAAGAGAGTAAAGTAAAATTTCCTTAGAGTGACATTTTTCCCACTTAAGAACAATATGGTACAATTACATGGAGCTGTTTATTAGAGGATTTATTGACATCATGGAAGTTTGTCCTCACCACTTTTTGGAGTAGTCGTTCATAGGTTAAAGTGTTGAGTTTATCCACATAGCATTTTGAAAGGAAGAAATAAAAATATTCATGTAAATATAACATTTGCAGAAAACCTAAAATTAAATATGGCCACTGCTAAAAAAAATTCTAGTGCAGGAGCATAAAATATGTATGAAATTATGTAAATAGTTGGAAAAAGGATTCCAACAAAACTTGACTACTAGTTTTCTGAAGGTCTGCCAAACTCCAAATAAAAGCTGCATTGAGTAGAATGTTTAGACATCTGGATACTTTTTCTTTAAATTCCAGGAAAATACTCTGCATTTGGTTTGAAATGTGGCTACCTAAGTTGCTATTTCCACTCCAGTCAAAATAGTTATTCTTTGTAATTTCCTGTTTGTCATATTACTTCTTTTCAACCAGCTGATGATCAAAGACACTCACAATATTTTTTTAGACTGTTTTTCTTGCCTAATTTTCTAGTTAGTGTTTTAACAGGCTTGCATTGGCAAGCCAACTTTTCCTTTGACCTATTCTGGCTTTCAATCTTTAGACTTCACTCTGTTGCCAGAGCTATGCAATTTATTAAAATTAAATTGAACACTGCAAAAAATATTAACAAAGTTCAGCAGTTCACCAAATTTAATGTTGAAAATTATTTTTCCAGTCATGTTCATGTCACAGGAAATTCTTTGAATACTGAATCTATCTTGGACAATTTCAATCTGTAATAAAACCAGGAAGTAGGCCTTATACAATTATGTGACTTTCTTCTCCAAAACCCTGTATGTTAACCTCTGCAAAACTAAATGAATTTAGCTTAGTTCCTCACATAAGATATTTTTTGGGATCCTTACTTTCATGAGCATTCTCCCAGTCTGAGCCCTAACTTAGTAAGCATTTACTAAATTACATATTAATTTAATGCACACTATTATGGCAATATTCAAGACAAGACTTTACATAATTAAAACAACTTCTGAATAAAGAAATTACAATTCACACAAGTTAAACATATGTCAAGCTACTTCATTGTTATTTCTGATTTGTTTCTAAAGGGTAATCAACATGAACAGAAAACAAGGGCACTATAGTTATAAAAGAATGTTCCATTGAAAATAGAAATATTTTTTGCTCACCTTAAAAACCACTCAAAACTTGGACTTACAATTTACCTATGGCCACTGGCACTTAAAGAATGCGTCGATCCTTCAGGCCTCCCTGGTGGCCTAGGGGTTAAGTCTCAGTGTGCTATCACCACTAACACCTGAGTTCCATCCCTGCCCAGGGAGCTGAACCCACCTATGGTGAAGCAGACTTCACCTGTCTAGCCCACTTCTCCCCTTAGCAGTGTATTTCAGTAGATCCGCCTGTTCTGCTCCCCATTCTCTCTGGTGAATCCTCAACCCCCGAACCTCTGGCCTACACCCCAGATCTTCTATACATAAATAAATAAATCTTTTAAAAAAGAATGTGTTGATCCTTCATTATATCTATAGTGCTTTCTGAGAGTAGTCTCTATGGGACATATTGAGTCAATATTTTGCTTTTTGTCAAAATGAAATGTCATCACAAATTATCATCAGAGTCCTGAGTTGTTTCCTTTTTATTTTTGTAGATGCTATATTTTTGAGGTTTATTAATGTGAAAAAGAACTAGTTCTACATTTAAAGAAGAAATAAGTATATTTATAAATTACATTGACATAAAGGTAATAAGATTAATTTTGTAGATACTCTTGCCACAGAAGTGTGTCTCTTGTCTTTACAGACTATATCACTTAATTTTATTTATTTTCCATATGTAGGAAAAGAGAAGAAATAATTTCATAGAATGTTAATAATCAAAGGATGTTTGATAAAGATAAATCACAATATTTGAAAAAATATATTACATGAACATTTTTCAATAAAAATGCCATTAGTTAATTCATTAATCCATAATCTGCAAATTAAACTTCATATATAATTCTTGACTATAAAGATTTACTTAAGATCCTGATTTGTGGTCATTGTAAACATGGGAGAAACTACACTTCAGGAGTCATTTTTCTCATGAATTACTTGTTAATTGTTGGTATTTATCTATATCACAAGAACTGAGATAGACGCTTCCCCCACCCAAAAGGTCAACTACTTAATAAAAACAGAAATTCTGATAATTATATAGGGGCGAAAAAGCAGAAAGTAGAACTATCAAAGCAACCAAGACTTAGAGAGTAAGAGTAGATTGAAAAGTGAAGTTTAAGGAAACAAACCTGATACTTAACAATTTTGCTTCTTGGCATTAAATAAATTCTTCAACTGTGCAGAAAAAGAGGCAGAAAATAAAAAATTAAAAATTATGAAAAGATGACATCATCAAGATAGTGATAGAGGAATTTTCTTGTTTCGTTCTCAAGAATATCTAATAATTGACCAAAGACACTTTACATTGAAAGAATCCCACAGCTTGCAGTAAAACCAAAGCATTCCGGGCCTCCCTGGTGGCGCAGCAGACAAGCGCTGAGCTGTGGAACACCAGTTCCACGCCAGGCTGGGGAGATTCCCACGTGGCGCGGCAGACGTCTCCTGCCTCGCCCGCTGCTCCCCTCAGCAGTGTATTTCCATTGCTCTGCCTGTTCTGCTCCCCACTCTGTCTCTGGTGAACCCTCTCGCCACCCCACACCTCTGGCCTACACCCCAGCTTGTATGCATAAATGAATAAATCTTAAAAAAAAAAAACAATTAAAGCATTCCACTGCACCTCAGAGACCAGAACAAATTGGACCAGAGGAAACACAGAGGAGATTCAGGCTTCATTGAACAGGAGGAGGATACAGAGAGACACCTGGAGAGTGTGATCTGGGACAAAGAATTCGTACTGCAAAGTTGTCAATTTGGCCAAGGGGTCTTGGAATGGGGAAGTGGAAAAGGTAAGGAGATGCCACCCTTCCTTCAAGTGAAACCCTGAGGAACTGTGGTGCTAGATCTGTAGTTATGAAAACAAAACAACAACAACAACAAAAAGACAAACAAAAAACCACAAAGGATGCTTCTAGAAAATACTCTCAATCCCCCAGCTCTCAGGTCAAGTTTTGACCTCATAAAGGGCATTGACAGTGCATAGACAGCCTAATCTCAGTGAAGAGAAATATCAGTAGTGCCACAAAGATAAGCACAGCGCCAACCCCCAGCACATTCCCTCCAAGCCCCTCCCCAATTCTGCAGACACAACAACTGCACCAACAGGTCTCAAGATGTACTGTAGACAGCAAAGATAAAAATATCTAGTCAAGAAACAGTACTACATTCTAGGAAAGTAAAAAAACAGTACAACTCTTAAGTTGTTGCAACAGATATTTTTAAAAATTTGTAACATTTAAAGTAGCAAAAAAATATATGTAACACCTCAAGTTGAAACCTCAAGGAAATATGACATCACAAGGAGTGAACAATTTTTCAGAATCCAGCAATAAACACACGAAATATTGCATCTCCCTATCTGATAGACAATTCAAAACTGTTATTAAAAAAAAAAAAGAAACTCAGAGAGAGAAAACTCAGAAAGGCAAGTCAAAGTGATAAAGAGAACTCAGAAAATCTAATCAAAGAGGTACAACAAAACCCAGACAAAAAAAAAGGAGTGAGCACAGAACTCTCATCCCGAGGAACAGAAAAGGATTCTAAGGGAAAGCATAATTCATAAGCTAATAATTTACAATTTGGAAACGTATAACTTTCAACAGATGGAAACAGGCTAATATAAATATTTGGAAAAAGTCAAAGGTGAAGCAATTAGAAAAATAAAAGATGAGAAATTATATTATATCCATATATATCACTATTTATTAAATATAAATGGATAAAATATTCCAATTAATACATCATCAGAATGAGTAAAATAACAATATATGATTCTAACATGAGATGCATCTTAAAAATGGAAATTAAAAGAGAGAAAGGCATAAAAATAATCAAATAAATCTCATGTAATCTAAACCTTATTAAATGATGTGAACTCAAGGTTAAGATGCACAATGCTGATACCTGTTGAAATAAAATGAAATTATTGATTTTAGCAAAATCTATGCCATTCTTCTAATCATTAAATCAAATTGTTCAAAATTAAAATATTGTTAATTCTGTACAGAAAGTAGGTAACAACAAATATTGTGAAATTAGATCCAGATTTAGAGACAATAAAACTACTTGTCTTTGACGCCTTAGCAAATTGACTATCCACTGAAAGCTGAAGAAAATTTCAGGGATGCAAGTTTCTAAAAGTGTTTTGTCCTTTGGGTGGGCTTGCCTTGTTGGTAGATTTACATTTTGCCCTCAAAGAGACAGTTGATATCAGAGACACTATGGAGGGTTTCTCTACAGCAAGATGACTAATGCAGGGTCTTTTCAGTTTAAGTTTGTTCTGTTTATTTAGAACATTCCATATTTTTATTCTTAAGGTTTACCATCTCCCTTTCATTTCTCATATTGTTAGGACAATTCATGACCATTTGTAAAGTGTTACACTGGCACTAAGAAGTCACAGATAAAGATGTGAATGAACTTCTAAGATGCTAACAAAATGATTTTCATATCATAAGATTTTCTTCAAGCACTGCTGTCACATCATCTAAAAATTTGATTTCATTGTTTAGTGCCCTAGGGAAATAATTTAAAAAGTGGTATAAATAGAAAAGGCATATATACCTTTTTTGTCACTGCACTATTATTATAAAGATCAGCACATTCCCTGTAGTAGACATCCATACTCACAGAAAGATTCCCCTAAATTAATTGAGGATAATGACAAGTTTAAAATTCTGAGAAATTTTTAGGCTAAAGAAATATATTAATATAACATACAAAGAAATATTTTATTCAAACATAAATGAAAATAATAGGGTTATTTTTTTCTGTCTATACTTTGCCAACACTTGATTATATAGTCAACTCTTGACTGCTTGTAGGCATATTTTCAACAGTTCAGTTAATTGAGCTACCTTGTATCTTTATTTTCTTTTTTGTCATTATTATTTAATTTCATTGAAATCCACTGATCTTTACGCAGCCTTTACTCATGACCATATTCAGTCTTGTACTAAGGAAATGCTACTGCGCTCTAAAAAACCCAAGTGTATAGTTATTCTCCACCAACCTTCTTATTGCTTCAACAAGGATAGATGTAAAAGGACCTCCCTAGTGGTTCAAGGGTTAAAGTCTCAGCACTATCAAGCTATTGCCCAGCCACTGTGGTATGAGTTTGATGCCCCACCAGGGAGATAACACACTTGGAGCAGCAGACCTCTCTTGTCTCGCCCACTGCTCCCCTCAGCCATGTATCTCAGTAGATCCTCCTATTCCGCTCCCCACTCTGTCTCTCGTGAATCCTCTCACCCCCCACACCTCAGGGGCTTACACCTCTATTCTTGTATGCATAAATAAATATTTTTTTTTTTAAGGATAGATGTAAAAGAGTAATAGGAATCTCAGGGAAAAGTCACACTGAGTCACTCTTTGGGGGAGGCGATAATGGAGAACTATAACTTTTCCCCATCCTGATACAATCCTTCAAAGTTTAGTTTATTATAGTGTCTAGTGGAGGGTCAGGACATAATAGGTGCTCAATATTTTTAAGTCGCTCCATCTTATATCTACATCTATTTCTGTATTTCTGTATCTACTTATGTATATAAGTATAACTGTATATCTAAAATGAAACTCCCAAAGGTAATTCTACTAGTTCACTGATAATGCTTCAGCTTTTTCCATCAAGCAAAAAAAAATAATAATAATAATAAAGTGATCCACAGTAATAGCCAGTGCACTAAAGTAGAGAAGTAGGCCATTATTGAGATAAAGAATACAAAAAGGTGAGTGACTTCAAGAACGAGGTTGCCTTAGTTGCTTATGAGTTAATAAAATGAAACCCTGTTTCAAAAATGCATACTTATGCTTTGTCATACAAGCAATTGGAAGAGATTCTAAAAGCAATGGAGAAAAATATTCACTATATTTTTAATCTCAAAAAAATCACATAATAGAACAATATAAATAGGTCTTATCTCTATGTGTGTGTGTGTGTTTGTGTGTGTGTGTGTGTATCCATGCACATGCTTGCATATGCTTATATATTTTCATGTGGATATTATGGGATATGTGTATGTACATGTATGTGCTATAGTCAGGTGTGTGTATATATATGTGTAAATATGCATATATATTCAGGGGAATAATAAGCATATTCAGAATGAAAAGAATGAGACCAATATAAAATGCCACAGGTTACCTACATAAACTACTCACTTCTTGACGCTTATAAAACATTTTCTCGTAAACATGAATTTATAATTACTACACTTGACAAAGTAGGGAGTTAGTTTGAGTAAATAAAAATAATTTAATAAAAATATTTTGATAAAAAAGATCCAAAAATTGGAAACTTCAAAAGTAATTCCAAAAAATATAATAAATTATGTAAATATTGTTCAATTCTAAAAAATGAACTCTACTGAACTGAATATACTTAGGTTTCTATGTCTTAACATTTCATCTAAATAAAGGATACTAAATTCTTTCACATATTGAAAACTAATTCTTCTTTCAGTAACTTCAAAACAGACTGAGCCACAGACTGTACTACACATTAGTGATCTTTTAAAATAGAAAGCAAAGATGTCTGTCTTATAATCAGGTAATAAACAAGCAATAGGATAAAAATGTTCATTCCATTCAATTACATCATCCAGCTGTTTCTAGAAGAACTATTTTTTCTTCTCTGTGCATAAGCATTTTGGTATGCTTTAAATATGGAATTTTGGATTACTCAGAATATACTGTAGAAATCAATTGATGAAAAGGAAATCATAGTATCATTTTTGTTATTATAGCTACAAATTGATAAATTAACTTTAACTAGTCTCTAAGAAAACCCTTAGTACCATAGAAGAGGTTACTTGTACATTAGAACCATTCTTTATAAAGAGTTAATTTAGTCCCGAAGGTGAAGCACTTCACTCTCAGAAAGCTTTTTCTTCACTCCTGTTTACCATAGAAAAAGACTAACTGATAATAATATGCATCTCTAAGACTGCAGTGATGAATAAACATCTCCCCAAATTACTCAAATTAATTTCAGCAGGTTGCAAAATTTACTACTACAATCTATTTTAGTCCATCTTTGTTATCTTTGTTCAAATGAGAGATTTCCATAGACAAAACAGTTCTCTTAGACCTGTATGTCAACACCTGGGCAAATGTGGAAAGCAATGGTATTTAAAGCTCATGAAATAGACTATTGAGCATGCACAAATATTTCGGCTAGCATCCTTCAGGTACAGCCTACAACAGTACATACTCCTATTCTCATTTTAACTCTCCATTCACAATATGTATCATAACTAAATACCACTTACTCTTCAACTAAAATAGTTATTAATCTTTGATACACATAAGCAGGCTTCCAAAGAGAAGGTAGTTCTGCGATTTTGTGTCTATTGTTCTTATCAGTTTGTTTGTTTTTTTCATTTTTTCAGTTCCAAACTTTTCTTAAAATATCTTAAGCTTTAAATACATACTTTCCAGCAAGGAAATCAAAAGTATTCCATCTTGACCACTTTCAATATATAGGTAAAAAGGGAACTTGTCCTCTTGCAGATGATAAGCTGGGTGAGTATTTGATACCAACTGTTTTCTACATGCACCCCAACCAACCAAATTAAAAATTGATAATAGCCAGAACTGAGGCAGAAAAATAATGCATTTTTTAAAAGGGAAAATGCAATTGTGTTTTAATAGCAAAAATAATTTCCTGTTTTTTTCTGAAGTATTATAAAGTTCTCTTTTATTCATAGCCTTAAAGAAATGAAGTTATGTCTAAAACCTTAAGATATGTATAGAAGAAATTACTGTACCTTCTCTCTTCTGTTTTTCAGGGTTTGGGATTTTAATGAGATTCTTAGCTTTAGAAAAACTCTTATCAGAAGATTCTAATCATTGTACATGTTGGAGTTAGGCATTTCAAAGAGAACTACAAACACAATTTAACAATGTCTTAAAACTCTATACAATTGCTTAACTGTGTTCTCTTTCTGTGGAATCACATATTTTAGTATGCCATGTTACCACATACTTTCAAGGTAAGAAAAAAAAATTAGGTTTTAGACTTTGTCTTCCACTTTATTAAATGTCATGATGTTAAATACCTTGGAAAGCATGTGTGACCATATTGTTCTTAGGTCCTGAGATGGTCATCTGACTCTAACATTTGTAATGAGGACAAAAGCAATTTTCTCAAGAATGCTCATTAATTTTATTTTTATATTTATTTTTATTTATCTATGCATACAATAACTGGGGTGTAGGCCAGAAGTGTGGGGGTGGGGATAAAAGGATTCATCAGAGACAGAATGTGGAACAAAACAAGTGGATCTATTGAAACACAGTACTGAGGGGAGCAGCACATGAGATAGGAGAGGTCTGCTACACCATGTGGGTCAGCTCCTTGGCCAAGGATGGAATTCATGTTGCAGTGGCTGGCTATAGCTCGATAGCTCTGAGACTTTAACCCCTGTGCCAATAGGAAAGCCCTGCTCATTTATAACATAAATTTTCTTATTCATTAAATCGATAAATATTCATTATATGCCTTCTAGATCTATGTGCTAGATATATAACAGTGAACAAGACAAGTGAGAGCCTTGAAACTGGACATATATGTCACTGGAGCAGCAAAAGGATAACCAGAGAAGTTACAGAACATAAGCTACAGCGGTTTTAGAGTACAAATAAAAATAGATTATGTGAATTTCTCTTCCTAGGTTAACATGTATGTATCATACTGAAAAATGTAAGAAGACCTGTTGACAATCACATCATTATAGCATGAAAGATTTTTAGAGTTGAAATGTACCTCAGATTTTTGCAATCTAAATCCATTTAGAAGGAGAGGAGCAATTTTAAAATGATAGTTTCCAGAGATAATCTTGGCTTGGTTAACAAAAAGCAATAATAAGCAAGGGGGATATTTGAACAAGGATGCTTATTATTTAAAAACATAAAGGCTTTGCATAATAAATACCCAGGTATCTAATTATTTATTTTGCGGCTGTTTATATAATGATACTAAAGGTTATATTGCGATCCAAAAGACCTAGAATAACCAACCTTATTTTCCAGGAGAAAAGTTAAGTTTTAAGACTGACATTTTTCAACTCAAACTCACTATAGAAATACAGTAATCAAGACAAGGTGGTGTTGGGAAGAAAAAAAAAAGAAAAGACAAAGAGATCAGTTGCACACAGTAACACAGTACAGAGCCAGGAGATTGAGCCACCTAAATATAGTCAAGTAATCTTTTACCAAGTATCAAAGTGAACACAATAGAGGAAAGATATATTTTCACTAAATGGCCCTGGGAAAACTGGACTTCCACATTCAACAAGAAAAAGAATTTCATTACAGAGCACACATTTCTCAAAGACAAGTTAAAAAATAATCACAGAACTAATATAAAATGCAAATTATACAAGATAGCATAGGAGAAAATTAAGCTGACCTTGAATGTAGTCAGCTTAAAGAGTCAGTAGATGACTCTTTAGACAAAACACCAAAATCATGACCCATGAAAGAGATAACTGATAACCTGGATATGTCAAAACTAAAAACTTTTGTTTTCCAAAAGGAAGTATGAATAGAATGATCAGATAAACTACAGATAGGAAAAATATTTGGAAAATGCCCATCTGATAAAGGGCTATTTATTCAAAATATGCAAAGAGCTCTTAAAACTCAACAATAAGAAAAGCATCCAATTAAAAAAAATTAAAAATAGATCAAAAGAAACATCTCACCAATGAAAATATGTAGATGATAAATAAAAATATGAAAAGATTCTCAACACCATTTGTTATAGAGGAATTGCAAATTGAAATGATTAGATGCCCTACGCACCCATTAGAATGGCTGAAATCAGAACACTGGCAGCACAATATATTGACAAAGATGTGGAGCATCTTTAAATATGTCATGCCAATAATTAACTATAATGTAAGCTATGGACTTAAGTGATTATGATGGGACAATGTAAGTTCATCAACTGCAACAAATGCACCACTGAGGTGGGGGTGTTGATAACGAGGGGGATCATGCATGTGTAGGGGCTTGGGTCATGGAAAATCTCCGTATCTTGTGCTCAATATTGCTGTGATCCTAAATCTGTTAGAAATTATACAATGTATTCAAAGACAGAACATAAAAAACCCTATAGATATAGGAGGAACAGAGATAATTATAAATATTAAGGAATATAAAAAAGAGATTAGGGGAAAGTATTAGAAAAAAGTCAAACATTAAATATGTTTTTTCAGAGACTTTGGGGTATGGAAGAGTTGACTCTTTTCTTTGCAAATAATACCAAGAAACATTTGTACAAGGGTCATGGAACTGTTATAGACTTGGCATCCTTCAGAAGTGCTTACTTCACAGCAGACAAGCAAATATTCACTACCTCATAAACAAGAAGCAGGGGTCTTTTTGTAGTGTGCCATCCTAGTGTTCAGCAACACCTCATGACAGCAAAGAGCAGTGACTGGAATAGATGTTGCAGAATGATATAAACCAGAGTCCTACTCTTCTACTCACAGTCAAGTTAGTATTTCTGGCTAGAATTTACAAATACCTCTGGTTGCTTTGACAAAACAAGGTTAAAGGATAAAGAATAATGTATAGGGAATAGAGTGGAAACTACCTATATGGGAAGTAGGCACCTGATGAATTGGAGACTACAAAAATATATAGTCCTTCTTGAAATATGGTTAAATGGAACAATCCATAACAGCTCATATTATTAAATTTGTGTGGAATCAGGTCATTGTTTTTCTTTTTGCTATTGATTTTTAGACATATGAGAATTTAAATATATTTTGAGAAAATAGAAGTGATTGCCAATAGTTAGAGCTACTAATCATATATTCAGCTTTAATACAACAGAAAAGCAAAAATAAAATCCAGAAAACAAGGAAAATATACTTCAAAATCAAAATTGAAAACATAGAACACAAGCATATAAGTTGACAGATATAATCCAGTCCTTAATGTATGGAATTAAGAGCAATCAATCAAAATCTAACCATACTCTGTATTAAACAGCTCCTAAAATAAAATAAAATGACAAGGGTTAAAAACAACAGTGATAGGCAATATGCCAGGCAAATTTCAAAAAAATGAAATCAAGGTTGAAATATTAACAAGATATTAACATTTCAAGTCAAATATATCAATGGGACATAATGTTTTTTTTCTATTGATAAACATGTAATCTATATAATTGATTTAGAATGTGATAGTATTGAACTTACATGTACAAATACTATTGTATCAGTATTTTAAAGCAGAGAAATACTCAGATTAACACAACTAAAAATTTTATGGAAGAATTTAAACATCATACATTCATATTCTAGTAGTCTTACTGGATAAAATATCGTTAAAGACAGAGATGAATGATGTAGTTGTTAATATGTAATGAAAACTTTGTATCTGCAAACCTTATTTCTCTGTTCAGAAACTTTTACAAAAGCAATCACACCCCAGATGATAAAGAACACTTCAACTAATTTCAAAAGTTATAAATGGTATGGGCCACATATTCTGCAAACAAAACAAAAAAGATTAATTTATAAGTGTTTTTAAGAAGTGAATGCCTTTGCTATATGTTAACATATGCAACTTATTTTGGAGACTAGGCCAAAAATATTTTAATTTGAAAACTGATAATTGCTTATGTGAATTTCCCAAATATCTGAAAGTCAAATCCTCACAGGTAAATTCTACACTTTTGTATTTACGTTAGTCATTATCAAATATAGCTGTTACTATTATTTATTCATTTCTAATGCTTATTTTCTTGCATAGTACCTATTCTCTTCCATCACAGAAAATTAAATTTATAGTCATATTGTCAGACATTTTTTAAACCTGTTATTCATAGATCTGTCTGGATTTATTCACCAAACATACATTGAGTGCCCATTTCTATCAGGAATTGTATTGCATGTTGTACTAAAGAAGTGAATAAAACATGAACTAATTTAAGAAGTGCAGAATGGAATGCACAAATGCAATATCATTCTGAAAATATAACAGAAGCACTGAATCTTGAAGAATTTGGGAAGTTATCTATGTATTGTAAGCCAGTGGTCATGAGCTTGGGGAGTTAAAAATACCAACAAAAAGACAATGAAGGAATTGAGTGTTACAAAGCATAAAGGAATCATGTAGTTTGGAAAAAGGTATTAGACAAGCGAACTATAATTTCAAAAGCAGGGCTGCTAGACAGCATGCCACTATTACCATAGTCAAGTACAGGATGCTGTGGGACAGTAGTGATGAAACAAACCTGATCCAAACTCTTTGCGGATACCTTTGTTTAACCTCCACTTAGTATATCTTTTATTATAAAATGGACACCTAATAAATCCTCTTTGAAAACAGATAACTATAAGGTTTTTTTAATGATAATGGAAATTATAAATTATTTGATTATTAATTGTTACTCCAAGATCAATTTTGACTTTTTGTTAAAGATTTATTTATTTATGCATACAAACTGGGGTACAGGCCAGAGGCGTGGGGCAGCAAGAGGGCTCACCAGAGACAGAGTGAGGATCAGAGCAGGCAGATCGACAGAAATGCACTGCTGAGGTGACCAGCCGGCGAGGCAGGAGATGGTCACCGGGCATGTGGGAATCTCCCTGGTGGCCAGGTGGGTGTTGAACTCGCGTCACCTCTGCCGACAGCTCCAAAGTGCAGCGCTTAACCGCTGCGCCACCAGGGAGGCCTGATTTTGACTTTCTTAACTTTTTGCAATTGCACCTTCAAATTTTTAGGTTCATCCACTTGTGTAGATATTCATTTACGTATTCATTTATTAAACAATTTTCAAAACACTTACCATGGGAAAAGAATTGAGCTAGACTTTCGTTATTTCAAGGTAAATCTGCTAGTACGCAACCAAGGTGTACTCAGGAATCCCAAACTATTAAGGATTATGTGTTTTAAAAGGGACTCTGCTATTTGTGGCACACAGGCAAAATAATACTTTTAAATAGAATTTTAATATGCATAATTAGGAGGAGAAATGATATTCCTGGTAATAGTTTCCCCATAAAACACCCCAAATTACCTATCCCCTTGTGGGCACATGCCCAAACAAACAGGATTGGCCTGAAGTGGTGTCCACAGGCTGAAAGTTTGCTGTAAGTGTAAGGTATCTTCTGGGAAGAAACCATAGGAAAGTGTTAAGGCAGTTTTTATAAAGCTGGAACAAAAGGAGATATTCAAAATTCAAAATGAACCCAAATAATCCACAGGAAGTCAAGACAAAGGCTGCCATTGTCTGTGTAAATGACCAGATCAGTCTCTCTACTTATTTCTCACCCATGTGTCTCCACCACACATCTCCTTCCAAGTCTGCCCAAATCCCTGGGTACAAGTGATAGTTGGAAAATCAGGAGTGCAGAGCTCTTGCATGCTTTCGTGTTATTTAGGTCTGCCTGGCCTCTGAACTCTACCCCTAGTTCACAGTAGCTCCCCTTTTCAAAAGTCTTGTTCATAGCACACTGGGAGTTGTAATTCAAGGTGGCCACAAGAAAGCATAGGTGGGAAAACAGCACCTCCCCTTAAAGGAGATGTAGCTGTAACAAATACAAACTAACATTTCTCCATTTTATTTACATTTTTAGTCTAGTCACTTAGTGCCTCCATGCTTTCAAAATAATTGCAAACACTGCACAGTTAGTAACAGTACAAGAAACTTCTGTATAATTAGTGAAGAATAAAAATTCTAAACAAAATTTCTATTCAAAAATTCTAAACAAGAATTCTATATTGAGCATGTAAGGAAAAAAACTAGCTGAACTTTTCATAAGTCTTATTAGTTTAGGTCTCACCAGAGCAAGACACATTGGCATGCCAATAAAATTTCTTTCTTTTCTTCATATTAGATTTTAAATATCATTATTGCTCAATGGCTCTATTTACTCGTCATTTAAGGGACATAATGTATTTCAATTAAATAGGAATATTTGGTGTTACTTCTGTGGCAATACATTCAGTTACCACTTCCCACTCCACCCTCCACTCAGTGCTTTCATATCTTATCAGACATAGGGTAGCATCTGAGCAAAGCATTCTTACATCTGGAGAAGCATAGAAGCAGAACTGTGAACAGTAATAGCTTCTTCAGAAGTCAGACTTCAACATATTGAGAAGACAAAAGACCAGAGCTCAGGAAAAGCTTTATATTTTTCCACCATAGTAGCACATATGAAAAATCTAGTTGCACTATTATCACTAGCAAAAAAATAGACACATTTGGAATTTTATTTCATAGTGCTTTATAAGCATTAACTTGCATCCTCAAGCTAAGTCATTAGACTATGGACTAGTGCATTAATTTTTTATAATCATTCCTTTCAGATACATGGTTAGCTTTATGAAGCAATCAGAAGGATCTTCCAATCCCAAATATTCTATATCTTCTAATTTTCTAATTTTTTTTTAAAGCAACCACAACTTCTGTGTGTTTTACTCAGAGAAGCTTTGTCCTGCAATTAATTGTAGGTACAGTGTAATGAAATTGCTTCACCAGATGACTATTCCCTACTTTTCATTTTTAGGGTATACTTGCCAGATGTGGTTAAACGTCATCCATAACACATGGCATTGCAACTTGTAAAGCTACCCACCCCAAATATTCCAATGCATAATTAAACCTTAAACAGTACTTTTGTTCATTCCCTCTCATTTTCCATAAACATTAAAGTTCCCAATATCTACCCAAAAGGATTAGGATTATTTGAGGTTTTCTAGTACAAAGTGTCCAAGCAAGATACACATTTTTATCATGGGCAATGTATCCTATAGGAGCCAATGTGCGCTACTATCCCTGGGGAAGGACATTTTTCTTGAAGATTTAGCTAGTATGGTACACATCCACACTATATAGTTGCAGTAATGCAATTGGCAAGTCTCACTCTCAAAGGAAGGGGAGGAAAGGAAAAGGAGTTGGGCACTAAATCATTTGCCAATCAAATGTTGGTAAATGTGTCTGCCTTGGGATTGTGAATGATCAGTTAGCTGTCCTCACTAGAAGTTATATCTCGTAGTGTCTAGTCTTCATTTTTTGTTATTTTTATTGTTGTTACTCTGCCAAATGTCCATTTATGATTAAGATGGCATTAGCAATACATGCAGAAGTTGCAGTTAAGTAAAGCGGAAATTGAACATAGAAAATAATCAAATCAAGACTGTAGCCTTGGTATTGTAAAAATGACTTTATCTGAGTACTTGCAGCCAATATTGTACAGTAACATTATGGTAAAACTCTGATTAATATTTCCTAAAAACTTAATCCTGTTGGAAATCTTGGGGTTGGGGAATTTCATTGTCTCCTGAAGGTCTGGTACCATTCACAGATATATAAGGCTGCCATGATGATTTTCTTTTAAAACAGCAAAAGGAAAAGAAAAAGAAAATCAGTCAGAAGAATTTGTCGGCAAGATTCCTTAATGTCCGTTTCAAAAGTCACAGATTACAGTTTAAAATGGAAGCCCTCTTTTGAGCAAAGAAGGAAAGGTTATGAAAAAATACAGTTTGCCATTATTGATGTACAAAGCCAGCTCAGATTGCAACTGTCCTGTAGCTCCCCCACATGCACCACTTGGATATTGCCTAAATCTCTGGAAAGCAAAGATAGAAGCTTCAGTCATAGCTCTTCCTGCTGCTACTAAAAGAAGCCAGCTTGAGGAGCAACACATTCAACCTCTGTTTTTCTCATTTAATGTACCTTATGGACACTTGTCAGGGGCTTGCTGTGTGGTTTGCTCAGCTAATCCTAGAAACATGTAAAAGTCATACAAATTATAATTTAAGAAAAGGAAATGAAGTCAATTGACCATTGATTGTTCTTTCCTTTTATTCCACTACCTGGTAAGAGCATATAAGTGTAATGACTGTGAAGTCAAAGAATTTCTGTTTCTCTGAACTTTATGGATAATGAAGCTAGTATCAACTTTCTCCTCTCTCTCTTTCTTTCTCTCTCTCTCTCTCTCTCTCTCTCTCTCTCTCTCTCTCTCTCTCTCTCTCTCACACACACACACACACACACACATACACATACACATCCATGAAAGACAAGCAGTAATCATACTATTTGGCAATATTGTCTGCCTTTCTTAAATCCTTATCCTTCAATGAATGAGGGCAAATTTAAGAAATAGAAGCAGACTTCTTATAGATCGAAATTTAGAATTTTAATTGAAAAAGTGCTACTATAAAGAACATAGTATTCCTGAGTTTTATAAATGTAACCATTTCTTGATTAGCTATTGGTAATAATAGAATAGTGTTCATATTTTATATTGTAATTTTCTCCAGCTGGCAATTTAACTTGTTACCATACCCACAAACTCTCTGTTTTCATTACAAAATAATATTAACTTGCTAGAATTTTTTTGCCCTTAGATTATTAAAGAACATGGCAAACTTCTACCAGTTTTCTATGCTGGACACCAGCACTGATGACTTGGAAAATCTTTGAATTTATACATATTTCCCATCCCCCCCTATTCTGTATGTCACTATTCATTCCTAAGTATATTTATCTATATTTTGTTAATTGTAATTTAAAATTCCATCTTAAAAGATGTACATTTATACTATAGTAATTTTGAAGGCGAGCAGTTATTTCATTGGGTTGTCACTCTTTCCAGAAATCAAACCCTCCCTGTCACATATAAATGGATTGCTTGATATACATGCAATATCCTGCTGGTGTCGTGCACTCTTCCCTTTAATCTGACTGACGTGGCACATAATAAAATGCTCACTTCAATATATGTCTCTTGCATTTTACCTAATTCTAGGCTTAGTTTAATATTAGTCATGAATATTTCCTCCAACTAGACATGAATTTGAATATATATAAGGCACAGTTTATGTTCATACTAAACCGCAAGCTTCAACCTTGTTTCTTTATTGCTTTACCCTGTTTGTGATGAATTAAGTCATTTCAAGGAAAGAACTGGAAGCAACAGGGACCAGAATTGTTATCTTTATCCACAAGTCAGGTAGAGTGTGAGTGGGTGAAATTGAACTGCTGTGCTTTACTTTCCCTGAGAGTCAGAGCTGAGAGTTGTAGAGGTCTGCTCAGTTGGAGAAAAATCACAACAGATGAAACCATATTAGTCTCTGGATTTTTTTTTTAGGACAAAAAGCCACGGTTGTTTCTAAAGACCCCAGTAACATTATACTTATTTTATATTCCTTTTTATCATAGGGAAAGTTTCATGATTATTTCTTCTTATTACTTTTATTTTAAATATCTTCCTGTTAAATAAATGGAGAAAAATTATTAGACTGATATGTATGAGTGCACACATGAATATATATGTGCACATATACCTAGAACATGCAAATATACATATGTATGTATATGTGTGTATGTGCATAAATAGTCACGTATATAATTCTATAACCTCAAGCCCTAATAACTAGAGTATATGTTCCTCCTCAATTAGTATAATTTTAAAATTTGGGAAACATTTAATTGACACATTTATAACAAAGACTAATAATCTATTCATTTTTTCTCTATTGTCTTCTATAATGTTTTCGATGTGGGTTACATTTTAACGACCATAAAAGTGGATTAATACTACCATTTTTATGCATCCTGCAATGTCTACAAGACTGCAATGCCATATTTAAAATGAGAACCTACATACTGGTTGGCTTGCATATGTCGCTGTGATAGTCTCACCTAGGCATGTAAACAGAAATACCCACTGAAAACCCACTATAAAGAGATATTTTACCCTACGGATGTAAAGATTTTATAAGCCAAACATGTTCATCATGTACATTGTAAACATATACTACATATATCAATTAATAATAAAGAAGTTAAAAATAGTGAGACCTGCCACCCTGTAAAATTACAAAAGTGTTTGGGGTGTCAAATTACTGTGTGTGTGCGTGTGCGTGTGTGTGTGTGCGTGTGTGTGTGTGTGTGTGTGTGAAGATTCTGGTTACCTGTTCCTCCTAATAGATTTTTCTGTGGTATGCTTATTTCACATGGCTATCTTAAATATTTTATTTCATCTTTCATCATTGAAATGAAATTTTACACCACTTATACAAAGAAAAGGAGCACACATTCTTTATATAGGATGGAAAGCTTGGACTCCCAATGGATGTAGACAATAGATAAAATGAACTACTGGCTAAAACAGATTAGATGCCAAACTCAGTTAGTCCTTGCCTAATTCTATAAAAGTATGTCAGTTAGAGACTTACTTGACCTAAGGAAAAAACAAATCTCCAAACAATATCCAAGCTGATTACTTATTCAAACTGATTATGCTGCAGCTACTGCTCTGTTAGAACAAAATGTAGTCATGTAAAACTGGTCCATTCCCTTGTCTAGCCCGCATAGGGAAACTGCCATTATAAGATATTTTATTCAATAACATAAGCAACATGGAACATATTAATTATAAAGCAGAACAGTGATACAGAGATTATTTCCCAGTTATATACATTTCTCTAAGTTTTTTGCTGTTTGTGTTGAGTGCTTCTGAGAAGCTTGAAGAGTTTCATGACACAATTGTTCTGAAAATCTTGGGATCATCAGTAGCTATCATTAACTTAGTACTATGGGCTTTATTATATAATTATGACATCTAAGTGCTAGGCATCCTAGAAGAACTAAAAAGTCAAATATTTGGGGGGAGATGGAAAGCATCTATCCACCAATCTGCGTAGCTAAGCCTTTGTGCAAGAAACTATTGGACGAGCTTGCTGGAATCACTGTTCTGTGGGTAGATGTGATAACACTCAAATTAGATGATCCAGAGAGGATGAGAGGGGAGGTTAGAATTGGAAACGGTACTTCAAAAAATGATGCTGGGTCAAGTATTATATGAGCCCAAACGTGAGTATGGAGCATAATATAGCAAGTTGTTTTTTGAAAAGCCGGGCACAGTCTCAGGTAAGCCTATTGTTCCCCAAAGGCCATTCGCAGTTACTGTTAACACACTTCTGTGCTTTCACCAGAGCCTTCAGGAGCTGTGACAGTGCTTGCAAATGTGATGCTCGTGACAAGTCTGTCTGCTTCTAAGCATGTCAAGAAAGCTGAACACTATTAATAATACTAATGGAGAGATTATCTTTAGCTCTGAATTTTTTCTCCTTTGAAAATAAAAGTGGGAGGTTTGTTTTAACACCCTGCCCTTTTCATAAAGGTTGAGGAAGCAATTGAGCCTCTCTGCAAAAGCCTTCCTTTTCCAGTTTTTTGCTTAATTAAAACAGTGCATTTACTTTGTTAAAAGTGAAATCTTCACTAGTATATTTTAAAGATATAAAACACAATAGTAATACAATTAGCAGTAATCCCTTGTCAGAAGAAGAGCTTATTTGTTAGATTGTATGAACAAAGGGACAATTATATACTTTTAAAGTAACCATTACAGAGGCAACATTGTGTCAGAGCTTCCTTATTACAGCCTTCTCTCCTGCACAGATACTATAAAGGCTATATAGTAGTCAATTAGATATAATTGATGTACAAGTTTCTGCAGAAAAACATGTAAGAGAAATATTTAAAGATAATTCAGGAATGGAAAAAATAAAATGATTAAGACAAAATAAATAAGCTGTGCCTTTGATCATGACGATAGGTACTACTTTTACATGGATAGATGGTGCTTAATGTAGATATTACTTATATGACAAAAATGATACTCAAACTAAGGGCCCTTCACAATGAATTCCCTAAGGGTTCTGTACCGATTTCAATTTAACTGTTCAAAATGGAAATACTTTTCATATTTTTATGAAATGTGGCACGACACAGTACTTATATCAAGAATTTCATAATTCTTTGGCAGAACTACCTCCCTGAGAACTTGTAATAAAGCATACTCTCCCCATTGCACAAGAGCCATTTTATAGTCCTCCTTCTTTTGTGCTTTTTAAAAGTAAAAGTTAAGCTAATTACTTCCTAAGACAAAAGAAAGCAGATCAAATTATTTTCCTTTATTTCTGGACTGGTTACTGAACCCTGGTGTTTGTCTTCTACACATGTTGGTATTCTGTCTGCCTTCCTCTTTTGTCATAGATTTCAGCTATAAAGTGTGTTCGTCTTTGAAACTAAGCCTCACTGTGTCAAATGTTCAACCCTGCTCCATGCAAGCCAACACAACTTATCACACTCTGACAGCTAATATTTAAAAGAGAACACACACGTGTTTTGAGGTTTGATAACTGCTATCAATCTCGATAATGGGTATCCAATCCAAAATTGTGACAGATATCTAGTGGATTGAGCTTCCACCATGAGCAGCTAATGCTGAAGTAAATGAATCAGTAAGGCAGCTCCTTCACACCTATAATTAAAAATAAAACAAATAAATGCCATACAAATAGAAGCCTGAGAAATCTATGTCATAGCTACAAAATGCACTAAAGGGTAGAACTTATAGACATCAGTTTGTAGTTTAGTTTTCTTCTCCCTTTGATTTTCCTGTTAAGTAGAAAATTGTGAGATTTTTCCCAAAGATTTGTTTAAAGGTTAAAATCTCAGGATTTCTAGTTCAATTTGTCATTGCACTTTTTTTTTCTTTTTCATGAAAGCTGCCAGCAGAGATATAGTGGGCCCTGAAACAGCATGGCTCTGATGCTCAGAAAATGCTTTAACAAAGTAAATCAAGGTACAGTGACCTCCCAAAGCCAAATTGCAGAACAGAGCATAATAGATAATGCTATGTAAATTGCTATGTGTGCAACTGGGATGTTATTACAGCAAGACCAAATGGTGGTAGCTAATGACTTCAACATTTGATTTCCAGGTGCCTTTTATTTTATTTTTCCCTGATTTGAAAATAGATATCTGAAACAGTAGCTTTACCACACTGATGAGCCTGAATAAAGTAAATTTCTCTATAGTGACTACTGTAACTTGATAACCAAATTTGAAGACAGTAGATGAGTAGCCCCCACAAAACTCCAAAGGCATAGACAGGCAGATAGAACTGTACATCAGTACAATATTAAATTCTCAGCTTCAATTTAAAGATAAATTTGTTTATAAAATTATTCCTATAAGTAAAATGTGATGTATAAATATTTGGTCTGATTTTTAAATTGTCTAAACACAGAATGGGGAAGACGGTAGGCATAAACATGTTTGTTATGACCTTAATCTGTCCATCCCACATCTAGTAGCAAAGTATTTGCGGATTGAAAGGACTGCATTTGTATGCTCAATAACCATTTGTTCCAGGATGTTCAGTTCCTGAATATTGTGACATTATTTTTATAGTTGAAATGAGTTTTGCTACACAGGTGGTGCATTTTTGTTGAGGTGAAAATAAAATGAAAATGTTTCACCAAGAAGTCTTTCCATAACTCTAGTTAGGATTTTAAAACTAAATCATAACAGGAGCTCCAAGAAAATATTTATTGCTCTTCCCAAGTATTAAAAGAATGTGTGCGCTGGACCTGTCATTCAGAATGACTCAAGATACTACTGTTCAGACACTGCTAGAATCGTTAAGGCATTGCCAAGAATAACATACCTGGAGAAAAGATTCAATTGTCTCCTAATTTATTAACAATTAGGAAATTTAGAACTGATTGATTCAAGTAAGTAAGAAGTATTTTTTATTGTGTTGAATCCTAAGAGGGTCTTAGAGCTTGTAATAGCTTTAAATGATATTTTCCTCTATGTTGTATGATTTCTTATATTATTAGATTACCTATGTCACACTGGACCTCCTCTCTAAAAAGTACATTGGAATTTGTGTTGATTGCTCAAAAATATGTGAGTCTGTCATATGAATACTTCTTCAGAAATTGATGTCATAGAGGAATATAAATATATAGCATACATCTATATATAAACTCAATATGTATTCTTGCTTTTCTTTATACTCAAGGTAACCAAACTCCTTTTGAGGTCAACAAAAATAATATTTAATGTTTTCGTATTTTCAAATTGCCGTTAGGGCAAAATATTAATCTCTATTTTAATAATCGTAATCTGTAGGTAAAATGTTATAGATGGAAGGTATTTCCTTTTTCTATACAGACTTCAATGTCTCATGCATGCTCACTTGGATTTATTTTATATTCTATTATTGGTTTAGTTCAAGACAAAATAAATTAAACAATGAATAGGCTACAGATATTTCCCATGGGACAAAGGCACTTGATTTTATTTTTCCCTCTCCCTACACATCGCAATAAGCGTCTTTTGAAACTTATGACAAGCAGTCTATGTTGCCACTCTTTCTTTTATTCCAAAATACGTCATATGCATAAGTAGTGTTGAACATGAAGAGTTTTTCATTAAACATGTTTGCACATTAAAATTACTGGGGTAAAATTTTAAACACATTTTGGTTAACATAACCCATGTGTATTCCTGCAGCACAGATAATCCCCCTGCACACATTCTCCGAGAGACTGTAACAAAGGAGCAGCAATACAAACCAGAGAACAATTCTGCTTGATTTTCCTTTGCAGTCATTTTATCAGGGACAAGGAATATTCCACAGTGGTGCCCAGATGAAGGCTGCATGCATTCCCCAGTATTGCATTGTAGAAGAAAATGAAAAACCTAATAGCATTTTGATGTATTCCAGTTAGGTTTTCCATTAAGAGAAAAAGGTGATATGTTCACACCATTTGTCAGGAAAAGAAGAAATGAAGAAAATGTTGACAATTTCATTACACTCTGGTTATGGGGTGATCTGAACTTACCTATTACAAGATAAAAAAAAAACTATTCTAGATATTATTAGTTGAAAACATTATTGTTTATAGTTACTTTAATGTGTGCTACAACTATAGAGTTGATACAACTCTAAATGCTCAGATTTAAAAGGAGATATTTTATATCATTTACAACCTTTCTCAAAAATTTGTATCCTTTTGATTGCCATAGCATCACACCAAGTCACGCATTGCCAGACATTTCTCTGATAAGTCCAGCCCTGAAAAGAGGATGTACCGATACCATAAAAATGCTTCTAAGTTTATCATTCTTTTATTGACCTAGTATTTATTCAGAAAGTCTTTTTCCCATTTCTCATATTTTTTTCTTTTATTATTGACTATAGGAGTCCTGGATTTTCTGCTGCGAATATTTCCCTAGGGATAACAGTTGCCGTCCATTTAAAATCAAAGTTAAGAACTGAACATTTTTCCAGGGTGCCAGAGAGACAAGTGGTAGATTCAGTCTGCTCCACTGGAAATTAATGATTACACATGCAGTTTTATTTATGTGATTTTAAAGTAATTATTAACTGTGATCTAGAGATTTTATATTGAGTCATATTTACTTTATATAAGCTAAAACATAAATATGCTAAAAGTAAAACACAGTTACTGAAGTAGTATTTGGCTGTGGTTTTAGAAAGAAAATTTGTTAAAATTTTCTATTTGTAATTTTCTTTTTTAATTTTTCAGATTATACTTTAAAATATAGAAACACATAAAACTGCATGAACATAAAAAAAAACAACACTTTAATCTTTAGTGAAATGGCCAGTCTGTATTTTAAAAAATATCATTACACAATGAGTTGTTAGGTGTTTGTTACATGAAGATCACCATACATATAAATCATCATTCATAAGGTATGTGCTAACGAATACTACTATGTAAGAGTATGAGGTCTGGAGCACTAACCAGTACAGAAAATAAATAATGGTCTACTTGGATGTAAAGTAGGGAAAAGCTGGTAGATAAGTGGAAACAGTATGAAGAGAAGCAGTGGAGAATAAGGAATAGCAGAAGAACTACGCTGACTGAACTAAGTTCTCTATCAGTATGGAATGTCACACTCACTAACACTAATATTATCTTCTTTCAGCTTCATAATATTTGTGCAACAGCTCATGTTAAGATATTTAAATTTTACGGGATACTCATTTTCTGAGGCCAATTACCAGACTCACAGATTTCTAATCAAGAAGGGAATTCAGAGGGCCGTCTGGTTAAATTTAGTTCATCCAAAGCATTTAGTTGGGTTTTATAAGCCTCATTCAGAAATCAAGTACTTTACCTAAGAGGCTGCTATGAAATAAACCATGATTTCCCCCAAATAATTGTGTAATGAATGTTAAAATACTGACTTTGCTACAAAGTAAAATGTCATTAGTTCAAGTAAATCTCAATTAAAAGCATTATATTGCACTAGCTTAAAAATATACGGGCTAAATATAAAACAAGAAATTTGGCCTTTTCGAAACTGTAGTAATAAAAATAAACACCACATATATGATTAAATGATTTGCATAATGTAATAAAAGTGGTAACTATTGACATATATCTTATTTTGAAGTCAATCTGATTAACTTTCTGATAGTATCCAGTACTGTTTATTTCCTCCCACCACATAATCTAGATTGCTATGCAATAGTTTAAACATAGAATTACCTTTATTTCTTACAAGCAATTATAATGAAGTTCACTTGGAAAAACATATTTAAATATTTTTAAGTGTATTCATTTAATATCTATAACACTTTTTGTTTTTTTTCCCCTTTCCTTTTTGACCAGATGAGTTTGAGCAGGAATCAAAGTGAAACAATTAGGTTAAAAAAATAAAAGGAAAATAGGCAGACAAAAGTTGACAAAAGAAGGTCAAATACCAAATATTCATCACATATTTAGCATCACTGTTATTGTTTGAGATAGTGTATAGGACTATATCACTAGACTTAAAGATTTTAATGTGCCCCTTTTCCATAGTCTGGGCAAAATTCCATTATCGTGACAGCTTCTCCAGTGCCCTTTCCTGGTTTCTCAGCTTGATCTTCAGGGCACTTAAATTTTAAAAGTTTGCCCATGGGAGACTCAATTGCTAATTTGAATGTCTATTTAATAAAATACTGTATTTGAATTTTTTATGATGTAATTACACACTGGAAGGTGAAACCCTGGAAATAATTTTTGAATCCAGTGTTATTGCAAAAACTTGCTTTCAAAGCTTTCTGTCTTTTTAAGTAAATACAACAATAAGAAATTTAATGAAAGCACTTTCTAACAATTTACTGTTTTTAAAAAATATACTTATTGTTCTGTTGAAAGAGGGAGAGAGAGAGGAAGGAAGGGAGGGAGGAGGAAAAAGAGAGAAGGGGGAAGAGAGAGAGAGAGAGAGAGAGAGAAAGTATTACACAAAAAGATAGAGAGGAAAAAAAATTATATATTCCAGAAAGTCTCTCAACTCTTTCTGCAAAAAAAATAAACAACCAGTTCAAATAAAGTAACGTCACTTTGGAAATTAAAATATGAGACCCAGATGTGGTTAGAGGACTTACTGAGACTGTGTCAATGTATGAGGCTGACTCAATTTTTAAACTTCTGGTGGTTATACCTACCATGAACAATTTAAATGTAATTATAATTGCAGATAATGACAAAGAGTGAGTTAGAGACATTATAACAAATGGGTCAGTATAAACTCTTTCAGTCCTTATTGCAACACTGCACACTAAGCTCTAGTTATTCGCCTTGGGAGTTACAGATCCTGAAGGCAGATGGCAGTCCTGGAGTGAACAAGAGATGATCTAGAGATTTCTTTTTCTCCACAAGATCTTCAATGGCATCAATATTATGAAAGTAGTGTATTTCACACATTGGGAAAGCCATCTGCAATAGTCATCAATAATAAAAACTAGTATTTATGGAACACTATACAGTGTTCTTCAACATTGTCTCTTGTCACTGACCCAAAAAAAGTCAATATTACAATCATTATTTTGCAAATGACCTACTGAATTTCAAGGAATTTGAATGATTCCAAGTCCAAATTCTAACCTTTTTCTATATCATGTCCTAGATATTCAATTGTACTGATCACCTCTATTCCCTTGTAATGAATTCTGGGAAAGTTATGCCTGTTTCTACTATCAATCAGATGTGGTATGTCTATGGATTATCTTAAGAAAAACAGTACTTACTCAAATAAAATATTCCAATCCTCAGTATAGAAAATTTTGTGAAGAGTGATGGGAAATACTATACTTAAAGATACTGCAGAATAGAGAAAGTAATATGGTATACTTCTACCTTCTGACAAACCCTTCTCCTACCCATATTGTATAAATAACAGAATTTACAATTTCATTGTTTTTTGAGATCCTAATAATTCAAATATTTTAATTTGGTAATATTTGAAGGGTTAGTTAACTCCAAATTAAAAAAAAAAAAGATTATTTGAAAGTTCTTCATACATAGCATCATACAAAATTCTGTTTAACTTAAATATAATGAAGTTGTAACCAGCACTAAATAAAACCAAATCTTAACCTCCAGGTCCTTCTCATTTATTAACTATAAAAACTGTAACTAGAGATGAAAAAATCGAGATTCCTGTGTACGTACATATTGAAATTTCTTAACTTTTTTTTGATAATTATCAATTTAAAAATCCTATAAAATCATAGAGAAGAAGCAATGGCACAACAAAATTTTCCAGAGGAAGAAAGAGTTGACAGGTACCATCAAAGCCGATAAATCCAAAAAGTATAAAATGCTCTATTACTTAACACTTACTCTTACATCAGCCCATGGTGGTGAGAATTAGAAACTTGAGGCATGGAAGCTTGGGTATAAATACAGTATATATAATTTATATATGTTGCACACAAAATGCAATATATTTTAGACATAAGTACTTATGCAAAGATGACTACATGTGGCCCCTGAGGTTTTTCATTCATCTGTGTATGCCCCTGTGTTTTACAGCTACAGAGGTCATATATTCAATTTGTGCTGATTTTTTTAGTGTCCTCTTAGTTAATGACCTCTTTCTTACTCAAAAGTGTCAAAGATCAAAAAAAAAATAATATATACATTCTATGTTCATGGGACTTAAGAAAAATAACATCTGCAGCTGAGAGAGCTGTTTATCAACTTTATTGTTAAAGGTTTTTGAAATAGAACATCAGGGCAATGCAAATAATTGGTTGATTAAGTCAGTATAGAAACAAACTCTAAATAAAAGTTTAGATTTCCTAAGGAATAAAGCAGACCACCTATGCTGAGTTCCTTGGATATCTGAATATAACAGGCAACTCATCACAGGGAGAAGCTTCAAGTTGTCTTATTTTGTGCAGGAATTTTTAAGGCAAGAAGCTGAATCTAGCAGTACAACTTTGTGTGAAAGCAGTGAAATGTTTGACTAAGCTGGTAGATACTGACCAGATTTCCTTCAGTTAATGACCAGAACATCTAAGAGAACTGCATGGGTCAATGGTTTAGATCAGCAATTCACTCATTTGCAAGTACATTTCACTGAGTGAACAGTAAACAGACCTTTTAGAAACATATACATATTTAGAAATATAAATAATAAGTGACTTCTAACAGATAAATTGAGTTTCACATATATTTGGACAGTATAAACCTCGGTATAGAGATTTATAACAGTTGTCTATTGGCATAACATGGCCCAATGTGTCTTTGAAGTAAACTCAATATAATATTGATATTAAAGAGTTAGTTTATCACCCCATGAGGACAGATCACCTGTTTTGTTATGAGAAAACCAGAGGTTAGACTGAGGCATAGTTCACCTAAAAGGAGTTCATTGGGATAAAAGGAAAATAAATTTCAATGTAGTCTATAGGTTCAAAAACATCCCCCATTTAAAACAGGGTCACAGTTTCTATCCACCCACAAATATTTGCTCAGTTATTTCTGAGTGTTCTCACAGTCTCCTTGCACTCAGTATGTTTAGTGTGTTGTCCAGTTGCCTCCCCACTTTTGTCTTCTACTTGTCTATATACTACCTGAGCAGTCACTTGGAGAGTCACAGATACGCTACTACTCTTCCTAGGACCATGGATATGAGAAGTCTAATTACTGTATTCTGATTTTCTCAGTCTCAAATGTTGGGGCAATTAGGACAGTACTGGGTTCTGAACAGAGAAAGGAAAGCAGCATTTGTGGCTTCAGAATGTTGTTAATTAGTTTCATCTGCAACAGCCTTTCACTTCCCATCTCCATAGTGCACTCAAATTCACCTTAAAATACTTAGGGTAAAATATAAGCCTTCTTTTCTAAGAGATATTGCTCTTTTTCTTTTTCAACCCAATACCTTACTGTAAGCAGGGAGGAACATTATCACTCCTCATTCAGCTGATGAACAAGATTTCCAATCATATATGAATTCTGACACTTGATTAAAAGTAGGAAGTGGTAGTATATTCTGTACTAGTTAATGGGAAGTCTAAAGTATCTTGTGACTCAAGAATATAAACACATCTGGAGTAAGAACAATGCGAACCATAAAAGTGAATCACATAAAAGTGTATATACATAATATATATGTGTGTGTGTGTGTGTGTATACATATATATCTCCTGTAACTTACCACTCATTATGATTGAGGGCACAGTAAAACAAAAAGATACAATTCTTAAAAATACAAACACCAAATGATGGATCATCAATATATATGAAGCAATTATTAGTAGAACTAAATAGAGATATTGACAACAACACAACAGTACTAGGAGATTTTAATATTCCTCTTAGAGCTATGAACAGATTGGCAAGACAGAGGATAAATAAGATGGCAAAAGCTTTAGAAGGATTCTAGAGACATCTACAGAAAAATCCATTCACAAAGCTCTAAACAAACTTTTTTTTCAAGTGCACATGGGATATTTTCAAAAATAGATCTTATGTTTGGACACATATCAATTGTCAAAATAACTATGAATATTGAAATCAGATCAAGTACTCTTTTTTGACCATAATAACATAAAGCTAGAAATCAAGTATTAAAAAAAGGAAAAACATAAACATATGAAGACTAACCAATATGCTGTTTTGTAGCTATTGGGGTAAAGATAAAGCAAATATATTAAAAAAAAAAAAAAAAACTTGAGGTTAATGAAAATTAGGATACAAATTATCAAAATTTATGGGATGCAACAAAAGTAGTTTTAAGAGGGACGTTAATTGGAATCATACCCACATTAAGAATCAAGCAAAGTACCAGATAAACAACTTAATATTATACCTAGATCAACTTGAAAATGAGTAACAAGACCTGAAGTTAGCAGAAACCACGAAGTAATAAAAATACAAGGAGATAACAAAAATGGTATCAAAAAGCTCATACTGACAATCAATAAAAGTAAAAATTGGTTCTTCAATAATATAAATAAAGTCAATAAATCTCTATCTAGGTTAACAATGAAGAGAGAGAATTAATATAAAAAATTAGAAATGAAAGAGGAGAAATTATCACAAATGTCAAAGAAATATAAAAGATTATAAGAGTTATCTATGAACAACTATAAGCTAATAAATTAATTAAATTGGAAGAACTGGAAAAAAATCTACAAAGATCTAGCTGATCAAGACTAAACCAGGAAGAAACAAAAAAGCTGAACACTGATCAACAATCATGGAAATTGAAACAATAAACAAAAAGCCCAGGGCAAGTAGCTTTACATAAATTCTATTAAACCTTTAATTAAGAACTTGTATCCATCTTACTAAAATTATTTCTAAAAATCCAAGAGAGAATGCTCACCAATACATTTTTTATAATGACAACATGACTCTAAAAATGAAATGAGACAAAGGCAGCACAATATAAACTACAAGCCAATAACCCTGGTGAATATTTATGTGGACATCTTCAACAAAATACTAGCAAATAAAATCCAACAATTTATTACAATTATTATGCATTATAATCAGGTGGAAGTTATCTCAGGGAAATAAGGATGACTTAATATACAAAAAACAATCAAACTAATGCAATATATCAAGAAATAAAACATAAAAATCTTAGGATAATATCAATAGACTCAGAGAAAGCATTTGATAAAATTCAGCAGCGATTTATGATAAAATCTCTAAACTAAATGAGAATAGAAGAAATCTACCCCAAAGTAATTAAGGCAATATATTATAAACTTCAATCAATATAACAAGTCATGGTAAAAAACTGAAACTTTTCCTTTTAAAATCAGGAACAAAAGTATAACCATGTCACCACTACTACTTGATTTCGTATTAGAGGCTTCATCGAAAGCAATCAGACAATGGGGAATAAGAAGTTGGAATCAAAGTAAAACTGTTACTATTTGCAGATGATGTGATACGATATAAAGCAACCCTAAAAATTCCCTCCAAAAGTTATTAGAAATAATAAATTGATAGAGCAAAGTGGCAGGTTACAAAATCAGCATACAAAAATCTGTTGCAGTTTTTACACCAACAATGAAAAAGAGAAAGAAATTTTAAAAATCCATTTACAATTGCTTTAGAAAGAATCAAATACTTAGGAATTAATTGACCCAAGGAAATGAAAAATTTTACAAGGAAAACTACAACGCTTTAATAAAGGACAAAGATCCTAACATAAAAATATGGAAAAATATTGCATGCTCACGGATGGGAAAATTCAGTGTAAACAAAAATGACAGTTCTACAAAAGTTATATATAAATTCAACACAAAGCTCTATTAAAATGCCAATAATAGTCTTC
Source organism: Scalopus aquaticus (assembly GCA_004024925.1). Taxonomy (NCBI): domain Eukaryota; kingdom Metazoa; phylum Chordata; class Mammalia; order Eulipotyphla; family Talpidae; genus Scalopus; species Scalopus aquaticus. The sequence continues at coordinate 144,375 of PVIJ01001063.1, forward strand.
AAAGAAACTGAACGAAGTATATATAATTTTGTATGGAACCATAAAAAGCCTTGAATTATAAAAGCAACCCTGAGATAAAAGGAGAGAAATGTAGATATCAAGCTATCTGGCATTAAAAAATACTATAAAGCATCAGTATTTAAAACAATATGGTATTGGACTAAAAATAGAAAGATAGTTCAACAGAACACAGTTAAAAACCTAGAATCAAATCCATGTGTATTTTAATACTTAATTCATGAGAAAGTAGCCATGATCATACAATAGGCAGAGTCTTTTTTAAAAATAGAACTGGGAAAATTGGGTGACTACATCTAAAAGAATGAAGTTGTATCACTCTCTAAATGCACAAAATTAAATTATGAATTGATTAAAGATGTAAAATAAGGCTGGCAGTAATAAGTATATAGAATAAATCATTGGCAATATGTCATATGATAAAGATTTTTTGAAGATAGGATTTCTATAGCAAGGTAAATAAAAAGATAAACAATTAGGATTACCTCAGATTTACACAGTGAAACAATACTACCAAATAGATTTAAAGAGCCATGCAATAAAATGGGTGAATATTGCACATATTACACAACTGACAAGGGCTGAATAACCAATCTGTACCAAAACTTACTCAGGTTAATAATAAAAACAACCTACCTAATTATTCAATGGACATCAAGTCTGATCAGACAGTTCACCAAAGAGGATATCCAACAGGCTAATGGAAAAATGTTTATGATTGCTTTTAATAAAGGAGATGCCTGTTAACTAACAATGAGATATCATCTCACACCTGCAATAATGACGCATATCAAAAAGTCATAAAATTTCAAGGTATTAAGAAAATCTTAATTAAAACATTAGCTCAGTAGTAAGCTGAATAAAGACTTACTCTGGAGGCTGCACCAATACGGACTCATAATTAGTTCAGAAAAGTAAACAAATGGGAATAAAATCAGCAAGAATAAACAGCAACAACAACATCCCCTGCAGGAGGGGAGAGAACTTTATCTCCAGATTTGTCATATGTTAAAATGTTCAATTTTAACTACAGAAAAATGCAATATAGTAATATATGTACATGTAAAACATAATGGGGGATATTTGGGTAAGGGGAGATGAATAGAAATAATCTTTGAAGGAGGCCAGATGATGAACATACTACATGAGACATTGGCTTCTATACACATGTTGAGAGAACAAAAAGAAATCATGTCTAAAGAATTAAAGGAAATCAAACTTATTCACCTAAATATTTATAATATGTATTGATAGGAAATAAATTAGGATAGATGAAGGAATGAAATGCTATAATAAATTGAAGTAACTAAATTTGAAGAAAAGAAGGCTGAAGATTCACATATCAAACACTTCATCACTATTATTAATAGATTAACACAAAGAAAGTAAAACCCAGATGATTCTCCTCCCTTTTAGGCTGAAGTAGCAAGATTTTTTTCCTTTGCTCACAATGGCTTAAGTATAAATTAAATACCTTATTTCCATTTATGTATTCTGTGGTAACAAAGTTCCAAGATGGTCCTTAGTGATCTTACAATTTATGCTCTTGGATCATGATCCCTTGGATTTATGCTCCTCAAGAAAAGGACTGATGGGCTTATATTGAAATGATGGGTTTGACTTGTGAAGCTAAGTTATAAAAAAAGTATTTTACTGTTGTAGGGTTGCTTATGATAAACACACCTGGGATCTATGAATTGATGAGACAAGGTTCTCAGAGAATGTCAAGTATAAGATCACTTTCTATACACTAAACTTTACAGCATCTTAATGAAATATGATTGTATTTACTGCTCCTTTCATGGACTGAGCTTCAAAGAAAGTAAATAGCTTATTTCTAGCTCGATCGTCTACTGAGAACTAATTGTCCTTAGAGTGTAGGCTCTATTGTCAGAAAACTACCCTTATTTTATTTGTTGGTTGATATTTTTAAATTAATATTTATTTACTTATGCATACAAGAGCTAGGGTGTATGTCAGAGGTGTGGGGGGGTATAGAGGCAAGAAGACACCAGGGGGACAGGTTCTTAATAGAGCCGCACAGTTGGGTCAAAGGAGGGAGTTTGGGAGCCCTCAGATGCTTTTTAAGCTTTTAATGGTCTCTTATAGAGAGGCAACCAGGTACAGTGCAGGCAACAGGACCAGGGGGCCAGGAGGTGGGTAGGCCTCCCAGCCCCCGGCAAATCTTCATGCTTTCTGGGCTCTCTGGCCATGTCTTGTGGCCTCTCTGTTACACCCCAAACAGTCCTCTGCTCCATGCTCTGTCTCTGCTGCTTCTGCTGCTGCTGGTTCCTCTGCTTATAAGCCCAGTCTCTGGCCCAGGTTTGCCCACTCACACAGGCCCACACCCTACTCTAGATGCCTGCCATCAGGCATGCACATAGGCCTGCAGAGGTCTGTCATTTAGGGGAGGACGGAAAAACCTGACAGTTCTCACTTCCCTGGGGGGGAAGGGGATAGAGGATTCACTAGAGACAAAGTGGGGAGCAGAAAAGGCAGACTGACTGAAATACACTACTGAGGGGAGCAGGAGGGGAGACCAGAGAGGTCTGCTTTGCCTTGTGGGTCAGCTCCCGGCTGGAGATCGAACTCATGCTGCAGTGGCTGCTGATAGCTTCACAGTGCTGAGACTTAACCCCTTGTGCCACCAGGGCGGCCTTTGTTGGCTGAATTAAGCCTTTCTGCTGAGACTGCAAAAATAAAAAGAAATCTACTGGTTGCATATCCTCTGATCTTTATATTATGGAGATGAATAGTAGGTTGTTAGCATTCAGACTGAGAGGTAACACAGGATTCCTAAATTTGCAAAATCTAAAGGGGTATAGCTATCTGAATACACAAAGACAAAGCATATTCTTATTTTAAAAAACCTTTAATAAAATTAGTATGTATAGAGAGAAGAGAAGTATATTAGTTTCTCAATAATACACCCAAGTAACCTACTCCCTAGTGGTTAAATGCCCACCTAACAGGGTTGGCACCAAAAAGGGCTCCTAAAGCCCAAAATCTCACCAAAAATGTAGGCACCTTTTGGTAGGGAACAGCAGGAAGGGGGCAAAAGTAGCATAGCAAGTCTAGTAGGACAGGAGCAAAATCAAATTACAAATCAAGATAATGGCTGCCTCCCCATGTTTCTCTCACCCACAACTCTTCCAAATGTCTCTACATGTCCCTATATGTCACCTTCAAGTCACCTAAGTCCCTGATGTAAATCCAAGTCAAGAAGCAAGCATGGCTTATACGCCAGGTGTCTCTCCCTGAGCCTACCTTCCTTCCTTGAAAGTAGCTGCACCTGGCCATCAACTCCACCCAGTTAGTCCAAGGCACCTGCATGTAACAGAGGTGGGGAAAATGGTACCTTCCCCTTTTATGGAGATGTCTTTACTACAGGTATAGCAGAGTATACTGGGAAACTGTCTTCTTTTCTTCACTGAAAAACATCTCTTGATTTGACATTTGCAGTTAGTGATTTAAATGATAGCAAGTTATGCCTTCTGGGGCAAAGGTCATATATATAATTTCCATATAACATGTAAATCAACACACACACACACATATATAAACACTCAATAAATTCAAGGGAAATAAGAAACAACTCACAGAACAGAAAGTTTTGCTATTTTGTTTTTACTTATGTTTTACAGATTCATGTATTTTGTCCTGATTTCCTACATGATTGAAATATCTTTCTTAGTCCTTGCCTCACACACACACACACACACACACACACACACAGATCTGATTTAAGAAACAAATCTTCCTTCCAAAGATTCTTAAGTCAATGCTAACAAGAAACATTATTTTCTTTTAAAATTCTTTTTAAATTCGAAAAAATGTCAAGTTTATTTCCTCACCTTTCTCCTTTGTCATCATAGAAGCCAAGTCATTCAGATAGTCACTATTTCGGTTTCACATGAAATTAATTTTAATACTTGGAAGTGAAGCTTCCATTATCATGAAGAAACATCTCAACAAAATCAACTAAAAATCAAAGCTGTGGTAACTGCTAATCTTAAGGATAAGAACTAGAAGATTATCTCTAATTCAGTCTCTGCTGGATTCCTTTTGAAAAGGTCAGTCTTACTAAATATTCATAACTTCCACTCTGTCCCAAACAACAGCACAGAATCAAGACTGCTGAACCCATTTCATTTAGATTTATATTCAGAGACATAAGGGTTAGAAGCTTTCTATGGTTACCATAAAATTAAAATATTAGCAAAAAATAGCAATATAAGTGCAATAAAAATAATAAAACTGAAAGTAGAGATATTTTATTTTTTATGGAGGTAAAATTGTTTACAACACTGTATATGGATTCAGAGATATAGTATCATACCCTTCAGCAGAAAATTAGCACACATCATCTTAGGAAATTTAAAAAATGAAAGTTCATAGTTACTAAAACCTAAATATAAGCTAGGTTAGAGTTAGTTTACATGTCAGCTGTTCACATCATATAAACATCACTAGATTCACATTTCATCGGTTCTGATTTTTAGTATTTGTTTTAAGGTTGAAATTTCTTATTACTTAGACTAGGCACACTATTAACTATGGACATTGGTAAATATCTTTGCATTCACAGAACAGGAAACATAATTTAAGCTAAGAGGTAGGCTATTGGATTGTCACTGTTCTGAGATTAGCAAGATATTTAATGGCATATGTTTTTATCTGAGGGTTAGAATGTCTCAAGAGGAGATACCATATAATATTTTGTGACAAAAGCATTCCTAAGGTTACATTGGACATAAGGTCTTATATTTTAGTTATGGAAAATGTTTAATGTAAAAATATTGATATTTTCTTTTTTTAAATGAAGTAATATTGAATTATAACATTGCATAAGATTAAGAGGTATATGATCATACTCTTCAGGTGTATTTTACCATACCAAACCCACCACCAAAGCACCCATAGTCCTTCACCACAGACTTTCAAAATTATTACCTTTAATTTGGATTTTTCTACCTATGGTAAGTTTTAGGCCATTGCACATTTTCTCTCTTCTTAAAACAGTTATAAGTGAAGAACACAATGTATTTTGTGATTTATGATTTCTAATTCTAAGACTGATAACATAATTAAAGAAAATTCTATGGCAAGATTATTCCTGCCCATATGATTTACAAAAGGCATCATAGTTGACAAGACAAAGGTCTAGTGTATTTGTAAATGTTTGTCATACTCAACATCTGAATTCCTTAATGAATGACATATATGTATGCTTTTATCATCATGAATGCCTTAGGGAGACTCTCTAATAAATTTATCAAATTATTACCCTAAAACTCTGATGTTATTTGCAAGATTATTTAACACATTTATTCACTTGAAGGAAATACTCAAACATTTTTAGGAGTAGATATATGGATTAGATGAATATATTACTAAATAAATAAATAAAATTGCCCAGTATTTTCTCCACTTAACAAAGTCTTAATAGTTTTCAAATTCTAATGAAATCACACTCTTCCCATTCCAATCCCAAATTTATTATTCAAGCCGCAACACTTTACCATGCAATAGCAGCAAAGGTATTTAAAGTTGCTCTTATTAATATTTTTGGATTAAATATTTATTGCTTTATACTATTAATTCAGTCTAATAGCTAGTTTATATCTGTACTTAAATTATTAACAGTATCATAATTATTTGATTATAAATCATACCCAAGGTAATTTATCTATAATGTTAAATACCCAAGTTTATCTCAGCTCTTGGCACATAGTAGATATTAACTAATTGTCTAAATATATGACCCATCACTGGAATTACCTAACAGCTATATTTAAATGTCTGTCTACATTTTATATAAACATATGTATTCTCATATCCTTCCTAATTCTTTTTTTTTTTAAGATTTATTTATTTATTTGGGCCTCCCCGGTGGTGCAGTGGTTAAGTGCTGCGCTGTGGAGCTGTTGGCGCGGCGACGCGAGTTCGATGACCGGCCGGGGAGAATCCCACATGGCGCGGCAGACCTCTCCTTCCTTGCCCGCTGCTCCCCTCAGCAGTGTATTTCTGATCTGCCTGTTCTGCTCCCCGCTCTGTCTCTGGTGAACCCTCTCGCCGCCCCACGCCTCTGGCCTGTACCCCAACTTGTATGTATAAATAAAAAAAAATAATAAAAAAAAAAGATTTATTTATTTATGCATACAAGCTGGGGTACAGGCCAGAAGCATAGGGCTGCGAGAGGGTTCACCAGAGACAGAGTGGGGAGCAGAACAGGCAGATCTACTGAAATACACTGCTGAGGGGAGCAGGGGGCGAGGCAGGAGAGGTCTGCCACACCATGTGGGATTCTCCCCTGCCGGGTGTTGAACTTGCGTTGCCACTGTCGACAGCTCCACAGTGCAGCGCTTAACTGCTGCGCCACCAGGGAGGCCCCCTAATTCTAACTATAACTAAAACCCAGCCAGAGAGATACTCTTTGTAATCAATTAACTATCGCAAGAGGTTATAAAGACTTATTTAAACTAAATGATATATAACTAATGCAAAATAATATCTCTTTATAGACCATACTGGAAATTTAAAAAGGTAGAAGTTACTGATAATACATACTTGCATTTTTGTCAGTGTCTATGTATTTTCTTTTACTAAGAGAAAGCGCTTATCTTATTTTGTTATTATCAAATATAGTTATTATATCCTGTGAATTATAGGGATTATATCTATAAACAATTTAGTTTATTTAGAAGTAATAAGAATAGTACTTAAATGAGGAAGTCTCCTGGAAAAGTCACATAACTTGTGTTCTAAGTCACTAATTTTCTAACAAAATTGCCAATATTGACCATTAAAGGATATGTGTGTGTAACTGTAAATGTTCTATATTTATTAAAGTTACCCAAACATACAGGATTTGATGTGATACAACTACTCACTCACGTATCTATCTGGTTACGCTGACTCATGCCTCCCTCTTCTTCCTGACGAAATACTAAAGTATATTCCTGATGTTTTCCCACCTTTTATTTCCAAGGTAACTAAACTTTTGAAATTGGTTCACTTGGTTTACACTTTCACTACATACACATGTGTAAATATATATATATATATATAATTAAATTGTACTATTTTTACCATTTAAGAATTATATAAACATAAAATTCCCTATATCTTATGGTATCTTGAACAAACGTGTAATTCCAGTAGATACAACACAGCATATACATGTAACTGAGCAAGTCCCTTACCTCCCTGAGAAACCCAAGTATTATAATAATAGCTCATTCATAAACATTTACTCTATAGTAAGCAAAGTTCTAAGTGTATCTCATGAGATTTTTCTTATTTCAAACCTACAAAGATTAAATTCTATATCCTTTATTTTTTAAAGTTTCTTAGATATCAGAACCCTTTGAAAATCTGGCAAATATGATGGACATTCTCCTCAGAGATTCTGCTGTACATAAATGTTTATGTACATATACGTGCATGTGTGTATATGCATACATATACAATGCATAACATATGTATATGTAAATACATGTACATATATATTGTTATGTGTAATATTTTAGAATTTCTTCAAACAAATTTGAACCAACTTGTGAAAGTCGAATTGAATAAACTATGTATATCAGCTTTTACCTTAATACCTTTTTTATTCATTTTAATCAATTTTGGTTTTAGTTACAATGTATGTTTAGATATAGATTAATTCATCTATTTTTAGTAACCTTTTAAAACACAGAGCAGAACTCTCCATTAGAAAATGGCAGATAATGCATGTGTTTATCTTCTTTGAATGCTGAATAGTATTCCATTGTGTATATGTACCACATCTTCTTGATCCAGTCATCTATTTTTGGATATCTGGGTTGCTTCCATACCTTTGCTATTGTGAACAGTGCCGCAATGAACAAACGGGTGCATGTATCCTTTCGGATTAGTGTTTTTGTGTCCTTTAGGTAGATTCCCAAAAGCGGTATTGCTGGGTCGTATGGAAGCTCCATGTTTAGCAGTTTGAGGAATCGTCATACAGCTTTCCATAGTGGTTGGACCAATTCGCATTCCCACCAGCAGTGTAGAAGAGTTCTTTTTTCTCCACAGCCTATCCAGCATTTGTTGTTGCCCGTATTTTTAATGTGTCCCATCCTCACAGGTGTGAGGTGGTATCTCATAGTGGTTTTGATTTGCATTTCCATGATTATAAGTGATGTTGAGCATTTTTTCATGTATCTGTTGGTCATTTGCTTTTCTTCTTTGGAGAAGTGCCTTTTTAGCTCTTCTGCCCATTTTCTGACTGGATTGCTAGCTTTGTTTTTGTTGAGTTGTGTGAGTTCCTTGTAAATATTTGTTATCAGTCCTTTAGCAGATGTATTGTGTGCAAAGATCTTTTCCCAGTTGGTAGGGTGTCTGTTTGTTTTGATTAATGTCTCTTTTGCTGTACAGAAGCTTTTTATTTTGATGTAATCCCACCTGTTTATATGGTCCTTCATTCCCTTCGCTTTGGGGGATGTGTTGTCAAAGATGTTGCTGTAATGTGTGTCATGTAGAGTTTTGCCTATATTTTCTTCTATAAATTTTATGGTTTCAGGTCTTATGTTTAGGTCTTTTATCCATTTTGAGTTGGTTTTTGTGCAGGGTGTGAGCGACATGGATGGAATTAGAGGGGATCATACTCAGCGAAACAAGCCAGAAAGAAAGAGACAACTATCGAATGGTTTCACTTATAACAGGACTATAGGGAAACCAAATAGGAGAGACACTTGGGGGGGTGGGGGGAGGGGGAGGAAAAGGGCACAAAATGGAATAGAAAAGAACACAAGGGACCACGGAGATGGATCACAGGTGAATAGGTGGTGGGTTACCCACGGGGAATACAAAATGTAAAAGATATAAATAACAATAAAAATATATACTAGGAAAAAAAAAAGAAAGAAAATTGCAGGTATTGGTGAAAGAGTAATCAATCACCATTAGTTTAATTCCAACATAAATATCTCCAAGAGCTTAGAAATACAGCCCAAGTGCTTTGGGGATAAATATATATTTGATAGCTAACATTATTTTTTCAGAGGGGTCTGATACTTCAAATCAATATGCCATACTTATCTCCTTTGACTAAATTCTGATAGCTACACCTTCCATATGAGAGAACAGTAATTGAACAGATTCTTACAGGACTCCTTGGCGTCTTTCTTCACTAAAAGTTCATCAATGAGCAATTACAGAAATGTGTTGATTGTCAGAAGAGTAATAATCCTCAAATCATATTTGAAAAAGATTCTGTAAATATCCCTTTTCAAAGATAATGGTAACTATTAGTCAGGCTATTCCCAGTGGAAAGTATTAGAAAATACAGAGCACATTAAATAGGTAAGAATTCAACTGAGCAGTCTAAAACTAAGCTGCATGTAGGCATGGCTTGACCAGTGATCCTAACCAATTTTCCAGAAGTTTTTTTCTACCACCCTCTCTATTGTAGCTTCACCAGCAGTCTCGCTTCCTTATGAGGGTCACAAAGGCTTACTGCAACCTGCATTACACAGTTGTCATTTTGAAAAGGCTGCTTTCTATTGTATAACCAATAAATAAATGTTTATGCTTCACTCTGATTGGACAATATTAAACCCATTATTGCCCAGGGTAGCACTCTATATAATTAAATGTATAAGAATTATATGAAGCAATATCACACGTCGAGGATCAAAAATATGATGTAGACTTATCAGTTTTTTTTTTAAAGACACACATTGGCGTGTTACTAGTATGCCAGCTATGAATCTTTTCTTCTCAATCTACTCAAATTTAGTAGCACCAAGTTGATCATAGTTCCCAATATACACTTATGCAATGGAAGTCTTCTTGTTTGCCATCCACTAGTGTGCTGACTATAAGAATGTAGTGCACATCAAAGGTAATATGACATTGTTCACTGGACATTTATTTTTTTTAAGATTTATTTATTTATGCATACAAGCTGGGGTAAGGCCAGAGGCGTGGGGCAGCGAGAGGGTTCACCAGAGACAGAGTGGGGAGCAGAACAGGCAGATGGATGGAAATACACTGCTGAGGGGAGCAGCAGGTGAGGCAGGAGAGGTCTGCCGTGGCATATGGGAACTCCCCAGCCAGGTACCCAACTCGCATTGCTGTGGTCGAAAGCTCCACAGTGCAGGCTGCGCCACCAGGAAGGCCCTGTTCACTGGACTTTAGATTTGTAACATGTGATTCATAAGAGAATAAGCTGCAAATATCCATTTTCAAGTATCTTTTGGAAAAGGCATTTTACCATTGACAACAGTACAGGATCTCTTTGAGGACCATGTTCTTTGAAATTTGAAGGAAATACAAATAGACATAATGAACTTTAAAATCCAAAGACCTCACTCTTAAAATTTCTTCATGTTTCAACAATAGTTACTTCTTAAAGATTTGTCAAGTTTTGCCAAAGTAAGACACTATATTTAACACGAGCATTCTTTATTACTTGCCAATGTTTTGAACCTTTCGATTGTTGGAACATACTTGGTAACACTGGTCAATATTCAGATCATTACTGACTTAAAAAGGCCCTAATATTTAGTATCTTGGTGTGCTGAACATGAATATAACCCTGGAAAATTTGTAGTAGCTCTCATTTTGAAGCTATTTCATATAATTAATTTTATATGTTTCATCATGTAAATGTATCCAGTAGGACTGCAACAACATCCTAAATCATCCTAGAAATGATGTAATATTGCATCGCATTGCATAATACCATCACGCACACATCATCCAGAGTTGATTGCATCATTTTCTGATGCAATGCAATACTACTGCAAGGCAGCTGCTGAATTAAGCTGATGTCAGCAGTGCACTAGATAAAGCCCTGCCGGAAAGGTTGAGCATTGAAAATATTTCAGATTTTGTGTGAGTCAGTTTAAGCTACCATTCCATAGAACTGTTATTATTTTATGCATTTAGGTACGATACAGAACAGTAATGCCTTGAAAGTGAGTTAATAGCGTGGACAATTTCTGCTCTATTTGTGGGGAAGTGGCATTTACCAACCAGAAGAAAAGTATCACTTCTCAAGTGAAGAAGGCTTATCATCTTTACTTCGGATGCTACCTGTAGAACACAGCTTTCACGGTGGTTAAATGGCAAAAGACCATCAATGTCGTCTGCAGTCCCCATGGTGTGGAGAGAGTCAAGCAACCACATAAAAGACTGTTACTTCTGCTTAGTTCCTCCTCTTTCCGGTGAAATAATGAAGCAAAAGAAGTCGAGAATAGTCTTCCCAAACATTCCATCTGCACTGAGACCAGTTCCACATGGTGAGGGACTTCTATTCCAGAACCTCCAGAAGAATATTCTCTTGATTTATCTGATGAGCACAAGGGTGAGCAGACCTGTTCTTCTCCTGTTCCATCAGCATGCAGTGATCCAGATTTTCACTATGATGCATCATCAACCCCACACAGACTAACACAGAAAGAACTAAATGACCTGGTTCATGATTTGGACTTATCCAAGAACAAGGCAGAATTGGTAGGATCAAGACTCCAAAAATGGCATCCTCTAGAAGAACGTGGCACGATTACTTTATATCAAAAGCACCACCAGCAGTTGAAGCCTTTCTTTGGAAAGGAAAGTACTCTGGTATTCTGTTCTGATATTGAGGACATCATGAATGCCTTAGAAATCACTCACAACCCACAAGAATGGAGATTATTTCTAGACTCTTCAAAACTGAGTCTTAAGGCTGTGCTTTTGCACAATGGAAACCGTCTTCCATCTATTCCAGTAGTGCATGCTGTCCACATGAAAGAGACATATGATAACTTAAAGCAGCTACTGAATTCCATTGAGTATAACAAGTACAGCTGGCACATCTGTGGTGATTTGAAGCTAGCTGCTCTTTTAATGGGACTGCAGCAGGGATATACAAAATACATGTGTTTCTTATGTGAGTGGGATAGCCAAGCAAGTGAACTGCACTACTATAGAAGGAATGGACTCACAGACAAAATGTAGCAATTGGAGAGAAGAATATCCAGCACCCAGCTCTGGTCGAGGCTCACAAAATCCTGCTACCACACCTTGACATCAAACTAGGTTTGATAAAGAATTTCGTGAAAGCCATGGACTGGACCTCACCAGTTTTCCAATACCTGCATGAAAAATTTCCTTGACTCAGCGAAGAAAAGACCAAAGAGGGAGTTTTGTGGTTCCTCAGATTTGAGAGCTCTGCAAAGATGACTGGTTCAACAACTTGCTGCAGGGTGATGCAAAACAAGCATGGCATGCTTTCTGCCTAGTGTCTACAAACTTTCTTGGGAATTTTGGGGCAGAAAACTACAAGGAACTAGTGATGATGCAGTATCAGAAACTTGGCTGAAATACGTCTCTAATGATCCACTTCCTTCATTCCCATCTGGATTTCTTCCCTGAAAACTGTGGTATGGTTAGTGATGAACATGGCGAACATTTTCATCAAGATATCGCATCAATGGAACAAAGATACCAGGGAAAATGGTCCACTACAATGCTGGCTGACTCCTGCTGGATACTCCCCAGAGACGCTCCTGAACAGCTGTGCAAGAGACAAGTGAAGAAATCTACGAAGTAGTCTACGACTTGATTTTTTACAGGTATTAAGAGTAGGCCTATTACTATTGGCATGCATTTTGCTATGTAAAGATCAATTTATTTCAGATTACAAAAAAAACTAGAGCCAAAATTAGAATTTGACTGTCACATTCGTGTTGAGCACATACAAATTGATAGGAAATGACTAATTTTATTTCAGTAACAGGACTTTTGTAAAAATTTGTTGACCAGTGTAACAAATTTGAATGTGAGGATAAGTAGGGCTGTCACAACTAGTCAATCAATAATTTATTTTTAACCAAAGTAATCTCTTGTGCCAATAACAGAGTAAGTGTATTTTTCCTAAAACTTATTCAGTGCATCAGTCATACTTTGGAAATAAAGTTCTTTCATCGATATTCAAGCATTTGTAATACAAATGTTTATGTGGTGAAATTAAGAAAGCATTGTCAGTTTCTAGGTTTGTAAATGGGGAAGAGGTATAATTATTTCCTAAAATTTTTGTGAGGAAGTATCTGACTCAAAACCTTCCATTAATTCAGTACTTAATAAGATATACAGCTGTTATTTTGTTACAATTATTACCTTTCAAATTGAAACTCTTATGGTATAATCAATATATTTTTTTCAAAAATGCCTATTTAAATAGACATCCCATCTTTGTCAGACAAAGCTACTCTTTTTAAGAACTCCTTTATTTCTTAACAGTGAATTAAGTAGTGAGGAAGTGAGGTTCTGTGGTGTATTTTAGCTATCAACAAAAGATGAGAGTCTTTTTGAAATATTTATTTTAGGCCTCAGAATTTAAACATTGGACATTTGCTTCTCTGGATCATCTTCAAAATCAAATAATAAACAATTTGATTTGACATATTTCTTCTTTGGTGTTGCATACATCTGTTATAAAATAACAAACAGGGGTAGCACTTGATGAGAATCTGGAGAAGGATGTACAAAAAAAATAAACTGAATTTCAACTTGAAAGTTCTTAATTGTACTTTGGTATTAAATGAAAGCAATATATTTATTATACTATCTTTCTACAGAAAACCCCAATGGATTTCAAATAATGGCCCAATGCTTACAATAATATCTTAGGTAGAAAAATTGCATAGTTAATATAGTCTTGATTTTGTTTTTTACTAAAAGCTCACTTAACATTTTAAATGGCTAATCTCTCTGAATTTCTAAGACTAAAGTTAATTACTCATGGGTACAAAAATTTCCCCAAAATATTATTTTAATTACATTTTAATTGAAGTAAAACTGCATTGTATTATATATAACAGACTATAACATATTATAATATATAATTATATATGCACTTGTATATACTGTATATACTAATTCTATTGTATATTCTACATATACTAACTCTATTCTTTACCATGTCATTTTCACCTTTGTCCCAATTTACCAATCTCTCTTCCCACATTCCTGGTAACCACTAACTAGTCTTATAATTCAAAAGTTTGTTGTTGTTGTTTTTAGTTTAGTTAATCTGCTGGCCTTCTCTATATCACATATCTCTATTGGCCACATATGAATGAAATCATACATGCTCATCTTTCTTCATCTGCTTTCACTAAGCATTATATCCTCTAGATTCATCTATGTTGTTGCAAATACAAGCATTTTATCTTTTTTATAACTGAATAGTATTCTTTTGTGTATGGATACCAATACTTTGCCCATTAGTCAACTGATAGGCACTTAGCCTGTTTCCAGGTCTTGGCTATGGTAAATAATGCTGCAATAAAAACAAGGGTACATATCTCTTCAAATTAGTGGTTTATATTTTTTGGTAAATACCCAAAAGTAGGATATCTGGATTGTATGGAATTTTAATTGTTTGAAGAACCTCTGTAATGCTTTCCATAATGGTTGCACAAATTTACTTTCCCACCAACAATGCATAAGGGTTCCCCCTCTCTCCACATTCTCTCCAACACTTGTTATTTCTTCTCTTTTTGATACCATTATCACAAGTATGTGATGATATCTTATTATTGTTTTCATTTGTATTTCCCTAGTAATAATAGATGATGAATATATCTTACTGTACTTATTGGTCATCTATATGTATTCTTTGAGAAGTGCCTATTCAGAAGCCCTACCCATTTTTTAATTGGGTTTTTTTACGTAGTATTTAACCTTTAACATAGGATCAACTTCTTAGCTCAAAGGTTTTGTCATATGTCTTTTCAGTATATATTTTATAAATAGCTATTAGCAATGTAAATAAGTGCATTTTATTTGCTTCTAAATCATAATACAGAATAATCACCCACTCCTATTAATTTATTTACTGAAGGAACTCTCTCAGTAGTATATTTAATAATTTAAATGCACTGAGGGCTTATGTTGACCCTTAAGTGGCAGACTGACAAACTATGATGTAGTGTTCCACCTTAGTTCCAAGCTCCAAGTATTTAAATTGCCTTCATAATAGTTCTAAATTCCAGTTTAAAGTATCATTGCTGATTAGGGTTGGTAATAAGAGTTTCAGTTTTCTGATTATCTCCTAAATCAATGTTTGGAATCCCAACAAATAAAAATAAATAAATAGATATACAAATAAGACAAAACCAGTCTGAAATGAAATTAAAACCAGTCATGTAGTCAACAAATATTTTTTGGGGAACAACTTTGTGTCATTCATACCCTTTCCTAAGGTATGTACTGGACGAGATAGTCAAGGACCTTATTTTCATGGAGCTGATATCTGAACAGATGGATGGTGGATTTTCAATTAAGTTGTTTGGAAAATAAAGATGAAAACAAATATTTGTATTCAATAAGCTAATTTGGGGTAGCCATTATTGCCATTTATATATATATATATATATATATATATTTGGCATATTCAGTGGGTGTATTTTTAATGTGTTGGTTCAAAAAATCCCTGCTCTAGAAGAGATACTAGAAATATCTGAGTTACATAATGAACTTGTCCATATAACCTAACCCATAGAAGCAGAGCATTCCAGACCAAGGGTATAAAAAATAAGAAAAAAAAAAAAACTGATGGGAATATTTATATTCATAAAAATGTGAAACATATAGATTCAATGATATTTTCATTTTTGAAATGTCCTGAAAGTAATTGATATAGCATTTTAAGGTATGTTGTTTAAGCAAGGAGTGAAAAAAAAAATGTATGACGATTTCAAAACAAAAATGTAGGAGCCTGTGAAACTAATATTTTTATTTTATCCCCCGTAGTGAAATTTATGAATGTGAATGTTCAACTTAACAATCACTTACTCCTGTTTCTTCATAGGCATGGTTCTCAATTATTTCAGCATTCATAAGCTCTTAGGTGATCCTCAAAAATAGTTATATAAACTACTGAGTATTTTAAAAATGGCTATGGGTACCTTGGTGAAAGTGTGGTGTGATGAAATACATATACCTATAAATCATATACGGTGTTTTATACTAACACTGCCTGAATAAAAATATAATACAATTAAAAAATGTCTTTGCTGTTCTCAACCCACAGTAAGTAATACATTTTATCTGCAACCCAATACTCACATTCACACACAGAGTCATGTGCACATATAACTGAAAATATGATTCACAAAACAACACTTAGGACTTTTATGTATTACAAACATCTATCTTTTCTATCACTTCATTTCTTAAGAAGTTTTGAACACAACTCACTAATTTCATGACCTACCAATGGATCTCGACCTAAAGATTTGATTCCTTGTCTTAAAAGCCTTTCAGCAATCTGCACACTCTAATCTGTATGTTAAAAACAAACCAAAAAGCAAGTAGGCCTATTACTATAGTCTGATCAAAGTAATTTATCCTGAGGGGCTGGGGATGAAGTATGGGTATTTAATATTTTTACAAATACTAAGTTAAAAGAAAAATTAGAATTATTTTTTTTCTTTGCCTAGCAGCATGGCAATTTTGTGTCTGCTAAGTAGGTAATGTTTATATTTAAAGGGATAATAAAATTCCTTATTTACAAGGAAAATTGACTTTCTTTTTCCAGGTTCCAAGTGTTGGTCTCAATTAAAAAATTTAGCATTTCAAGGCTAAAAACATGTAGTAAAAGAGGAAAATGTCATCTGTTTAAAAATTTGATAGCTGTGAATCTAATATTTACACCTAAATTTTTGACTAATTCAAATGAAGTGTTACATCATACATCATATTGTTAAACAAAGTCTCACACAAACTTTGTCTTCAGATACAAATGTACACAAATAATTGATGTTATTACTTTATCCACACCCCACTATAAAAAAGTAAAGCCACAGCCATGGGGAATACACTACAATGTAAAAGATACAAATAATAATAAACATATATTTAAAAATATATAGAAATTTTAATAGGCTGAAAGCCAGCTCTCTTAAAAAACTGAATCTTAGAGCCTCATTTGTTATATTGTAATAAATTTAAAAACTGTTATATATACCTTATAAGATAATACTGTGAAAATGTGTAAGCCCCAGAATTAAATGAGTTCAACAGATTTATTATGGAAGATACAGATACCAATATTTATCACAGACACCCCCCTGAGCCTTGCATTATTTCTGTTAATTTCCAGTGAGTGAATCCTAGTGGTCCAACTCCTCCATCTATGCTAGATTCATCTTTTCTACTCTGGGTGACCCTCAACCAAGTCACCAACTCTGTTATGAATATTTACAGATTCTCTCGTAGACTTAGAAGGTTATATAGTAGGGCCCCATCATGAATCACCCATGCTCCCTCCCCCCATCTAACTCCAATAACTGGGTCTACTACTTCCAATTTTCCAAATTTCTCCTGTAACAGTCCATAGCTCCTTACCTTGTCTAATCTAGAACAATTGTGATACTCAGATCTCTTAATTTAAAGATACTCCACCACGTGGCTCCTCTTGGGAGTCCTGACCAAGAAGCTACCTTCCCAAAGAGAAAGAAATTCTCAAATACAGCAGTACGTATATCTATGTATTGAAAGCACCTTTTGCAAGTGTTTTATTGATGTCACTCACTTTTCTCCAAGGCAACCCCTAAGTTCTGTTTGAACTACACACTTTAGTTAGCTCAGGAAGGTGAGACTTTTAACAACTCTGCAAAATTCATTTTGGTATTTGCAAAAGGAAACATTCAAATATTTTCACTGTGGGATGGATATATATATATACACACATAATATTCAGAAATACATATATATATATAGTTTTTAGGTGTGTCAATCTATATATTGAGCTAAAATTTGCATAGAATAAACTGCACCAATTTTCAATATATAGTTTCATATATTTTGACCCATTTATACACTTGTTTAACCACCAACACAACCAAGATCAGAACATTTACATTACCCAGAAAAGTTTTCTCATGCCACACCACTGTGCATTCCCTCATCCTTGTCCCGAGCTTAACATAGACCTGCTTTCTAAATCTTTTAATTAGTTCTGCCATGTACTAGAAACTCATACAAGTGAAATCATACAGTATATACTCTTTTTTGTGTGTAGTCTCATTCAGCATATTGTAGCTGAGATTCATTCATTTTGATGCATTTACCAGTAGTTTATTTCTTTTTTTTTTTGACAAGTAAAATTGTATTATACAGATGTATCATTCTTCACACATTTACGTGTTGATGAACATATTTGGCTTGAGGTATATAAACTGCGTAGGTCTCCTAAAATTTAGTATACTATACAAAAAGTTGCTCAAACCCAGACATTATGGGGTCCATAACAATCTACCATGTAGGGCCTCCCTGGTGGCGCAGCGGTTGAGCGCTGCGCTGTGGAGCTGTCGGCAGCGGCGACAGTTGTTCGACGCCCGGCTGGGGAGAGTCCCACATGGCGCGGCAGACCTCTCCTGCCTCGCCCGCTGCTCTCCTCAGCAGTGTATTTCTGATCTGCCTGTTGTGCTCCCCACTCTGTCTCTGGTGAACCCTCTCACCGCCCCACGCCTCTGGCCTATACCCCAGCTTGTACGCAAAAATAAATAAATCTTAAAAAAAAAAAAATCTACCATGTAAATGAAAAAAAATAGATCCTAAGGATTTTTAATTGTATAAAATTCAGAAGAGAACTTATTTAAATTCATCAAGTACTCTAAAATTTCTTAAGTTTTTTTTTTTTATTATTTTCAGCAAACAACTGAAATTTTTAAAAATTGGGTTCCATTTAGTTCAAGACTATTCATCAATGGTAAGTCATTACAGTCTGCCATTTCTATGAACTCCATGCATTTTAAAGCTTAATCTTACTCTTCATTGAACAATCTACAATGCTTTTGTTTTTTCCTCATGGATTACAATTCAGCATGTTTAAGTATTTTGTTACATGAGTAAGAAAGTATGAAGCCCTTGATCTGAGGAAACAGCTAAATAAATATCAGTTAGTTTCCAAGAACAAGTCATCTGACATATTAAAATAAACCAAATGCCCGTCTTTTGGTCCACTTTAATTCCAGTATCCCCTAAATTGGCAATGGCTAAAGGGACAGTTTAAAAAAAAAATAGAATCTTGAAAACTTTTTCTATTATCTTGCACTTAACCTAACCTGCAGACTTTGCAGTACCAAGTCCATTCATAGAAACCAGTCTTTTAAGCTGGTGTCAAAAACACTTCTTTCTAAATTACTGAATTACAGGTATCCATTTGTGGCAAAGGAATTCAACTTCCTCATGTTTAGACACATTGTGCCAAATTCCTTCCTGGCAAGTAGTCAGGGCCTACAAGGACAAAAAGTTACCTAAAGTATGAACAAAGTGGGGCTCACACGTTGGATGTTCCTGGCTTCAAGAATATAATAATATCAGAGAAGACAATTTGTAAATGGTTGGACATACGATTCAGAAAAGAATCAGAGTGGAAAGAGGGACAGGTACAATGAACTTTTTTTTTTTTTTCTGGTGAAGAAGAACTGATGTTGATCACCCTTCACAATTTTAGAAAGAGAGAACTATCACCCGCACCCACTCATTTTGAACTCTTAACCAGGCACATGTCAAGCCTGGTGCTATTAAAATCCGGTGATAGGCCATTTTAATGACTCAAGCTCTTTAAAGAAAACAAAAGTCTAAACGACTTTAAGAATCAATCTACTTGCTATGATTTTTTTCACATTAATCAGTATACAGGTATTCATTTCCATGACAGCTTCTAGTTACCCACAAATTGACAGAAGTGCCTTGCCATTTTCTATTATTTTCATTCATATATTGTGATCAAAAGGGAAGAAGACTAAGGCCAATGACATAAAAATGGATTCCCTTTCTAGATTGCTAATGGTCAGCAGCTTTGGGCAGAGTCATGTTTACTGCTTCCAAACTGTCAAATTTATAATCATGGAGTTAAGGTTTTTCATCACAACAGACCTTTCCAAATGCTATTATTCTACCATAATGTTTTCATCTAAAACATTGTTTTACAAAAAATTGTTGTTCTTAGTGAGCCCAGGCTGGTGTCTTGTTAGCATTTCCTTTTCTAGATCCAAGGAATATCATTGGTTTTTCTGACATCTTGGAGAAAACCTGAAATCTAAAATTCTTCATAAAAGTTTTCTTTATCTTATATAATAGTCATACAAAGAAGTCATTAAATAATTCCTTAGCTTTTCTACACTCTGTTTCTGTATATCTTTTTTTCATTACAATGGAAGTATAATTGTTACCTTAAATGTCCCCATTCATGCCTGCCTCTAGATCCCTGCTTCTAGAGGTCATCATCTTGCTATCATGGAAGCCAGGGTGGACGAAGTAGAGTAAGAGAAGAGAGTAGCGAGAAATGAAGTTGGAGGTATAAGCTGAGGCCAGACCTCCAAAGAACCTATTTTTAAGTCTCATGAGAGTATTTGCAAAGAATTAAATCAAGTCATGATATATTTTTACTTGACTGAATAGGAAAAGCAAATTCAATTCACTTGATTGAGGGAATATCATCTTCCTATTTAAATGATTTGTTTTTATGAGATTGCATGACAAGGGGAGGTGGCAGGAAAAATGTGGAATCCAGACTATCTCTGATGGTCTTTACCAATGCTTGTGCATAAAGTTCAGTCAATGGGAATTTTAAATTCATGTCTCATTCTGCACCCTCTTTATCTCAAATATGCTTTGTGTCCTATAGATATTTAATATGTGCACTGCTTTCACAGAAAGGGAAACAAATAGGAAACAAATTTAGACTAGAGTATCTGTGCCCAGGCACAGCCTGCTAATGCAGCAGCCTGTCTCATCTGACCCCAAGAGAGAATTCTAATAATGTTATCATTTGATTCCCATTTCAAGCACTTTGCATTTTTATATATGCTAAACAATTCAGCAAGTTATCCAACTGGCATAAGCAATAGGAAAACTTCCTTTAGAGCACAGGTGTACAAGCAAACAAATTCTTTCTGTGCTTGAAAATTGATCCTGCAATATAGCCAACTTTCTCAGCAGCATGCTGAACTGCCAAGAAGAGGTGGAAGAGATCACATCTGTCAGGTAGAGGGAACAGATGTGATCACCTCTTCTCACCTTCCAGCAGAGTCAGGAATAAATACTGTCACCCTGAACTGTCCTTTCCCAGTCACACTAAAAATTTGGATTTATTAAAAACAGAAATAGTACTGATTTTGTTTTGCTTTGTTTTATTTTGTTTTTGAGAGATAGAGACAGACAGAAAACAGTAATCAGGAGTATTAAGCTGTTGTTAGGGTTAAACAAGTTTAACTAGCTAGTTGCCCCTTGAAAGATAACCTTATGCCACTGATATTGTATAGGGGACAATGGGTTGTAAATATATTTTAAAGCACAACAGTTCCAGGGATGCAGCAGAGTAAAATTGAAGTGAATATTTAAAATCTAATGCAAATTGACAAACTAGGCTCCAACTTTGTCACTGAAATTTGGGTGGAAGTCCTACACTATCAAAAGAACTCTGTGACCAGCATCAGGCATGGAGATGCTTTATTTTGTTTCTGAGTCACAAAAGTTAAGATTCCTTACTTAGAAATTAAATTATTCACTAACTCCCAAACAAAACCTATGTTTATAAAATATTCTTTAAAATCTAAAACATAGCTGGATAACATCAAATAGATAAAGGTTAAGAACTAAATATCGTTTGATGGAATAGATTATTTGGCATCTGTCACTTCAACCTGCTGTTCTTTATAACATCCCTGTTTCTTAAACAGTGGTCCTTAAAAAAATCCTCTTTTACAATTATTTTGATACTGTGAGTCAACCCAGTTCAACTCTTACTGCCTCCTTCAGTCAAGTATCAGAAACATAATGGATTCAATGCAGCAAGTTTTTTTTTTTTTTCAAATATTGATATCACATAGCTTAAGATAAGCAAACAAGTCCTCAAAGCTCACTGGTTTGTCTCTTCTGCAGATACGACTGATCTCTATTGTAGTCTTTCTATGTATGCTCTAAATGTGAGCCATCAAAGGACTCTCCCCACCCCACCCTCTATGCTACCAATTCTTTCAAGCTAAGGCATCTTTGGGGCTTGGTGACACCCCAAGTTTTAATCAACATTCTTCTTTAATTCCTCAGCTAAGAGACCCACATGTTAAAGACTATTACAAATGAGACACATGTTAGCACCTCAACTGGTCTTCAAAGCTGAATTGCAGTATTTGCTGTTAAAACACAACCAAATAATTTTTTATTTGACAATAGCTAACATCATTTTTAAAGGCTTTTCATTGCCTACAAGTCTATCTAAACTTTCATTGCCAGAAGAGTGGAAATGCCTGCCAAGTCCAGTTTAATATCACCCTACAACATACAGTAAGTACAGCTTATGAATTTTAGTTATGTTTATAAAAATGAATCTTCTGTTTTTTTTTTCAGTTTAAGGAAGAGTTAGCAAATGTTTTAAAATGAATTTTGACTAAGCAGTATTTTTAGGCGTAAACAGAAATTGTTTCTCTTACTGAGACTGCACATTAAAGTGAATTTTGCTACATTTGAAAACCTGTCAGCTTTATTTTGTACTGATATTCAGGTTCCTCTCCTTTTTGACCAATATTATATAAAGTTCCTCTGGGAAGATAATGTGCATGATTGCAGGCTTGCCTTGTTAAAATCCATGGCTTTTTATGCAGTCATGTTTTTACCTATGAATTATGCATGAAAGAGTATCTCATTACATTTCATTTTCTTTACAGCAGCGTCCTCTCTTCCAGACAACCTCGGTTCCCATCAGCTGAGCTCCCCTAGCCCTGCAGCTTGGCTCCATTTTGATGCCTTCATAGCATTTTAGACAAAATGGGCGTGTTTAACTTGTCACCTTATGCCTGGTATAAATTATTCACTGGAGCTTTGTACAGATTTGTGAGATAACCAGCCTGGACCAGGGGAAACTTCACAGGATGTATGTAGGAATCTGACAGACATGGAAAGCTGTTTCTCCAGCAGTTGTCCAAGACAAGGGAGAAAAGCTGCCTGAACTCCAAAACCCAACTTCATTTTAAAGCCAAAAAAAATCCCTCCCTCTCCTTCATAACACAGAAATTAGCTATAAATGTTTGCCACTTGGATGGGTGTGTTTCAGTGTTTTAGTATTTTGCATAGAACTAAAGGTCAAGGAACAAAGCCCCGTGATTTTTCTTTCTTTTGAAATGAAGCCATTGGTCTTCCATACCTGACAAGATGAATTAAATGTGGAGAAAGATCACAGAATTTAATCAGCACAGTCATTCAGTGTATGTGGTCGGGAACAATCACTCAAAGAAGCATATGGAAAACTATGTTAGCATGTTTGTGTGTGTGTTAGAGTGTATTGTGATGACTTCTAACAAGAGTATAACTCTGATTCCAAGAATTTCCTTATAAGAAAATCCAGTTATAAAAGATTAATTTAGCCCATGTCAAATTATCTCATTCACAATAGCAGAGTTCTATTATAAAAATGGGTTGCACAAAAGCAGCAAAATAATGCCCAAAGAATCAAAGTTAATATAAAAAATGTGACCAACACATTAGCTTCTTATTTTTCCTAACCAATTAAATATAGTATTTGTTATAATCATTGAGAAAATTTCAGGTAACTTATGGCAACCTTCTATGGTCTAGGGCCTCCCTGGTGGCACAGCGCAGCGGTTAAGTGCTGCGCTGGGGAGCTGTCTTTGCCCAGCCTGAGAGATTCCCACATGGTGCAGCAGACCTCTCCTGCCTGCCCCCTGCTCCCCTCAGTAGTGTATTATTGTCGATCTGCCTGTGCTGCTCCCCACTCTGTCTCTGATGAACCCTGTCACCGCCCCATGCCTCTGGCCTGTACCCCAGCTTGTATGCATAAATAAATAAATCTTTTAAAAAAAACCTTCTATGGTCTAGAAAAATGAAAGGCTGGTTGAAGTTCATTTCTAGACTAAGACTACTGTTCAACTTTCTTAAGTTCTCACTAAAATGTGGTTGTGGTGACAAAAAAAAAAAACTTTTATATTCCAACTGTCATATATATTTTCTTTCTGACTAGGAATTGAGAAGTTAAAATGAAACCAAGGAATGACTCCTAAGCCTGTTGCTCTCAGAATAAGGGCTGTAAGGCTTATGGTTCTGACTATATGCCTTCAAATTATATACTCTATATGTGGAATTTTGATATGTGAATTCATATAAAATTTTTACACCATGTAAAGCAGATATTTTGCTCAATTTTTTCCATTTTATTATTAAGAAATACATGGGAATGTATTTTCTAGATGTATATATATGCTTATATATATACTTTATATATATATATTTCATATACTTATATATAAAGTGCATTTCCATAGTTTTTGTATATGTAAAGCACACACATGATCTGTACACTCAAAGCGTATCATGTTGCTGAGAGATGATGATGTGACCTATAAAGAATACAAGTAACGTAGAAAGACTTTTGCCCAATTACCATCATCAGTTGTTAAACTCTAAGTTCTGAATTTGTCCATGAATTCTTCTTTTTCTCCTCATGATTTTAAGAAATCTTCATAGCAATCATTTAATAGTAATCTGGAACAATGCTTCTATATTTTTAACAGTAGTTTGTATTTAAACTACATGTTTTTGTGATAAAGCATTTTTTCACAACTTTACTGCTACTTCTTTAGGTGCGATCTACTTATCCATAGCTTATAGAGCTAATGGTTTGAAACTCAATCTGTTTTTATGCAAGTACAAAGAAAGAATCTGATATTTCCAATGGATTGCAGTTTTCTTTGAATGTTTATCATTTGCTATAGTGCTTAACAATAAAAGAACATTGGTTAAATTACTGGCTGAGTGAGTAGATGACCCATTGCAGGTGATTCTATAATATACCAAATAAGGAATACACAGAAGATGTGAATATATTTTACTACCAATGTAGGTGAGGTTGGGTGGGTTAGAACCTGACACTCCTTTTCAAAAATTGTTAGATTGTTTGCCAGCAATGACTAAAGATTAAGCTCCTGGAAAAGGATTTGTTTTTATGCCCAATTTGCTTTCCAGGAAACTTATTCATTGAGATGATTTGAATAGCTAGGACATAAGATGCAATTATCAGTATGCAGTCAATTGATGGAGCACTGGCACCAGAGTATTTAATAGTAAATATTATCATCTGTAGTCTAGGTTTAAATTTCTTCCAGTTTCTGTGCTCTCTGTCCATTTTGAGTGTAATTAAAAATATTCAGGATAATTTAGTAGAAATAAAATGCCACATAAAAGATTGATGGCCTATTTGCTTGTTTATGTTATCTCTTGTATAAAGGACTGGTTTATATTCTTCACAGTGTCCACAAGAGAGGGATTACTTCCTCTGGGGAGAAAGTATATCAATACCTGTGAGTGCAAAGCATGTAAGATTCACAGCCCTATATGGCTTTACTCTACTTGTTCTCTGTTCCCCACCATATCTCCTCCCTCTTTGTGAGGGGCAGTAAACATGAAGGAAAGATTGGTTAGAGCAGGACACTTTTCATTCTTTCACTTCATATATTCATGCCCTGACAGAAATCACCAAAAATATATTTAGCTGGGAAGTATAGTGAAAGAAAATATGGTTTTGTTAGTACATACTGATAATTTTATAATATCACAGTTAGCAGGAGAAGAAGAAAAATAGCAGGAGTTTTACAGCCAGTATTTGTGTTCCTTATGGTGCCCTAAGCATTTCATCACTAGAAAGGACAATCTCCTCAATATTTTGGTATATCTTTCAGATTTTAAGGGTATTTCTTTCAGATTTATCTATGTTATATTGAAGTGATTATACAAAGTAGTCTTTTCTTTTATACTGTCATCTTTAACTTTTGCCTGATTTCCAAAATGTATTTATTTTTTTCCTGCTTTAGCAATATGTATATTCAGAAATTTAGGCAGAAAGAATTAAATCAAAAAAGAGCATTCTACTTATTTTATAGTCTAGAAATAGGATTGATTAATTAAATGAATGATTTATCAATTACAGGGCAAAGTGAAACAATTGGGCCAAGGAAAAGTATACATTGCATATATCCTGTGCTTTTGTTTGAATAAAATATGAGGTGCTGGTACTTTTATCTTGATTAATTCCAATATGCCTCTCTCACTTATGCCGGTGCTTCACCTTCTTTCCTAATCACATTGACATGTGAACTTTTTTGTCCCTGCCAAGTGAGTTATTTGCAGTGGCAATATTAATATATTTGAGCAGAACTGAATCATGTTGCTTTAAAAAAAAAAAAGATATAGTTATGGGGTCAAAGCACATATTATTTCAAGAAAGTACTAAGTATACTTAAGATGAGAAAGGCCTACCTATATTCAAATGGTTGAATTAGCTTTGAAAATCATAAAGGAGATGACAGTTAGGATTTAACTAAGCTGTATATTCATGGGAGAAAGGAAATAAGCTTCCCATTAGTTTAAAGTAAACATACCACAGAAATCTACAAATAGAATAATTATCAATGAACATAAGTTATTTGATAGATATTCAACTGAAACCTAGAGAAAAAGTTTAAAAGAAGTATTAGAAACCATGGGCAATGTTTAATTTAATAAGAATAAAAATAATTTCAAAAAGGATACTTGCCAACTTGCCAGTTCTAGAGGTCACAAAAGAATAAGACAAATAAAATTGCCTTTAGTTACAGTCAGAGAACATTTCTATCGAATGCCAGGATATATTTCTCCCTTCTCTGAGCCTTAAAAGAATGTATTACCTAAACCAATCATTTGAGAATAAATTGAATAGCACATTATGACTTGCCAATGGCTTTATTAAAAAATTATGTTGCATCTTGTATTGCTTTTAGATTATTCTTTGATTGTGAGTTTGAGATCAAGTGCTAATTATTTTATTCTTTGTGAGATATAGCTCAATTTCATTTCCATATCAGTTACCAAGGAAATAACAGTTTTAAAAATTTGATTTGGTCTTCAAACATGGTATTGAAAAATTAGAAAAGTGAGCATAGTTTTGAATGATCTAAGGTTGTCACACTCAGAATCAGAAGACTGGACCACATGATCATTTTGATGACCCAAGTGTTGTTTATAATATATAAGGTATGATTACAAGTCCCTATAATAGCCTCTAAAAGAATAAAAATTGAGGGTTAAAAGTGTAATGAAATGCAAATGAAACTGTCCTGGAAACAGAACTGCACATTTTATTTGTTTCTTAGAGAATCTAGGACACAGAGTGTGTTAATATTAAATACTATAGTATATTCAAGTTTAAAAATAATGGTAGAAATCATTCAGAGTTGAATGGCAGTTATTCGTTTAAAATGAATACTAACAAATATTTTTGAAACCAAATGTGGTTGCAACAATTCTATATTAAGTAAAGTTCTAAATATCTTATGTTTTCTTATCATTTGCTGTATTTCCCAGTTTTGTCACCGCATTGAATAAAATTAAAGACTATTGTTAACTTTATGTAGTTGCTGCATATCCAATTTAAAATCAAACATAATTAAGGTTCAGAATTATACTGAATACTATTGCTTTCTTTTTCTAAAGACTTTTTCATTTTAATGAGGAAGAATTAAAAGATACTAAAAATGTATGACATAAAATCATTTTGACATTTACTACATTTCAGGTAGATACTGTTTTAACTATATTAAACAATGCATATTTTAGATTATACATAATCAAATAAATAGAAAACATAAGTGCAGTCTAAATATCACTGGACTTGAGGAGCGCTAATTTAGCTGTGTCTGCTCAATTTCTATGGGAGCTTGTACAAGTCACTTAACCTATTTGGACTGCAATTTTCTCAACTGTAAATGAAACTGCTGGACTAGAACATCTTTAAGACCTTTGTCAATGCTAAACTTGTATAATTATATGTTCTAAAATTACTTTGAACTAGTTTCCTCATTTAATCAAAGTGCTTTATGTTAATCTCCTTCCTTTCTTTAGCTTTGTTTATCAAGGTGATTACATTACTTTATTTTTTGTAAACCATACATTAACACTGTAAATTGTTGTTGTTAATCATTATTCACTATAGTTATTGGTAATCTTAAGAGGATACAAAGCTATCTTGAGAATAAAGAGATTCAGGAAAGTGGTGATATACTTGTAATCTGTGAAAATCTCTTTCAGATAAATTTGTCCTTCAAGCAGAGTTTTTTATTTTCTTTAGAGAAACATCATAAACAAAAAGATAATCAGTCTTAATAATGTATGTCACACAAAAGAAGCTCACAGTGCAATGGAGGATTTGTCTCAGATGTTTCTCCACCAATTACAGCTGTTTGGAATGTGAAATAAGCAACAATCACTGCTAGTGCTTCCACTATATGTAAGGCATCTTGCTAAGCACTCTCAGAAGATATTTACTAGAGACATAAATTCCACCCTTTAAGAACTTATTATTTAATTTGGGAGAGAAAATTAATTTTTGGAAGACTCAAATCTTTATAAAAAGATAATTCAAGGCTGTTCATGAAGATGAGATGAGGCAATTTTAAAGAAAACTGGAGTTGAATTTCAGAGGAAAAAACACCGCTTTAATTTGCGGTGGTGGGTTGAGTTTTTACAGAAGTGAATTGTGTTTGTGTTAATGAAATTAACTATGACTGTGTGTCCCCAAATTCCCATGTGTTCTCCTGTTTTTCCTAAGCCTCCCTGAGTTAGGATGGAACCATAAAACAATGCCAGAGGATGATGATAAGTGAACTGTGCCTCTCTAGGCAAAGGTAAATAGGTATCTATGAGCCTACTTCATCATCCTCTTCTTCAGACTTGTAACCTTGGCCATCACACATCCTTCCAGATGATGCAGTTACTTGATGGGAGAAAACTACTTGAGTCACTTGACCTGCTACACTTTATCTGAAAGAGAGAGAGATTCTGGTTGTGATCAGCCACTGAGATTCTATACTTATCTGTTGTAGCAACTAGTGGCAGCTAGTCTGACTAATACAAGGGATAAATTTAACTCAGTGAAGAGAAAGAGGAAGACACGTTAGCCCTTTGGACTCATATCATCAATGTGTGAGTTGGGAAGTATAAAAATATTCTCCAGAGATGATTAAAACACACACACACACACATTTTACTGAAACAGGATATAAAATATACAGTACTTTAACTTAATATTGCTCTTAGTCCATGAATTCCAAACAATGAAGAAATAAAGAAATAAGAAATAAAGAAAATTTGTCAAAAAAGTACAAACTTTTTTTTAAGGAGAAGCCAATTAGACTTCTAAATTTCACATTAAAGAGGTGACAATCTAGTGCTCTGTAAAAAGGAACAGATACAAAAAAGAGAGTGATACAAATATATATGTAAAATATTTAAACTGAAGTTCAATATCTTTACACTTCAAATATACCTTTATTTTATTTTTGTGATATTCATTGATCACTACATTTAAATGCAAAATTCCTACAGAAACATTATATAAAATTAAAAATACAATATAAACATGAAAAATGTTTTACAGAAGTTAAGAATTTTAATAATACATATTGTTTTATCAGGTTTGGGATCTCTAGAATGCTGACTTTGCTCATCTGAAAGGTTTCACTCAGGACTCAAGCCAAATGCACATAACCACAATGAAAATTTATTAAGGGGGAAGGGAGCATCTGCATAATAATAAATAAGCATGCAATTAAAATGGCATTAAAGGCGGGGTAATGAACCTCTTGACAAAGTGTAGGAGACTGGCAACACAGAGTGGACAGGGCCCAATCTGAGATCACCAGGAATCCATCTTTCTGACAGGAGGAAGGGATTCCACTTCTCGAAAGGGTATCTGGATCACAGGCCATAAACATTTTAAATTGCTTTAAATTTGCTGCCTATATTTAAGTCACTTTTCAGAGGCATCTTATCAGAACCACAAGTTACTTTTGGTTTGGGCAGAGTCTCCCTGCACAGCCAGATTTTCATCATTGCTTTTTGCATGTCTGTCAGTCTTCATGAACAAGTGGTTGGTAATTTAAGTTGCTCTATAACAACTGTCCTCACCTTTCCACCAATCAGGGTCATTACCATATCAATATATATGCCATCTTGGAAGGGAGGTGGGCAATTTAAGTTGAAGCAATGGTATCTCATGACCAAATAATCCAAAAGTAATGTCAAAAGAGTAAGATAAAAATTCTTCTTCCCTCATACTTTTATTTCCAAATGACCTGATAAGAGTTACTGGACTCTCTGCCATCCAGAAAAATAGGCTTTTGTCTAAGCTTGTGTACTGAAAACACCTTGGTGGGGGAATGGTAGGGGAGCAGAACAAGTTTTGTCACTAATAATTATTCAAATTGATATATTAAGTTAAAACTAGTAATATTGATACTAAATAGAAGCTTTGTCTTTCAGGAACCTCATGGATAGAAACAGCCTTCTTTTACCTAAAACTTTACTTCACCTAAATAACCTCTGGAAGTAAATTTTAGGTTTTTTATACCAGGGAAACTCTGAAGACTGAATTCTAGAACATACTCTACTCTAAATATTAAATTCTAAAACCCTCTCAGACCCACATTAATGAATTTATAATGATGAGATTTTAAGCATCAGTGCTAGACAATAGAGGTGCTTAGGGAAGGTAATTGACTTCCTGGACTTAAGCCTCACCGTTTGTTTAGGATGATCATTCTAAAATTGCTTGGCGGTGGGTGGGGAGAACATGCTCTCCTCAGATCATTGCAAGAGTTGAAAGATTATACTTCTCTCCCCTAGAGATTATTGTTTTTATCCACCTGAGGGAAAGGACAGGACCAGCATGAGACACTGTATCTACTAATTCAAGAGTTTAATTTACCAAAATCTTCCAAATTGACATTCACACTTTCAACTTCTTTCAATACTTTAATATAGCCCCGCTAATTTGTTTTCAGGTCCTTATTTTTAATTACATTTTTATTAAGACAAATAATTTACCTATAAGGTAACAAGACATACACATCCCTCAGTGCACCAGAAATAGACTTAAAAAACACTCTATAAACACTCTATACTCGACAGTTTGATGTTCATCTAAGATCTCTAAGGTTATAATGACATATTAATTAACTACTATCCTTCATTTAATTATAACAAAATACCATCATTTATTTCTTGAAAGGTGAAAACACTGCTTTAAAATCAAAATTCTTGTTCTGCACACTGAGCAACACAACGAAGCACCACACATGGAAGTATACGTTGCTATGTCAACTTTTGTTGTCAAAGTCATCATTGTCTTCTAGAGAACTGATTCACAGCTTGACAGTTAAAAAATATGATTCCTTGTGGAAAAATCCTAGAGTATGGCAAAAGATGACACTAATTACACAATACACATTAAATAAATTACTTCAAGGTATTTATCTGCCTAATTGGACTTTCAAAAATACAAAAATTGGTTACTCACTTCTACTGTTCATGTGTGTACTGTCCCTAACCAATTTTTCTAGCTTTAATTATTCTCTTCAATTTGATTTAAGTCATTTTAAATACTTATGAGAAAAAAAAAAAACACATCCTCATATTTTGATGTACATCCACCTATGAAGCTTGAAGATATTTGATATACCGTCTATTAATTTGAGTTAAGTAAAATTTCCAAAGTTGTCTAGTTAATCTCAGGATGCTTAGAATAAAGATCTGTGATTATGGAAGGAAACAGAATTAGTGGAATGCTCCTTTATTGTTGTAGAAAGGAGAAAGTTGGCCAAAATTGAGTTTAATGGGAAACTAGAAAAACAGACATATCATGGAATGTAAAGGAGTATGGTAAGAAGGAAAATCTACTAAAAACTACATAAGACAAATGAACAGGATTGTAACATTCTGTAAAGATTTGATTTACTGAATACATTAAATATTTTCAGATGCAGTTAAAGTTGATAACCTGCTGTTTAGTGGAGTGGCACGGTTTGAAGTTTATTGCTTTTCAGTAAGCTGAAGAAGCACAATATCTAATTAAAATCAAAGTATTTAAAATATACAACCAGGTTGTTTGAAGACTTTCTAACATATAAAATAGACTAATTATTTTTATCAGTTTAAAAATAGGTAATCAAATGGAGAGTATATGAGCTTAGCAATATCTATATCTCATTTGCAAAGGTACCCTGTTGTTTATAATTAAAATCTGACTAATATATTCATGGAATATTACCTGAAGAGAATGTTTCATTAAAATGATTTATGGTTTGGACCTTTTTTTTCCAAGAATAAAAGAGACAGGAATTAATAAATTTAATGACACTATTGTTTCATTTTATATATATAATAAATACATCTGTGTATATATAAATGAATATGTAAGATCCACCACAATAGGCACAGAAAGACACAAAGATCTGGGAAGAGGAATTAAAAAGGATTTCAATTATTGTTGGTTAAGTCAAAATTGGGGTTACCTTTAAAAAAAAAACTATCTTTGGATAAACATATCTTTGAACTGTATTTATGATATAAAATCTTAATTTTCCCTAAATAAAGTAGGTTATCATCTACTTTAAAATTCAAAATGTTTAAAAAAAAATCACACAAATGTGTTTGTGTGACAATACTGGTTGCTTTTCCCTTTTCATGTTTTCCTCCTTTGTTTTCTCCGATAACCCTTCCATGGTTTCCACTTGCATTTGTCTGTTCAAGTTGCTATAACAAAGTGTCACAGGCAACAGAACAGAAACATTTTTGTTATAGATTTAAAGATTGGAATCCAAGACCAAAATGTCAATGGGATCAGTATCCAGTGAGGACACACCCTGGGGACATAGATGTCAACTTTCTTACTTTGTCTTCATATGTGAGAGAGAGAGAGAGAGAGAGAGAGAGAGAGAGAGAGAGAGAGAGAGAGAGAGAGAGAGAGAGAGAGAGAGAGAAGGAGAGGGGATTGGGGAGGGACAGAGTGTGCTTTACTGTTTCTTCCTCTTTTGTAAGAGCACCATCATGCAATTATTGGTCTACTCTTACAACCTCATTTAATCTTTATCTCATTTAATCTTTATTTTATGACCTCACAGGACCTAATTTTAAATCCTGTCACATTAGGGATTAGTGTTTCAAAATGTAAGTTTTAGGGTGAACAGAATTCACATCATAGCATCTCCCAATATGTTGAATCTGTTCCTTGGTGTCCTTAATTTTATGCGGCCTTTCATAATCCCTTACTTCTAGTATTTACAACCTTTCATTACCTCCTTCCCCTGTCTGTGCCAAGATTGGTTTGTGTGGTCAGAAGAATATGGCAGAAATGAAGAAGAGCCAGTTCCAAATTTAGTTTAGAGAGACATCATGATGTTCATTTTGGTTGCTCTTCCTCTTTCTTTAATCACTTACTTTAAGGGGACTTCATATCATGAGAAACCTTGAAAAGAGAAACTGTGATATGAGGAATGAGTTCTTCTGCCAAAAGCCAGCAAAGAATTAAGATCTACAGTCAATAACCAATCTAGAAAGTGGATCCTCTAGCTCCCATCAAACTTCCAAGAGATTATAGTTCTGTCTGGCAGCTTGACTGTAACTTCATAAGAGACACTGAGTCACAGATACCTAACAAGCTGCTCTTAGATTCCCAATCTTTAACAATCATATGGAAAACATATGTTCATTTTGTTCATTCTTGGAGTATTCATTTTGTTCATTCTTGGAGTAATTTTTTAATGTAGCAATACATAACTAGCACATGGGCTGGCATCTGAAACACTAGTCCTTGTCAGAAAACTGTCACTGGTTCTCTCCTCACTTAAGCTACTATTGAGTGATTTAATTTAGCTTATTTTTTGTTCAGACTATGCATTAAAATAAAGCATAATAAACATTAAAAAACCTTCATAATATGATCCTTCCCTACCTGTCCAAATTCATCACTTAATGATTTTTCTCTATTCAAATACAGCTTACCAGGCCCACAAAACAAAACCGCCAAGATGAAATTCCAGAATATTCCATGATTCTTTGAACTTTGCAAAAACCACTTCCATCTGCTCAGGAGGACTCATTCCCTTCTTTATCAGTTAATTCCTATTTGACTTTTCAGACCAAGTTCCAATACTATTGCTTTTAGAAAATCTTCCCTGTTGCCAAATACAAGAAGAGTTCCTTCTTTCTATGGAAAACTAATAATTATATATATAAATACATACACACACATGCCACATTTTCACTATCCTTTTATATGTTAATGTGCACATAAGGTATTTCCATGTCTTGGCCACTGTCAAAACCCTCTAATGTGGATGAGGTATTTATTTTATGTAAAGCAACAGGGATTAAATTTTCTATCAAATTAAGTATCTATCGTATGCATAGTCTGTTAAATCTATCTCGTTATTTTGAGGGTTTCTTTAATGCATGTAAACTAACACTTATTGAGAGAAGTTAAGTTAAGAAGGAGCATAATTCCAAGACAGAAGAAATTCTAGAGCTGAAATTGTTGGTGGGGAATTTTTCCCATGCTAAGGGCAATCATTAAAGACTTAAACAATCGATACCTTTGGTGGTTAGATATAAAATTACTATAATTTCTGTCTAAAAATATTTTCATGGTGAGAAATATACTTTACTTCTTTTTCAATTTAATTACAATCTTTTAAATCCTTAAATCATCCATTAGTTTTATATTTGTATACTTTGTTAATCCAATTTTATAAGTAATGTTGGGATTAAGTTAAAATTTAAAATTATAAAAGTGTTAATAATTTTACTTTTTAGCTAAGAAGAACTTTTTAAGTTTTTAAATTTTACTTAGACACTCTCAAATACATTTATAATACCACAATGGTTTGTCAGTACTTTGATATCCCAGGTCTGCAAAAACAAGGCAGATATACATCTATCAATAATATAATTAGAAATCAGCAGGCTTTCCTGATATCCTGACTGAGATATTATTCTTATTTCTCTTTTATATGACTGAAAAGTCAAGCATTTTCTACCTAAAATCCTCTTAAAAAATAAAAACTATTTTTTTATTCTTGAAAATGTATTTTATTAATACATAAAATGTGTTTTAAAGGAGAAAATCTTACATATCTTCAAATATCTGATGAGGTTGGGATTCTGAATTATAACAAAAATTAAAACAGGTTTATGCATTTATTTGTAGGAAAATAACAAGTACTCCCTTTCTCCAAAAATGCTTTTCTAAGTTTACCATTGCTAATATACCACTGACCAGTAGATACTTTATACTTGTAAATACTAAAGGAACAATATAAAACAGAAAGATGGAAAGAAGGGCTTCAGAAACATGGTATAAAAACAAAAATATAACAAGGGATTCTTTTAATAAATATTTAAAGAACATCTTTTATACACTAGGCACAGTTTTGGATATTAGGAATATATCAGTGGACGAAACAAATCAAATATTATGTCTTTAAAGAACTTTAAAGAACCGGACAATAAATAATAAGCATGATAAGCAAAATTATATAATATTAGTGGTAACAAAAGTTATTAAATAATGAAACAAAGGGTAGATAAAGGGAAGAGAAGGCATAAGTGAAAAGACAAAATTGAAGCACAGATTTGAAGAAAGATAGGGAGATAAGAGTTGTTTATTTCAGGAAGAAAGATCTACTAGTATGAAGTATTGAAAGTGACTAAGTGCCTGGAGTAGCAATGAAAGAAGTGAGTATAGCATGAGTGAAAGTGGAAAGGGGAATGTGGGGGTTGTAGAAGAAGTGATAGCTGAGGACAATTATGCTGGACTGATAGTCACTGTAGGGACTCAGACTTTTAGAGTAAAATGTGGAACCAAAGCAGGGTTTTGAACAATAAGCAACATGGTAAGACTCATGGTTTAAAAGAATCATTGTTGGTACGACTATAATGATAGACAGCTAGGTAACAAACACAAAATATTGCAGGAGAGAGAATTAAAAGAAGTTACTGCAATATGTTTGTCTATATATCTTATCTGTTCAGATGAAGAGAATAGGAACGAAGGAAGTAGAAATTGTTGGATTTCAATATAGTTTAAATTAAAACTAGTAGGATTTCCTGAAGAATAGATATAAAATACGGAAATGGAAGAGTCAAGGATGACTACACATATTTTGGACTGATCAAATGAACAAATTAGTGGATCAAATCAAGAAAACTTGGAGAACAAGACTAAAGAAGGAACATCATTAATTATTTTTATTTAAAATGTTTATCAGACATCCAAGTTGAGACATCAGAGAATAAGCTGAACCTGAGTCCAGATTATGGAATTTTGGACTAAATTCAAAAATTAGTAAATCATTAACATACGTGTGTGTTTCTGTGTGTGTATAAGTGAAAAAAAAAAAAAAAAAAAACATGAGACTGGATGAGACCATCAAGGTGGTAAGCATAGATAAAGAAATACACTGGAACAAGGAAGGATCCTTATGACAATTCTAATGAATGAGGAAGAGAAAAGACAAGAGCTGGTCTTATGAAAACAAGTAAAGAAATTATGTCAAAATCTACTGTCAAATGCTGCTAAAAGGTCAAATAAGGAAAACACTGTTGGGTTGAGTCATATGATTTTTATTGGTGCTCTTACTATGAACATTTTGGATTAATGGGTGGAGGGCAGTGAAATTATTAGTGTTGTGGTGGACATATGTCCACAAATATTTGTCAAACTTGTGGAATGTGTGGCACAAAGAATTATTATTAATGCAACTTACAAACTTTACTTATTATTATCATATCAGTATTGGCTCATTATTTCTAAGAAATTTGTTGACATAATGCAAGATGTTAATAATAGAAAGAGTAGGAAGCTGCATATGGAAACTATTCTTTCCATTTTCTGTAAACTTCATGAAAAATATGTATATGTGTGTGTTTAAATATATATATACACACAGATGTATATTTTGAATCAAGTAGATTTGTTACATAGTAAAATAATATGTTACTATTATTAGTACTGCTTATGTTTTGTAGTTAGAGGAAATGGGGAAGTATTTTCCAAAGGAAACAAACTACCAGCTAAAAGATAACTAAATTCTGTCTATATGAAATACAACATGTGAGCAATAGTTAACAATAATTTTATAACATGTATTCTATATACTAAAGTTCTTAAATGTCCGTATCACCAGAAAAAAAAAAAAGTGAGATGATAGTGATGTTAACTAACATTATTGTAGCAATCATTTCACAATGTATATGCGCAAGGAATAATCATGTTGTTCACCTTAAACTCACACAAATGTTATATGCTAATTATATTTAAGTAAAGCAGGAAATAAAATACACCAAAAGAGAAAACTGCATGAAACCTAAGGGATATAACTCAAAAATAAACATTTTCTGGTGAAATTGTTGGATAATATAGTCACTTCTGCTGTCTAACAAATACATTTTTTCATTAGTTTTGGCTATAGTTTAAATAAAATCACTTGCTGAGTGTAGTGAGCATATGACAATTCATATATCAAATAGTCTTGAAAAGTATCCAGTTTCTTATATCCTTTACAAATGGCTGCAAATGATTATTTTAAATGTTTAATTTTTAATGGACTGTAATTTTAGTACTTAATGTAAAAAAAAATACATTATGTGCTCCAGAGATAAAAGGATCAGAAGGTTCAGACCGTATATGTTATTGCCATAAAGCTTCTTGTGACCCCTTTTCTGCAAGTAGTAATCTTAGGATGGTAATTACCCTGAGGAAGATCACGGTATTCCACATTCAATAGAACTGCTGAGCATAAATGAACTTTATCTGAACATATCTGAAAAATAAATGCATTGATATCTCCAGCTTTGAATTCTACAAGTATAATACAATACTAGTGCGGTACTGACAACTGGATCAGAAGGTAAACCATAGAAACAGGATATAACATAGACGTTATGATAATACCAGAGAGAAAGAGAAGCAAAATCGAACAAGGGTTTATTTAGTAAGGTAAGCATGGTGCCTGTGAGCCTGAGATGTTTAGTATAATTTATGCCTCTCATTCTAACCAGCTTTACTCTTGAAAGTGTTTCAGTTTGGACATTAGGTTACATGATCGCTCAGTGTTTAGCTTTTGCTATCTTACAGAAGGCTGAGATTGTGAGGGAGTGATATTTATATCTTTTGCTCATTGTAGCCACATTTAGAATTGCCTATTGTGCATTAGTCATTCCACTTAAATACTCATTCCATTGTTTTCCAAAGTTACTCCATGTGAAAAAGAGCAGTAACTACAAACCTCATACCACTATGTAAACAGTATGTGAAGTCAAAGGAAATGGACAAAAATTATTATTTTATGAATTTTGCCATCAGATGTTTACTCTGACTTCTCACAGAATTATAGCTTCACAAAACCACAAAGTAATTCTCATTATTTCAAAGAAAGAATGTGGTGGTAATTTTTTTTCAGAGGCAACTGAACTTAAATTAGTCCTGTCCACAACAGCCAATCTTTCCCAACAACAACCTTCCCTGTGCCCCCCAAAGTATACCAAAGCACTTACCCGTAATTATTCCAAAAGGCCGGGGATTTTTTTTTTGCCTGTTTTTAACATTTGTACAAAAAATAATAATTCATGCTGGTGTTTTTAAGATTCAGTTTATGTTGTTATAATAGGTTAAATTGCTCATTTTTTTTTACTTTGGTTATTTTACCAGGCATATGCTTTGTTAAACATTTTAATAAATATTTCATTAACTGCTCTATAATATATCCATAGAGAAAAATGTTTCCTGCTGGGGAATATTAGAATAAATTCCACGGAGATATCTTAATTTGTACATTGAAGATTGGTTGCCAGTGGCAAAAAAAGAGCACATGATTTTGTGTCCTGAATAATGTCATTTTCTAATCACATCAGAACTGGCTTCCTTACTTAATTTTACAAAATGTTTTTTTTTTTTTTGTCTTTAGTATGGGATAGACTTTGTTTCTTCTATGCATAGAGACTTAATATTTATAAACTAGGAAAGTGTGTCTCAAAGCTAATTCTTTGGCTATTTTTCTTACCTTCACAATTTGTTGATATGATATAGTCATTTGTTATGTTGGGAATTTGATGATAGATTTTCTTCCATTTCCTTAAATTAGATAAGTTAGATAAAGTATGCATTGCTTTATACATAAAACACATTATGGACATGCCTTAGTGTTCCTCCATATTAT
Source organism: Scalopus aquaticus (assembly GCA_004024925.1). Classification (NCBI taxonomy): domain Eukaryota; kingdom Metazoa; phylum Chordata; class Mammalia; order Eulipotyphla; family Talpidae; genus Scalopus; species Scalopus aquaticus. The sequence goes on from PVIJ01001063.1 coordinate 183,464, forward strand.
TAATGACACACCACTTGAGTCACAAGATAGCCAGCCAACTCTGGAGAGGGGAAGACTGTGCCAAAAATATCCCTTTGGTACAGAAGGGTGGTCCTATGCACAGACATGTGTCTCACACTCACCATGACACTGTCTCAAATTCCTTATTGAATGAAATGAAATAAAAGTACATAGAGTACCCAAATAACTTATGGGACCAGAGAGATAAATTATTATAGTCAATCAAACCAGAGGGAGATGTCAGTTTTGAAGAACCAAAGGTTCTCTCTCTGTCACAATTTCTGCTTTTTTAATCTTAAAACTTACAAAGTTTCTCTCTACTCCCAAAATACAAACCATCATTTAAACTGACACTACTTCAATTAAAAAAAAAAAGTCTTAAGTCATACAGAGAAAAAAATAATAAAATTTTACTCTACAACACAATGAAATAAAAAGTTTACAAAGTCCCTGCTGTAATTTTTAGCCACCTTGAGATCTAAATGTATCAAGGTCACCTCGTAGGTGCCATTACCTTATATTTAGAATAATTGTCCCAGAACAAGGGGAAAACTTATTTTTTAAAAGTTCTGCAGGGATGTAATTTAAAAAGAGCCCCTGGGCCTCCCTGGTAGTGCAGGGGTTGTCTCAGCACATTCAAGCTATTCCCAGCAACTGAGGCCTGAGTTTGTTTTTTTTTTATAATATATATTTTTATTGTTATTTATGTCTTTTACATTTTGCATTCCCCTTGGGTAGCCCACCACCAATTCACCCGTGATCCATCTCCATGGTCCCTTGTGTTCTTTTCTATTCCATTTTGTGCCCTTTCCCTTCCCTCCCTCCGGCTCCTTCCTCCCCCCCTCCCCCCTGAGTTTAATCCCCTGCCCCACCAGGCACAGCAGACCTCTGCTATCTCTTGCTTACCTCTCCCTCAGCAGTTTATTTTAGTAGATCTGCCTATTCTGCTCCCCTCTCTGTCTCTGGTGAATCTTCTCACACCCACCTCTGCCCTATATCCCAGGTCTTATTTGCATAAATAAATAAAATAAATCTTAAAAAAAAAAAAAAGAGCTCCCGTGGGCCTCCCTGGTGGCACAACAGGTTAGGTGTAGTATTATGAGGCCATCCAAAGCCACTGCAGCAGGAGTTTGATTCCAGGCCAGGGAGATTCCCACATGGCACAGCAGACCTCTCCTGTCTTGCTTGCTGCTCCCCTCAGCAGTGTACTTCAATTGATCTGCCTGTTCTGCTCCTCACTCTGTCTCTGGTGAATCCTCTTACCACCCTACACCTCTGGCCTACACACCAGCTTGTATGCATAAATAAATAAACAAATCTTTAAAAAAAAAAGAGCTCCTATTTCTCAAGAGGATTATAATCTCCTTAGGGAGACAGTATAGTGCATATGAAAGGGAAATGAGAACAGAATGAAATTATACTGTATTACAAGTTACAAAAGTAAGAGAATAAAATTTATGGGAAGACTACCCATGAAAAAAAATAGTAACAATGATATTAAATTATGTTTACTGTTTGCAAAAACCTTTCACACAAATCATTTTATTTAATATTGTTCACCCAAATTATTGCTTTACCCCCAAAACTCTGAGTATCACAGCACAGTGTTGCTATTTAACTTATCATAGTTATGAGTAATTTAAAAAGTCAAAGTAATAATGAGATTACAGAGAAAATTGTTTTTAAGTAGTTATTAAACTTAGCATCTTCCAATTTCATCTTTCTTTTCTCTCTTTCTGGATCAGTGTGCTTTATCTTTCTTTTTTATTTTTAAATTTATAACAATAATACCATGAATTTTTAAAGCCATCTCAAATTCTTTACTGAATGGAATGAAATAAATGTAAGCAACATGGCATTATTTTCTGTACTTAGAAATAAAGAAATAGGGTTTGAGAGAGTGAAGGACCTACAAATAACTCCCTATGAGTTTTAAGTTAGATAGTAATGAATTTCTCTTCCCTTGTAACCATGGTACCTCTCAAAAGAGCAGTAATCATGAACAACATTAATTCAGACAGCAACTATTCATTGAGTATTTACTATGTGCTACACATTCTAGGAGGTACTGAAAAGTCAGGAGTAAATTAGGCATAGGAAGACTTTCACCCAAAAAGCTTAGATTCTACTTACGGGAGTGTCTCAGTTCTCCAAAGAAAGACAAACAAGAAGAAACTTCTTTTCAGTTAAAATTATCTTTCACTTTAAGCCTCTGTTTGACTTTAAATCTGGTATCTGTTTCTTATATGCATAGTACAGATGACTCATGCTTTTTAATCCAGTCTGTCACTCTATGACATCAATGAATTCAGACTATTCACATTTATGGTGATTATTGATATACGAGGCTTAATTACTGACTTTCTTTTCTTTATTTTTTGGTTGTTTTATCTATCACGTGTTTGCCTTTTTTCTTAAGATGGCTTTCCCTGGCAACCCTCTTGGTTTTTTTTTTTTTTTACTTCTTCTAAGTGTCTCATTTTTCAGCTTTTGTTATAAATTTATCATGAGGGTCATATTGAACCTTTATCAAAAACAGTTATTTTTGTGCTGTTATCAACTCATTATCATTTGATTTCATAAATGCTGTTCTTTTCTTTTTCCCTTTTAATATCTTGTGACTGTCTCATATTATTCTTATTTACATTTTTGATTCCATATTACTACTCACAAACTTGCACATGAATTTTTGTTCTTCTGTTTTTCTTTTCATATAGAACTCTTCAACATTTCTTGTAGGGCAGGTCTGGTGGTGATAAATTCTATTAATTTTTGTTTTCTGGGAAGGCCTGTATTTATCCATTATATTTGAATTATAATTTTACAGAATATTTTGGCCAGCAGTCTTCATCTTTTAGAATTACAAATAGGTCATTCCACTCTCTACTAGCATTGAGTGCATCTCCAGAGAAATCTGATGAAAGTCTGATTGAGGTGTCATTATATATTACATTCCTTTTTTCCTTGGCAGACTTTAATATTTGTTTCTTTATCATTGACTTTTGATAATTTAACAACGATGTGTCTTGGGTGTAGGTTGCTTTGCATTTAAAAATCTGGGTGTCCTTTAAGCTTCCTGGTATCCATATTTAATCATTTCCTTAAGTCTGAAAAGGTCTTATCTATCATTTCTTTGAATAGGGTCTTTGTTCCCTTCTCTCTCTCTTCATCTTTTAGAATACCCATTATTCTTGTTTCCCCTTCTAATGGAGTCTGATATTTCTCATAATGTTTCTTCATTTTTCCTGAATCAAATTTCCCACCTTCTTTTCACTTTATTCATTTGTACATTGGTAGCTTCAACTCCTGAAATTCTCTCTTCTGCCACCTTACATCTACTTAATATGTTATCTATATTTGTTCTCATTACATTCAGTATCTCTTTTTATGTGTTTTAAAAATATATTTTCAATCTCAGTGAAGAACTCTTTTTGGTCCTGGATTTCTATTCTAAGATCCTGAACCTGCCTTTCTGTATTTGACTAAAACACTAAAATCTCACTTAGATCCTGAATCCTGAATTTCTTCAGGATTATTGTTCTAAAATTTTGTTGGGTTCTTAAACTCTGTGTCTTTTAACTAGGTCTCTGAATTTCTGTTTTCTTTCCGTTTTCTATCTTGTGTTTAGTTGCTCCTCATTTCCTTGGCATGTGTGTTGCCTTATTTGCTTTTCTCTAGTTGGGGCACTGTAGTTTTAATTTTGTTTATTTTCTTTGTTTAGCTTAGTAGTAAGTGGTAAGGAAAGATGCTGGAGTCCAAGGGCTTGATCTCAGTCCTAGTGATGAGGGAGTGTTATTCCCAGTAGGGAGATTTACACTGGCTCTTCTTCCTTTGCTCTCCAAAGCAAAAACTGTTCATTGTTCATGGAATTGAAATTCTGGGGCCTTACCTCCTTCCTGTGCCTCTCAGTGGCACACAAAGTACAACAGGTGTCTCTATTCTGTTTTCCAGCAGGACAGGAGAGGGTTGGTTGTCTGATTTTCCATGTTTGAACCATCAGTCCCAGCACCTATGTTCATGCAGGCTTGTACTCCCCGATCACTGAAAAATACCCTGCCTACTATCTGTGGGCCTGCACCGTCCGTGCCTAATCCCCAACCTGTTCAACTGAATAGTATGGTCACCTTCCTGGCTGCAACTCTGTTAACTTCTCCCTTTTTCACACTCACAATGAGCCATCAACTCCACAGGAAACTATCTGTGGTTCAGACTGCCATCGCTGGTGATGAACTTGTGAAATTTCCTGTGATTATTTTTTTTTTCCTAGTTGTACTTGGGGGAGAGGTTTATAAGAACCTCCCTATTCTACTATGTCGTTCCCAACACATTTTCAAAGATAAAGTTTTTACAAATATAACTGAAAGCCATTCAACACACTCTTTGTTACAAATAAGAATTTACATATGATTGTACTTTCCTAGATTTAGATGGATTTATGTATATGATTGATTGATAACAGGCAATAATAAAATTGAGTCAGCCTCTGTAACCCTACATTTACTTAATCAATAATGATGTAGGCCACCTGAGGCAAGACACAGAGAAGCAAGTATATTCTATTTTTTTTTTACAGATTTATTTATTTATGCATACAAGCTGGGGTACAGGCCAGAGGTGTGGGGCGGCGAGAGGGTTCACCAGAGACAGCGTGGGGAGCAGAACAGGCAGAGGGATGGAAATACACTGCTGAGGGGAGCAGCGGGCGAGGCAGGAGGGGTCTGCCTCACCATGTGGGAATGTCCCTGGCCGGGCGTCGAACTTGCATCGTCGCTGCCAACAGCTCTACAGCGCTGCACTTAACCACTGCGCCACCAGAGAGGCCCAGTATAAATATATTCTAATACAATATTTGTCAAAATTTTTGTGGGCTCTTATTCTGAATATCTGGAATTATTATGAGATACCATTTTAGCATTAAGTATAGGAAAACATTACTAAAAATGGTGATTTTAGATTAAAGGAAACACAACTTTAAAATATTTGAAACAGAGATAAGTTAAATTCCCATCAAATCAACACACACACACCCCTTACTGAGGCAATATTAACTCCATAGAGAACTTACCAGGTCATTTGCTTGTTTGGTGACTTTGAATTTCTCCATTTGTCTGTAGGGTGAGCAGAGGCATAGTTCCCACTGGTAGAAAAACTGCATGCGGACTGAAAAATGACACAGAGAAAATATTCTATGTAGGTTGGCTATCATCAGTTTCCAAATTGGAACTATCAGTAGACCATTCCTTAATTGATTCCTTAATAGGAAGGCATTTACAGTAAAACTAAAGCTTACCAGCATAAATAAATGGCATTTGCATAATATTACTTAAATGTCAAAATACATATGAATGCATATTTTCTTGAAGTATAGAATATTATTAGGATATTTACAAAACAAAACAATTTTCTAAACAGATTTTTCTGTTGCTAGTTATTCTAAGGCAAATTTGAAGTAGGAAGATAAGAAAAAGTAGACAGCAATTTGCTTATAATTAAGGGTAAGAGGTAAAGATAGTGTCCATTTTTAAGTATATGGTCTTCATAAATTTAGATGAAACTTCAATTCATTATAATCTTATGTAAATGTCATGCATGAAAGCAGTCTCTCACAATCAGCATGGCATTTTAGCCCCAACTCCATGCAGAGGCAATCACCCCACTTCCCAAAACCTCTTTCTTTCCCCTATCTTGAATTAACTAGATAGGGACTTATTAGAGCCCTAGAAGGACAAATTGAGGCTGAGAGACCATTAGAAAATGATTGAGCTAATTTTTTCAAGAGGAGAATTTAGACAATAGAGAGAAAGAAAAATGGACGGCACTAGAGAAGCTACATCTGCTCCTGTGCTCACTGTAGCCCTATTTACAACAGCTAAGTTACAGAAACAGCCTTAGTAGCAAAGGACAGAGGAGTAGATAAGTAAATCTCTTTCTTTCTCTCTCTCTCTCTCTCTCTCTCTCTCTCTCTCTCTCTCTCTCTCTCTCTCTCTCTCTCTCTCTCTCTCTCTCTCAAATACACAATGCTATACAACTTGGCTATAAAAAAGGACGAACTTCTGACATTTGTAACAACATGGATGTTACCTGAGAGGATAATACTAAATGAAGTAAGTCAGGAAGAGAAAGACAAATGTGTTCTATGATGAACATAGCACATACACAGGTTTGGGAGTAACTGGAGCATCTCTGCAGCAACGGCCATGAAAAAACTGGGGCACACTGGTGGGAAGCTGAAATCCTGCTAATACAAGCGGAAACAAGGCTGGGGGCCTAATAAGATAGAAAATAAAGATATGAAATTAAATTATCACCTGATTGAATTGATTGAATTTACATAAATAATGGATGTACATTCAGTCTTTTAAAAAGAATATAAATATTTTCTGTATTCTTTTTAAAAGACTGAATGTACATACATTATTGACATAATTTCAATAGATGATTGGATCAAGAAGATGTGGTACATATACACAATGGAATACTAGTTAGCATTCAAAAAAGATAAACACAAGAAATTTGCAGCAACATGGATGGAACTAGAAGGAATCATGCTCAGTGAAATAAGTCAGAAAGAAAGAGAAAAATATTGAATGGTTTCTCCACTCTCACCACTCCTTTTCAATATAATACTGGAAGTCCTCGCCAGAGCAATAAGACAAGAGAAAGACATTCAAGGAATCCAAACAGGAAAAGAAGAAATTAAACTGTCTAGGTTGCAGACGATATGATAATATATATATACAAAACCCTAAAAACTCCATAGAAAAACTACTCAAAATTATAGACCAGTTCAGTAAAGTAGCAGGATACAAAGTCAATGCACAAAAATCAGTAGCCTTCCTATATGCAAACACCCAATCTGAAGAAGAAGAAATTAAGAAATCCACCCCCTTCAAAATCGAAACCAAAAAAATCAAATATCTGGGAATAAATCTAACAAAAGATGTAAAAGACTTATACAAAGAAAACTACAAAACACTGTTGAAAGAAATACAAGAAGACACAAGGAAATGGAAAGACATACCCTGCTCATGGATTGGAAGGATTAACATTATCAACATGGCAATCCTCCCAAAAGCAATTTACAGATTCAATGCTATTCCAATAAAAATCTCAAGGACATTTTTCAAAGAAATGGATCAAATACTGATGAAATTCATAGGGAACCACAAAAAGCCCTGCATAGCTAAAGCCCTCCTGACTAAAAAGAAAGAAAATGGAGGAATTTCACTCTCTAAACCAACTCAAAATGGATAAAAGACCTAGATGTAAGTCCTGAAGCCATAAAATTTATAGAAGAAAATACAGGCAAAACTCTACACAACAAACATCTCAGCAAAATCTTTAACAACACATCCCCCAAAGCGAAGGAAGTGAAGGACAAGATAAACAGGTGGTATTACATCAAAATAAAAAGCTTCTGTACAGCAAAAGATACATTAACCAAAACAGACAGACACCCTACCAACTGGGAAAAGATCTTTGCACACAATACATCCGATAAAGGACTGATAACAAATACTTACAAGAAACTCATACAACTCAACAAAAACAAAGCTAACAATCCAGTCAAAAAATGGGCAGAAAAGCTAAAAAGGCACTTCTCCAAAGAAGAAAAGCAAATGGCCAACAGATACATGAAAAAATGCTCAACATCACTTATAATCAAGGAAATGCAAATCAAAACCACTATGAGATACCACCTCACACCTGTGAGGATGGCACACATTAAAAATATAGGCAAAAACAAATGCTGGAAAGAATGTGGAGAAAAAGGAACTCTTCTACACTGCTGGTGGGAATGTGAATTGGTCCAACCACTATGGAAAGCTGTATGGCAATTCCTCAAACTGCTAAACATGGAGCTTCCATACGGACCAGCAACACCACTTTTGGGAATCTACCCAAAGGACACAAAAATACTAATCCAAAAGGATACATGCACCCGTATGTTCATTGTGGCACTGTTCACAATAGCAAAGGTATGGAAGCAACCCAGATGTCCAAAAATAGATTGGATCAAAAGATGTGGTATACATACACAATGGAATACTATTCAGCATTCAAAGAAGATAAACACATACAATTTGCAGTGACATGGATGGAATTAGAGGGGATCATACTCAGTGAAACAAGCCAGAAAGAAAGAGAAAAATATCGAATGGTTTCACTTATAACAGGAATATAGGGGAACCAAATAGGAGAGAGACACTTGGGGAGGTGTGGGGAGGGGGAGGATAAGGGCACAAAATGGAGTAGAAAAGAACACAAGGGACCACGGAGATGGATCACAGGTGAATTGGTGGTGGGTTACCCACGGGGAATACAAAATGTAAAAGATATAAATAACAATAAAATATATATTAAAGAAAAATATTGAATGCTTTCACTTATAATAGGAATATAGGGGAACCAAACAAGAGAGACACTCAGTGAGGGAGGCGGAGGATAAGGGCTCAAAATGGAGTAGAAAAGAGCACAAGGGACTATGATGATGGGTCACGGGTGAATCAATGGTGGGTTACCCAAGGGGAATACACAATGTAAAATATATAAATCACAATTAAAAAATAAAATAATACAGAAAAGATATCAGCCACTTCAAATGGTACTTGTGAAGATTAGAGAATTTTAACAGTGCTGACACTTCGAGAACATTCAATATAATTACTTTTCAAAAAGCACATGAGCCCTTATTATTACATAAGGATTCTGTTCAGAGGCAGAGAAATAGTGATTAGTAAGAACACGGTTCTGGTGTTTATGGTATGTGAAGAATATTGAAACAGGCTTACTTGTAAAGTGAGGATAGGGCCAGATTTCATTTGTTCCCAAAGAGAAAGCTAAAGTGCACTGTTTGGGGAGCAAAAAACTCTTGCACTTTTTCTCCGCCTTGAGCTCTTGGATCTCAGTGGATTTTACAGTATAGTTCATAGTTCCAGACCTCTGGCCCCAATATTACTATTCCTCCCTTACTGATTGACAGTCTAGATTTTCCTTTATCTGGACTATACAAAGAACTTGGCCATTTTTCCATAATGAGTAGAACATAGTTTTCTAGGGCATAAAGGAGGAATTGACAGTTAGTTTTCATTTTGATTTTAAGTCTCTTTATTCTGTGTTTTATGTGTAATCTCATGACAAATTTCACCCAAATTCTTATGACCTGTTTTCAGAAGTAATATTCTTTTGGGTAATGAGTGGCAATCTGGGATAATTCATTTATCTATGTGTTTATACATATATCTATGTGTGTCAGGCACAGTTATGGACTCAAATACAAAGTTCGACCTGCTCTGAAGAAACATATAATGTTAGTTCATCGATAAAGACTAATAACACAGTGATGTCATATATAATCTAGCACAATCCTCAAGATTCTTTTAAAATTCACAAAGTCTTGGGAAGTCTGATAAGGAGTCATAGAAGAGTTCATAGATGAACTGGCTGTTTCAGGTGGATTCAGAAAAGTAAACAGAACAGTTATTCTAGGAGACATGATATGGCACAATATGATGGCATGCCAAAATTCCTAACTTGGGAATAATTACTTAATGTTTATGGGCAAAAAATTCAATTTATACTTTTTAGAGCAAACTGATACCAAAAAAAAAAAAAAAAAAACAACCCAGGTAATTCTGGGAGTTGTATAGAGGATACAGTTAAAATATTGGAGGCTGTACTTCCAGTTTCCTAACAATATAAGGTTCAAATTCTCCTAATAAGCAGTATAACTTTAGACCTCCTGATATTATTAACTTATTGCAAATGACTTTGACAATGTGAAATGTTTTATAGATCACAGAATTTTAGTCTTCAAAAATATGACATACCCTATCTTTAATGAAGTATTCACAGTTTTTAAACCAATATTTTTATAATATAAATATTCTTAATCATTTACTGAAATTGAGGTTCTGTGGCAATAGTAAAAGAGGTTTAGAATTTATGCCATGGTTGGATACATAAATTACAGCTTATTAAAGGTTAATACATAGTTTAGAAGGACCTAGAGCATTCAGTACAATGTAACTGACAGAGTAGCACACTTCATTCTTGAATCAGAGTATTACAAGGCTAAAAGCTATAAAATGTATCAATAAGACTATTATGCTTTCTAAACAAATGGGTGAAGCAAAACCTAATCAAGTTCATTAAATTTTAAATCCGTCATTGTTAAATTGCTTTAAGTGGCAAACAGAGATATGAAACATTTCATGAAAGTTTTTAACTTGTTGACATAAATTATTTTGTTCTGTCATTTTTTAACACAACTAGTAAATAGAAGGCACAGTATGCATGGTGTAATGCATGGAAAAAGTTTTTTTTTTTTTTTTAAGCATCTGAGTGTGAATTTGAGTAAATGTGCTAAATCCAAAGAGTTTCAGCCACACTCTGCATGTTAGAGTTGGTAGACAGCATGGTAATGTGACCTCATTAAATTAATACTTGTGATGAGGATGAAAATGACCATTGAATATCAGAATAAATAATGCATCATCTTGTGTTCCTATGCCATTGCTGCTTTAGGCATCTGGGGAAATTAATAAGGGTTACTTGTGTCAATCAGGCAAATCAGAAGTAAAAAGAAATCTTCAATTAATCATGGTATTTTACAAAAATCCCTTTGGAAAAAAAGAGAACCCTATTAATAAAAAAGTATTATGCCTTCTGTTGCAGTTGACAAACACTGATAAGCTTCTCGGGGGACATTGTGTATGAGAGATTCATAATGAAGTTTTCCTTGTAAATTTCTCTAAAATCATTCCAACTGCAAAGTCTGAGCAGTTCTGAGACATGAAACCCTTCGGGGCTTCATCTAAAGAGGTTTTCCTTTTGGCCTTCACAGAGTGAGTTGGTGATTACTGCATACGTCCTTTGTAGCATGCTGCCAGCTGCTGTCACAGTTAAAAAGCTGAAGTATGCCCCTTGCACCAGCAAATTTGGTTAATCAGGAAATTTCCCAGGGACCTGCAGGGATTAGCCAGGAACTCCCTCATATATTACCAGCCTTGAGACACTCGAACAGGTTTCCACTGACTTTTCACAGCTTGTTATAGGCAACTTCTTGGTCATTAATTTGGGGCTTATTCTTAGAAGTTTCAAACTAACTGGTAATTGAGCTTGAACTGGGATGAGATACTCGAGTGATGGAGTTTCTATCAGTGTGACTCTTCCGCCATTGGACATAAAGTGCCATTTCTTTTGGGATGCTAACCTTAAGTCTTCTCATTATAAAAAAACACATATTCGTTTCTTATCATAATGAGATTTCTTCATCTTAGTTATCTCAGGAGTTTTGTATTTCCCCTCATTCCCTATGATTTTAATTTAATCACTAAAGGGGGAATTAAATTACTTAAATATTTTTGTCTTAAAAACTAAACATCAAGTAATAGCAGACATTGAGCAACAAAGTGATTATCAGCTTTGGAACAAAAGAGACAAACTAGGAATGATCAATTCTTAAACATCATTTGAATACTCCTGGAAAGAATCATTTGGTGTACTTATAAACTACATTTTAAGCCAATAGCTGGACATCATTTTTTACTCCATTTTTTTTCTAAGCTTGTAGAGATAATTTTAAATCTATATTTTGGAACATAACAGAGTCTTGACTTTGAGGCTATATTTTAAGACATGAAGTAAGCAATCTATAATTTCCTCATATAGTCAACTCCATATGTTATGCCTCTCATACAATGAATATATATTCACTCATAATTTCAAGTAAACACATTGCATTTAGACTTGTTATTACAGTATTTTTTATATTTTTCACAATGGCAGTTCTCAAGTACTCTGTGGAACTATCACAGATAATTTTATATACATTATATATGCTTATATTTACACAGACAGAATATTATATATAACTAAATCATAGTACTTTTATAAAATTTCATTTCATCGTTGGTGTTTTCAAACTTCTTGAAACAGAAAAATACATATGTTCAAAAGTTTAATCATTTATTAAGATGTTTGAACATAAAATTCAGTTGTGAAAAAAGTAATATATATTATTGATGCAAGCATGCTTCTCAACATACATACACAATAATCATAGCAGGCTTTTAAAATATATAGGAGATATAAGTTAATATTTTATTCCCACAAAAAAGAATATTTTATTACAAAAATAAAGTAAGAACACTGTGCATTATGTATATATTTTTCATCACCATGAGGTTATGACCTTGGATGCTCATTTCAAGCTTCCTTCTCATAGTTCCAAGATATAATCTTCAATGCAGTAACAAATCATAAGACACAATGCTATTATTTTTTTTATTTTTCTGTAGTACTACCTATCTCTTTACCTATCCAAAGCAATTCTGGGTTATAGTGAGGTATAAAGGGAGACTGATTCATTATTAATAGAAGTTTTGTATTAAGTGGCTTTTAAATATGCCAAGGAGAAAATAAAACTGAGATCGGAATATCAGGACTGAAATTAAATGTAGATCTTGACCAAATTGCTAGTCTCCTACAGTGTGAAACAGCAATAATGTTTATAAATCTATCTGCTATGATTTTCTAGTTGTCAATGCACAGGGATAAGCACAGTAATAGCATTAGTCCTTGTCCTTTGTTAAAGGTAATTGTTTCTCTGGGAGAAGTAGGTCTTTTAGAAGAATGGCTCCCCAGAGAAAAAGAGAGAGAGAGAGATTAAAAGAGAGAGAGATTAAAAGAGAATGTTCAGGTAGGAGCATCTATAGAAATTTGTGGGAAAAATAATACAGAAAACGTTATTTTTCTCATCAACAAATAAGGTATATTTTATAAAAATCTGTAAAAGACAATAAAATCTCCTAAATTAACAGGATTGTACATCTAAAACTTCTTCCAGTAGTTACATAACTCCAAGAGTCATAATTTAAAATCAGAATTCAAAGGTAATATAAAAGCCACTTGTTTTTGTCTATCAGATAATGAATTGTTCATTTTCACTCTTACCTATTCATGCCATGGAGCATTCCAGAGGCATTTATTCAGTGCTTTAGTGTAAGGCACCATACTGTATTTTGATTTTCATATTGAATTATATTTAGTTTGGTATCTTTAGTTACATTTTTAGATCCCAGACAATTTTAGATTTAGGTTGCAGGGTGGAAAATACAACTCATTTCTATGTGTTCTGCAATTAAATGTTTCTCATGTTCCAAAAATTACTCCCATCCTGAATTTTCAGTCATCTTCCTGTGTTTTTCATTTGGCAAATGCTGACAGTGCCAGGAACAGGGTTGAGAGGAAAAATGAAAAGGTGGGCACACATCTGCTTGCTTTTTTTTTTTTAAAGATTTATTTATTTATGCATATAAGCTGGGGTTCAGACCAGAGGCATGAGGGGGCAATAGGGTTCACCAGAAACAGAGTGGGGAGCAGAACACGCAGATTAACCAAAACACAATGCTGAGGGGAGCAGCGAGCGAGGCAGGAAAGGTCTGCCATGCCATGTGGGAATCTCCTAGGCTGGGCGTCAAACTCGTGTCGCCTAACCGCTGCGCCACTGGGAAGGCCCACATCTGCTTACATAAATTCTACTGGGAATTAATGGGTACTTATGATAAAATAAGGTTGTAGATTCATGGGGATATGTATAATATGGGATGAATGCAAAGGAGTAGGAAATTTAGACCGCTGGATAAGTCAGGGGAGGTATTGCAAGGAGGCAGCTATTTGGCTGAAATACCCAGGTTAACTTGAAATATTTCAGAGAAAGAAATGCAGAATAATGAGACTTTAGATAGTGAAAAACTCCCTGGGAATCAGTAGTATTTCAAACCATTTAGGATACAAAATATAAGGAAGAAAACTAGAGAAAGGAAAGATGACAGATGATAAAAAATTCCAGAAGACATTCCTGAATTATAGCAAGTTCTTAAAAAAATATTTAAGCTAATGAAGTTTTGCTCAGCACTTCTTTGTCAAGAAAGTGAGTCTATTGAGTAAACTGGAGGCTGCCTCCATAAATAAATGTCATTTTTCTATTTTTTTAGAATTTTATTTTATTTATTGAGGTAACATTGATTTACAACAACATAGTATGTGACTCATAAATGCTTGTCATCATATAGCACCCAACATGAGCGACCCTTCAGCCCTCCACCATAATCCATTGTGTCCTCTCCCCTTTTGCTTTCCCCTTCCCCTCCCTGTCCGTGGTCTTAATTCCAGTCATATATCAGGGTTTGCTATTGGTTTGGCTTTGTATTATAATATTATTTCTTCTACTCACTCCAGTCCTAGCAATTATTGCAGAGCACATTGGTCACCTGCACACCAGCACTATTTGCTACTGTTTACTGGTTGAAAATTTGGACTTGATATCCATCCAAATCCATTTTCTACCTCCAGTCTCTCATACCTGTTTACTTCCCTGGGTGCAACAAATTATATTTGGGTTTTCTTGTCATGAAAAAAGGTGAAATTCAGAGCTATCTTCAAAACCTCCTCTTTGAGAGAATGTCTTATGCTTCCTATCTCTACATTCCTTCCACTTGAAATTAATGCTTTCTCTTTTATGCCTTTTTCTCTTACTGTATTCTTGTATTCTAGATTAAACAACAAATGAACTATTTGTCCTTTGTGATTGCAGCATAGGAGTTAATGTCATATATAAGATCAGATTGTAAGAGTAACCTGCAAAATTTCAATTCATACAGGCTCTTCATACAGCACTATTTATTTTCAAACTGAACATGACAGTAGTGTTGTGTGGCTGCTATAAAAATATAGCATTTTATCTCCACTCTTCTCTTTTATGAATATTTATCATTTACTATGTTTTAACTATCTGGAAAAGCAATTACTGATATTTTAAACCCAATTAGACCTTCCACTTTGTTCCTAATATCAAACTAGTTTTGTCACAAATTAATGTGATAAATAACATTTCTAAAATCCTATAAAAACAATAATTACAGATTAGAATATATTAAAATAAAATTTTGAATAGAAAGTATGGGAGACACAGTGAGGAACTACTAGCTTGGTAAAAAAAAAAACAAAAACTAGACATTAATACTTACGTGTTTAAAGTATTTTAGAATCATGACAACCACCAAAGCGCTAAAATTAGGCATGTTTTGTTTAGTACAAATTCATTATTATTCAAACATCTGGAATGTTGGTAAATGGTTATTTAGAAAAGTCTTAATGTAGGGCCTCCCTGGTGGTACAACAGGTTAAGTCTCAGCACTATGAAGCTATCTGCACCCACTGCAGCATGAGTTCCATCCCTGGCCAGCATGGCGCAACAGACCTCTATTGTCTCGCCCACTGCTCCCCTCAGCAGTGTACTTCAGTAGATCTGCCTGTTCTGCTCCCCACTCTGTCTCTGGTAAATCCTCTCACCACCCCACACCTCTGGCCTACGCCCCAGTTCTTGTATGCATAAATAAATAAATCTTCACCAAAAAAAGGAAAGTCTTAACGTGGTGCCCTTTGGTATATGGATTGTCTTCCACCAAACAATATGTGCTGCTCATGATCTGCCTTAAGTAAAAGCAATTACCATGTATTATTACTATGTGTATCAATATTAATAATAATAATATATAATATATTATATAATGATATATTAATAATTAATATAACTGATATAATATAATTATATAATAATTAATATAATATAATTAATATAATAGGAACACCCTAAAGCCACACCTGTCATGGTGAAATTTGGAGATCTCATTGGTTGGATACCACATACTTCTCTCCATCAAGCTTAGAGGCTGGAATAAATAAGGGTGTCATATTTTAAATCAAATTTCAGAGATTGATGCCCTAACTTCTAATCTCTCAGAATGTGACCTTATTTGGAAATAGGGTCTTTGGATCTTTGCTGATATAAATAGTTAATGTAAGATATTACTGGCATGGGGTAGGTCTCTAATTCAATACTACTGATTTCCTTATAAAAGGTAAATTTGTAAATGGTCATATACACATAGGGAATAGCATGTGAACAGAAATACATCTATTGTACATGCCCTCTTCTTGTGTTTTACAGTATTAGGTAAAGAAAATGTTCTCTAAACAGACACAATTTTCATAACCATAATACAATCAAGTAAAATTGACACTGCTTCTATACATAATGCCCGTTTAAACATTCCAACATTTGTATTATCGACCCTTCCACTTTTAAGTTTTATTAATCTAATTGTAACTTGAATCAGGGTTTTAACAATGGACTTTTTCTATACTGGTTTGTGGAACTCCTTTATCAGTCAATCCTGGAAACCATTTCTCAATCCACTGACCATATTATGCGCTGTGGCATGAAACATTTTTGGTTCCCAGAGAGTGGTGGAGCCAAAGGACTCAGCCAGGCCTGTTTGTCAGTCCTTAACTCGTTTAATTGGCCCAGGTTTCTCACAGTAAGACCATCTTTTTAAATTTCTCCAACAATAAGTAATAAAATAGACTTGTTTGGGGACATTTAATGTTGGGAGTCCAAAAGGAGGTTCTTTTGAGCCACCCAATCTTTGATGATGCTGTATTAAAACCTTTTATTTAACCCTATCAATGTCTGATTTATTCACATAATTTCCTATTATTCACCTAAAGATTTCCACCCTGATGGAATGAGATCTATGACTCTCCCCTTTCTGAGTCCTCTTTATTTCACTCCTTTCAGTGTTTGCTTTATTTAACCTTATTTCTTTATAACTATTTACAAAATTCCAACTTGTTCAAAAGAGATCCTAGACTCCTAAGGCCTACTCCCATTCTCTCATTAATTCACATTATTTTATTAGCATCTGTAAGACCATGGGGGAGAATCTAAGAAAAATAGAATAAAACTTTTCTGGTGTTTAGTTTTGTTTGTATTGCAGCAATAAAGTAACTTGGGGTGCTGATGTTAAAGGGGGCCCTGTTACCCATAGCATATACATAATTTGGGTAACAGGCACAGTCATATTCACATCTCATTCATCATAGCAGTACCACAGGCTTGCACAAAAATCATATCAGCTGCTTCATCTGCAGCATTCCACTTGGCATTCATAAGAGCATTGGGAAATCTCTCTTCTCAGAATAAATATATTTTACAGTGCCTTTAATACAGACCTGGCTGGAATAACTTCCTCTGGGTCTGGATCTAGTACCTCCATCTGCGATTATTCAATAGTGAGATGTGGGTCCTCTATCAACCCAAACATGTTCCTATGCTACAGCTTTCAAAACAAAGTCCCCAAATTAGTCACTTTCTCATCCATTTTTAGTAAAGGTTCCTCAAGAAGCTGATTAGATACAGAAAAATGTCTCTAAATCAAGGTGTTGGCTGACTTTGTTCTTTCCAGGGACACTGATGGAGCAGTTGTTCTTTCTCTCTTTCCTGTTTTCTGGTTGCTGTCATACCACAAATCTCTGCTTTCAGCCTCACATGGCCCTCCCTTTGGTGTCTCTAGTCTCTCATTATGTGTGCAGTTCTCACTAGATTTTGGGGTCCTTTGGTTGGTCCAGAGCCAAACAAACCTGAGAGTCTTCATTTAATTACATCCATAAAAATCTTTTTTTTTTCCCTAAAAAGGCCACATTCACAGGAATTTAGACACATAGAGGTATATACATTATAATTAGTGTTAAAATATTGACTCATAATGTAATATTGGCATATTACTCTCTCTAACCAGCTTATTCATGTGCCCATACTTATGGAAGGGAAAAAAAGAGTCACATTTTATTTTTTTTCCAAAAGTTTTTTTGTTCCTGGCTTCTGTTTAAATTGGAAATATAGACATTTTATAATTGAAAATAACTAAAAAGCATTTATGCATATGATATTATTTAAATAAACAAAATTGTCCCAAATTTCATATGGGATCTTGCTTATTTTGTTCTATGTTCTTCCCAAGTTGCACACAACATATTAAAGTTTGTAGGGCTTTTCAAAATTCTAAACATATTCAGTGTCTCTGGTTTATGTAATAAACTTTAGGACCAATCATTAAGTCTAGATCATCTACTTTTATTTGTTTCTCTCTGGTTTATCTTTTCATGATTCATGCATTTTAACATCAGCATGTTGGGGGTACCTAAATGTCAGTGCCCATATAATACCCTGTTATATTACAACAGATTTCTAGAAGACTCCTCGAAAGGGTTCCCATAAAAATAATACTTAACTTAAAAATAAAAGGAAAGATTATCAAATATTCCATTTTTCACATAACAAGTTTAAAGGTTACATTTGAAGGTAAAGATCCTGGCATACTTATCATATAAGAAAAGGTTACGATTTGTTTTTTTGAGTTTTAGGAATACATTCCTTTTCTCTTTTTCCTGATCTAACTTTTCAGCATTGTCACCATAATACAAAGAAGGAAAGCATTAAATTCACTGTAGAAACAAGGCTTCATTTTGTTCTTTTAAACAATGGGTTTATAACTATGCAGGACAAACCCTCTCTGACACTGACAACTTTAAAGCATCTCTCTCCATCTTCAGCTGAAGGAAGTAAAAGGCATTGTTATTGATGTATGTGAAATTCCGGGAAGGAAGCAGAGCTGTGGAAAACATGTATTCTCCCTAATCCCAGTTAGGGGACCAATTTGCAGTTTACCAATTTCCATAGAGATGGTTGAATTCATTTCTCTGCTTTGATTATTTGCCCAGTTGTAAACCACTTCCCCACCCCAAACACATATACTGCTTGGATTTAGCTGATCCTGAAGACTGAAAATTGCTGGAGTGAAAAATAGAAGGGTGTTTGAATGTCATTATATTTGTCAGTGGACTATTCAGTACAAATAAGTTAGCAATGATTCCTTGTCATTATTACCAAAAATTTACTGAATAGATCACCATGCCGTGGAATTGTTGTGCAAAATTATAGAAGAGAATGCTATTAGTGATTGAAAATAATCTACTCTAAAAGAATAATTTACATGTTTTCATCTGTTTTGGAATATGTCCTGATAACAGTGTAGCTGTTCTTTGCAAAAAATAATTAAGGATTCTGGAATGTAAAGGATCCAACATGGAGTAAGTTAGATTGAGGAAAGATTCATTAAGGGTGCAAAGAGATCTAAATCCTCAACAGAATTATACTAAGTTTGAGATGACACAATCAGTGTAGATGTAGGATACTACAATTACATTTAATGAGCTTTTTCACAACACAGAAGTACTTATTCAAATTAAAAGAGAATTCCCTAAAACTGTTGTGGAGTAGATCTAAGACTAATTTGTCATGCTTCAAAATTTAATCACTATAAAAATGTGAATACAAGCAACATAAGGCCCTTGGTTTGATACTGATTGATTCTAATATATACAAGTGTGCTAAAAACAGTTTTTTTTCCAACATCATATTTAATGCATACTCTAGTATATACAAGAGGTTTTAGATTGATTTTAGTTCTTAAATGATTTAGTCCTAAAAAAAGGTACTTTGTTTTTCCTGAATGGAAAATTTCCCCTGATTTTCTTTTCACTCCCATTTATCAAATCTGTGATTTTTTTTTCTTTTTTATTCATTCAACAGGCTACTGCTCACAATAACTTAACAACATGGTTTCTTACTAAACTTGCTTTATTAGTGACTTATAAATACCTTGGGTTCCAGGTAATGACGGTTCATCAATTTGAATCTAACGTTTTGCAGACTGAACATGGTATGATAAATGACAGACAGTGGACAGAGAGACAGATGATAGATACATAGATAGACAGACAGAGAGATTGATAATAGATAGTACATAGAAGATGAAAAATAAATGATATTTCAAAAGCCACTTCTAAAATGAGCAATTGATGAGATAGAGTATATGGTGAAGAAAAAATGGAGATCTTGAAACCATATCTTATTGTAAAAGTTGTTAAAATGGCATAGAGGACAATTTTATGATCCTGGAAGATGATACTCTTAAATATTTAGAGATCTTTTAAGAGTGTATTTGTTCTATATCTTAGGAGAAAGAACTAGGATAAATGGGTAGAAGGCACACACACAAAAAAAAAATCTGTGAAAAATCTGTCTAGATTATTCTGTGCATAAAATCAAAGGATCCTGTAAAGTAATGGCATCTTCGGATGCTCTCAACATAGCTTAGTAACTCTTAGAGAAAAACTAGACTATAATTATCTTGTTTGAGATGGATGGTAAGTTTCCAGATCCCTTCAACTTTCCAGCTTATAGAATCTACACTGATGTGTAAGTTATCTTGCCTATAAAACTTTTCTCATTACTTTTCACTCCAAAATAGAACATCCAAAATAACCCATTTTATTTGTTGATTTTAAGCTCTGTGTTGAAATTTATAAATCCTCAGAAAATTTTCACCAGGTGTCTATTTCTAAAATTTTAAAGGGGGGATAATGGATAATGAACTTTGGTTTCATGTATCATTTGAATTATAAAAAATATAACATGACTTGAAGGTGTTAAAAAAAAGAAAAGAGTTGGGATGTAAGTTGCATTGACAGGGAAAGATTGGGGCTTGACATTTGCTGATTTAAACCATATAAATTAGGAGAAAATGTTTCTTTAAGTCATTTGGAGGACAAGTGACCAGAAATTCTTTCATGTGCAAACCTTACTCAAGGGTTCTTAAATTCAAATTCTTTTATAATATAGGTAAACACATATATCTCACATGATTTTTAAATACATCAGAAAAAAGTGATCCACAATCCAAGGATCCAAATCACTCAAAATTATATGGATAATGAGATCATCAATATTGACTTTATTATCCATTATTAAAATATCACATATTAATAAAAGTCATTTGTGATGGGTTTTACTGAGAAGCAAACTGAAGCAAGAGTACTCTAAAATATACCTACTTTCGCTACAGTCTCTGATCAACTGGTAAAAATCATCTAAATTAGGAAACTTACTAATTTAATAAATCAGTTTCACAATCCAGCAAATATATCAAACTTTTATACAAAAGCTAAATTATATGCCTTGTCTCTATAAACTATTTCAGAAATTTGAGGGAAAAAATGTCATTTACCTGATACCAAAAGAAAATGTGATCACATTATGTGATAACAGTTAAAGGATTAAAGCTTTTGTGTCATTTTTTCCAACTCTAACAGGTTTCATGTTTGATGTGTTTTGGATAGTAGGAGCAGTGTTTGACAACACCGCATAATGAACTTAGTTCTCCACAATCCTGTGGCCTCTTAGGTTGAATTCTATAAAGGAAAGGACATGGGATATATCGACAGTTGGGAAATCCTCTTCCACATCCACATTTTTGAACATGCATTCCCTCCAAACTAGAGACAGGCACCCAATGGGGATTTGTATACTCCTCACCTTAGAAATGTCTCTTTATGACAATTAGGTTGACACAGTTCTTGCCAAATGGAGTCACATCTTCAGTACAGTTAAAAAAATATTTTCCATGCTTTTAAAATAAACTGCTAATCACCGCTTAAAAGAGTCTATGTACAAATAATTGAGTATAAATTTGCTATTCATCTCTCTGAGCTACCTCATCAAAGATGGGAAATCAAATGAATCAGGCAAATAAATACATAGAGGTCAGATGATTTAAGATGTTATGAAATTACTAGAACAAATTTAGTTGTTGCAGGGCTACATTTAAAAGGAAAGCATTAATGATATTACACACAATTTTATTTTTTAAAATTACTTAAAGATATATTGCTTCTGGACTATTAACTTTTTTTATTTTGTTTTTTTGCAGTATTTAGATCACAGCTCCTAAAGGCTTAGCTATATTTTGACAGGTACTGACATAGAGTGCCATGGAATTGTGACTCGATTGTCACCTTCAGAGTGTTCAAGCTGAAAAACTCAGGATGAGTGCTAGGTACTAATTAGAACTGTTATATTAGGAAAGCAAATACAATGGTGTCTAACATTAAACAAAGCACAGTTCTCATCAAAAATGGTTTCTTTTGTGTGTGGGTTAGTCTATAAAACCATTTTGCATGTTAATGAAGCACAAACAATTATTGCCAGAGTAACTAGTTTCATGCAATTACAAAAATCACATAAAAGCCCTATTGTTTGTTGTCTTATGATTTTTTAATGGTAATTTTGCACTTGATAATTTCAGATTTCATTTGTACCACAGTGCACAATTAGGTTTTTATATCTGTGAAGGTGAAGGCTTGTAATGGGAAAAATAACTCCTCATGTAAAAAGTAAAAGAAATAGTCATTTCCAGAATGAGAGAATCAGACAGCCTTAAAAGATGGAAAAAAAAGCGATGAGGCAAATTTCCATCAAGTGAAAGGAGAAAAACAGAAACAAAAGAAGACAAGACAAAGTATGGGAAGGAAATTAGAATTAAGTAAGACCTTGGCTTGATCATCACAGAAATGTCACATATTACATGTGAAAGAGTGTTACAGCTGTTAAAACTAGTGCGATACACTGGGATGGATTTTCAAGTAAAAGCCTCTGGAGGAAAGTATCAAAACTAAGCAAAGAAAATGTCACTAGCAACCCATCATTGAAGGAATAGTCACAAATTTAGCAAAAGTTTTGAATGATTATTTAATTGACTAAGTAGTAGTATCTGTATTAGCATCAGGTGGAAGTGGCAGCTATGTGTTTTGCTAAATGAGGTTCAAGTTCTATCTCACTTGAGTGCAAAGGACCTGTCTCCTCATGTTTACACCTTTGGATGACAATTTATTCTTTAATCATGCAGTTATTAATGCCATTTAAACAGTTTTTACTTGGAAGAAAACATGAGAAATATTTGTTGTTGTATATTTAATTTGTAAACAAATTTATATGTTAATAATTTAAAAATAACCACAAGCCATTTGGAATGATTTTGATCACTGTTTATCACCTGCAGTGTTTAACTCTGGATTTGCTGTTTGTTCTTATTTTGTAGACAACGTGACATACCTGTTATAAACCTGAACTTAGTGCTACCTCAGATATTGTTGACTAGAGCACAATATTTGGAAAGTCAGAATTAATTTTTCTGCTAGGATTATGTTTCTTGTTTTTGTTTACTGCAATTTTAAACATGCACAGCTTTTTGTAGCTATCTTTCATCACATAATTTATAATATTGGAAATATAACTTAAAATGAATTTTTGCTATAAGGATAAAAGTTTTAAAATCCCAAAACTTGACTCACCATAAACATAACAGCTTAATTTTTTTTTTTTACACTCCTATAGTCTTACTTTTGAAAAGGTTATTTTTATCCAAGTAATATTGATTTTTAACATTGTGTAAGTTTCAGATGTGCATCATTATAAACAAACATCTGCATGTATTACATTAAGTCCAATACCAAATGTCCAATTCTAGTCTTCATTATACAGTTAACTCCTTGTAGCCTATTACCCAACCTTCTTCCCCTTTCTTCCTGCTAACCACTAATTTGGTCTTATAATCTAAAAGCTTGTTTTTGTTTTATTTAGCTAATTTATTTGTTTTGTTTCCCTATGTTACACATAAGTAAATTAATACCTGTCTTTCTGAAACTCTTTTCACTTTAAAAGAAATTCTTCAAATTATTAGTGTTCCAGTAATGAATTTTTCTATCACTAATTTTAAAGTTTACTTACATTATTGTTATTCATTTATGTGATCATGTATATATAGAAAAAAACAGATCTTATATTGAAATATATTAACATTCCCTTGCAACTATGTATCATTTTGGAAATACAAATTATACATTAGGCATTTTTAAGTAAATAATTACTCCACCTTTATTTTGAGGTGATATTGTATCTTCTTGTCTCTCTAACATTCCTGCTAATATTGGTCTATTGACCTAAGAGAGTAAGGAGGGGCAAAAGGAGGGAAGGCAGGAGGAGCAAGGGAAGTCTAAGTTATGGTTCTACTACCTAAGGAAAAGAAAATCCTCAGGATTTTTCTTTTAGATATTGTTAGCACCGTGGTTTAACTTTGTGAAAACATGATAATATACATGCCTTAATAAAGTCCATTATTTGCTGTGCATATATTTACTGAATTAATCATGTACATTTTCTATGTAAATACTTTTTTAACTCTCTAGGCAAATAATCAAATCTGTTTTATGCACCATGTTCGAAGCAAAAGTCAGAAAATATGTACAATAAAATTGCATCCATTTAATGTGACAAATCATTTTTATTTCAAATAAAAATTAGTGGCAATAGTGTAACAATCATAATTTTATTTTCATGCCATTTCTTTTGGTGTTTTATGGACCTACAAAAATATATTTAAAAAGTTCTTAGATTGTGACAACAGTAGAGGGGAAGGGGAATTGGGGTTAAAATGGCGATAAAGAGGGTCATGGTATAGTTTTGGATAAAAACTAGACTTTTGGTGGGGATCATACTATAGCATAAAAAAGATGTTGATTAAATGCTGTGTATCTGAAACCTATACAATGTTATAAACCAAAGTTACTTTAATAAATATTTTTTGAATAATGAAAAATATCTGACATTAATTTATTCTTGGTTTCAAATCTATATCCTAAACCTTAGTCCTTAAATGTTAAGAAAACTTACATTATATAAATATTTCTTCAGCAGTTTAACAGTGTTACCAACAAATCTGATATACAACTTAAGTGTTGGAGTTTAATAGTTTGGAAAATCAAAAGACATTTTGAGAAAACATACTTGAGAATGGGCATTACATAAAATAATCATGCTTAAGGGGGATTAGATATAGTAAGCATTTCAAGACAATATTTCTTGGCAATTTAAAGTAAGCAATGCATTCTCCCTTAATATCTTCTAAACCTTTAGACAAAATAGGGGCAGTTAAAAGAGTTCACTGAAAGAATCCCTATTTATTATTCATAAACTCTAAAGTGGTATCTCTCTCAAATTTAAGAAATGATAATATATCTGAAAGTAGAAATGTCACAATAAAAAGAATACTCCCCCTTTCCCCTCCAAATTTAGTCTAAGATCTAAATTCGGTTATTTGATATAGTCTAAGAAAGCCACTACCAACCTGACTAGAAAAACTGGAACATGCATGATGCCAGCATCTTATTGTCTCTGAACTCACTTCCACTACTGCTTTGCTTTACTGAATAGGTCAGGAAATTACTTTAAACAATACTTCAGTTACTAAATTTACAAGGAAGAAATGCAATGCCACTTCTATTCTTTCTGTTTCCTCTGCCAGTTCCCCTTTTTCAAACTGCTTGTACATACACACATGATCCCTCAATCATTCCCAGTCAAAATCCTTGGAAGAAAATTCCCTATCCCTCACCAAAGCCTCTTGGCTGCTGTCTGGATGCATCCACTCCATAGCTGGGATGACTAGCCCTACTGTTTTATTTATGATGCAATCAGCTGCTATAAGAAGGTGAACAGTAACTGCTATTCCATTGCATAAAAAAGCCTTTTTAGCCCTATGTTATAAACATTTAAAAGTCTCTCTTTTACCCTTTTAGAAAAAGCACAGCAGGAGGTAGATAGAGGTCACTGGGAGTCTCTAATTCATCTACATTTATAGTAGGTGTTGCAAGCTCTATTAGCAGAAAAATGTATGACAGTCAGACCTAAGTTTAATGTTTTACTTAAAATATCTGCCTCTCTAGCTAATGCCAGAAGCTGTGCCCATGATTGGTGGCATGTAGTCACTTACTAGCAAAAGCTTCCCCTTTGGCAGAAACTATCAGTTGGAAAACTGCTGTTACGGTAATATATTTGAGTATCATCCCAGAAAATTCTGCTTGAGAGATTTTTTTTTTTCACACTAGCCAGCACTAATAGTACACAATGCTTTCTGCCAATATAGACATTGATATACACTAAAATACTAAATGGTAATCAGACATATATGTATAAGCATCTTCTAGATTACCAGTGGAAATTTTTTGAACTGGGGTTAGAAAGTTCTTTGTTATAATAGCAAGGGTCCTAAAAATAATGTCAGCATCAATACACCAACTTAGCACCTCCCAAAAAACACTTAGAAAATGCTGCATGCTGATTGACTTCATCCTGTAATTGTAATGGCTTTCTTACTGGATCCATTTCTTCTTTGGACACTGCCATCTTGTGAGTACTAAATGCATCATCAGTGAGTCTCATTCTCATGTATTACACTAATACATCATTGGAATGACAACTGCTTCTGATGATCTATTAATGCAATAGATCAGAGTGAGGTGTTTGAATGGGGTATTACTCAGAAACAGTGCTGTCTACATAAAACCAGGTCCAAAATCCAATTCCATTTAATTACACAGAATTCATAGCATGTTAGCAGCAGAATAACACTCCAAAATTCTAGCATCATCAAAGAAATTATTTGCATTCTCATTAAATTATCAACAAAATCTTTTGCTTTCCTGGAATTGCTTCTGTCTGGTAAGTCAGTGATTCAGACTCTATGAGCTCATCATCCTCTACAACACAAGAGAATTATTTTGCAATGGCCCATGAATAAAACAAATACTCTCTTCCCTATCCTTACTACACACGCTTTAGTCGTTAAAAAAGGACATCAGATTTTCTTATTGAAAACACAATTTCTTTGGTAAACATACACACTGCATTGAATGTTCTTTGTTTGTAGTCACTAGACACCATCTAAACATTTGTACTTCTGTACATATTATACACAGAAAAAAAGAAGAGACAAGAAAAAAAGCAGCTGAATTTGCTTTAGAGTCAGTTATACTGCACTCTATGTATGTGTCATGTGTCACAAAGCTATCAGAAAGCACACCCAACCCCTCTGTTCTTCATTTCTGTATAAGACACATCTATTTACGTGTGTAGAGCTTACTACAGAATTTAAATTATGGAATCTATTGCTCTTTGGTTGGTATAAGGAATGGGATGTTGTAATAGCTTTAATAATCAAGTTTCAAAAATTATATCCACCTTCATTAACATGAATTTTTTTAAGAAATTCACTTTTTCACCTGTATTTTTTCTGTTTAAATTGGAATCCCTTGAGTATTTTTTATAATGTTTTATAACAATGGTTAAATGCAATTTACACAAAACAGGCATCAAAATGGTATAGCATTCATTTCTGAATTTTAGATTATTTTGCTCTCAATTAAAGTAGAGATCACAATAAAGTAAGATCACAGAATGTTGCTATGGCTTATGAAACAAGTGAAGGCCAATTGTGTAACACCCTCCTATGTTTGTAAGATATTTCAAATAGACTATTTTGTTTAAAAATCATTTATCTATAGTTAATGTCTTTGGAGAATTCATCTTGGGGTTTATACTGAAGATAAATGCAGACATGTGGAGGTTTATGAAAAATGCCTCTGCAAGTGACATGCATCCTGATATGAGTTACCACAGTCTGCTTTATATGTGGGGTGATCCACTAGCCTTGCATTCATTATATTTTCTTTCCATGTATTTTTTCTTCCTGGTATTGAGACCATTTGACATTATATACTCAAATACAAAATGCTGACATAAAATCTAAAAGGAATGACTGAGATGCACACCTAATTATATTTTAATGTTATATATATGCTATACACAAAATGTAAAAGGAATCACCTCAATAGTAATCTCACACTTCACTATGAATTGCATGCCTTAAATATGCATTTCATTTAAACTCAGGACAAGAATTTTAATAAATAGTGATTAAAAACCGCTTTCAATAGAAAAGACACTTTCACAAATTCTAGTGACTTTTTAAGCAGGAAAATGTGTGTGTGTGTGTGTGTGTGTGTGTGTGTGTGTGTGTGTGAGAGAGAGAGAGTGTGTGTGTATCTGTGTGTGTGTGTCTGTGTGTGACAAAAGGAACAAGAACACTGGTAAACAATGCATGTCTTCTAGAAATATGGTTTAATCAATCTAGTTAGAATCTGTGATAGAGCTCCCTGTCACTTAAAAAAAACGAATACAGATGTTTTTAAACATATGACGTTTTTTGTTTATAATGTCTCAAAACTTAGTTCTGTTCTCCATATTTCTGTCTCTCTCCTTTACTTTCAACTAAAGGTTATCTTAGTCTCAAGATTTCCTTTAAATGTATATGTCTCAAAATAGTAACTCACAATTAATTTTAATTTTGGCTCTGGTTAAAGAATTACATATAGTTTTGGATGCACATAGTATGTAATATTACATGTTTATAGAAAAGCATAGCAGTTACTCAGGGTTTTTTTTTTTTTATTTTCTTTAAAGGGTCCCCTATAGCACTTAATAATATTTTACTACTCTTGAAACCTTTAGGTTGTATATTTAAAACCACTGTTCTATACCTAGTTAGGCACACATGACAAACAGCATCCCAGCCTGTTGGCTGCATTGGGTGAATATAGGGGAAGTAAAGTGCCTTCTGTACTCTGAAGCAATGTTGGAAGTGAGTTCAAGGCGACAGAGATACCCCTGTGCAGTTTCAGGATGTCACAAGGAAGGGGAAATATGGCTGGACTCCCTCACTTTGGATACTCTGAGGGACTGAATGAACCTGAAATATGACCAAGTTTGAATGGAAGAGTGGTCAGAAAGCCAAGAGCAATTACTTCAGTTTGCAAAATGCTTAAGCAATTTACTTTGCAGGACAAATGCAGAGTCTTCATGTGCTGGGAAACTCTTCAACCTATATTTCACAAAGTTTGTTGAGCCACTTCACAAACTATTGGAAGAGGGAAAGAGAAATTACATGAGATGCAAGAATTTAGTCAGGTATTTCTGAAACCTAAGCCCCTATGCTAGGTCATCTTTGTTTCACTAAGTCTGAATCGTTCACATTTTCCATCACTTAGAGAAGAAAGCTGGGGTAAGTAGCTTAATTTATAGATAGACAAAAAAACTTATTTAAAAACTCTCAGTATGTATCATGAATCATGTAGGCCTATTAAACTAATTGCTAAGTAAATTTAAGCAGTATTATAGTAGAACTCAGTAGAATTTATCATCAATCTGAAGAGATCTTTGGTGGTCTCATGCTGCCCCCCACAGATATGTCTCAGAACATTCATTATGCCATAATTACAAAGTCTCTTTGAAGAGGCTAAAAATCCCTAGACTCCTCTCATCAATTATTTTCACCTGTTAATTCATTTTGTGTGAGGTAATAACCTCGGCATAATAACAAATGTGCAAGTACTCCGATTTTGCAATTAAAAGCAGCAGGGCTTCTATTTTGATCATACAGACTGTGACATCCATCATAGAAAACAATTTGGGCCTAGCAGGATGACAGATGCTTCACTGATGGCTCTACTAACTAACTGCCTGTCCTAGGGAAAAAAAAAAAAATGGTTGGCTTCAGCCTGCAGCTGCAAGCTATCTGCTAGCTTCTGACCAGTCAGCAGGAGAAAGCCTGCAGTGACTAAATTACTGAAAGGTAATTTTACTTCACAAAATGAGGATTTCTGAGCCATAAACGTATGCATTCCAGTGGCTGCTGTAATTTGGAAACAAATAGTCCTTTTCATTTGAAAATGACTGGAATCACTGCCAGTACTCACGACGTTTTGTTTCTCGGGCTTTTACATGAAAAATACAATGTAATACTCATTATTTCGGTCCCCTTTCACATCTTATTAGACACAGAAGTTTGGCCCCCTTTCACATCTTATTAGACACAGAAGGCAAGGTGGTTATCTCTCCTCTCTTGGGCTAAATCTACACAAGGGCATTTCCCCAAAAAAACTCTGGACAGGTGCCTAAATTATAAAAGTCGGCTCATTTTTGTCTTTCACTTTGTATCAAGGGTGAGAGAGCTCTGCCTCAGAACTGGATCCCTCCTACCCCAGCTCATGCACAAGATACCTACAACTAACCCGATCGCATTACAAGGATGAGGCTGATTACCTGCACATCCTAGCTGAGAAAGGGAATTAGATGCTAATAGATGCAGATGAAAGGTTTCTGCCCTTATTTTTAAAATCGTAATATTTAGAAAGAGCTCATAAAACATGATGTGCTTACTCTTTTCACTTCAAAATTAGAGGATTTGGGGTCTTACTCTAGCCTTCATTAGAATAAATATTGTTTTCTTGATACTATCACACTATTGCCAATCTTGTAATGGAAATCTTACAAACCTGCACATAAGATTTGACTAATTGAAAACATAAATATTATTGTTATTACCTGCGATAGGAAAAGATCTCAGTAGAAATCGAGAGGCTTTGTGCGTCCTTGTTTTTCTTGCAAAACTAAATCCATAGTCCATTGAGTATAATAAAAGAGATATGAAATACAAACAAAAACTGCATTATTGGAAACTGTTATGTTTTTAAGATTACTTGTTTGGATTTCTTCCTGTGATCACAACAACAAAGGATGAGGAAAGGACAATAGGTGGAGCATAATAAGAACTTCTTCAGCTGTGGTATACCTTAAGACAAGAAGATTGTCCTGTTTATGATGTTAACAGAATATAATGCTTATATTTCCTATTTCGCTTCCATCTTCCTAGCAGACAAATAAAAAAAGCATTGTTTCTTGAGGAAAATCTACTCTTTCTTAGTCCACTGTATCAGACTCATAAACCCTGTCAGCAGGGAGGATGAATAGATAGCAAAAAGCAGGGAAGTGATGCTGGAGAAACAGCAGTGAGGAAAGTGCTTCTTTTAGCAACATTCCTATCAGAATTTTTCCTAAATCTTTTGAAGGTAGTCCAGGGCTGGACGAGGGCCTCTTTTGACATTTACTAGGGTTATCCTTTCACAGCCACTAATAATAAATCCTTTAAACTCGTGAAAAATACCTCTGCATAAGGGAGTAGACGGGGAAGTTGTGGCACACAACTTCTTTTCATCAGGTAGCGCAACAAAAAATCAAATGAAAGAGACACATTAGAACGATGAAATTGCAATTACCCAACCGAGATCTCCTTTAATGGGATGCCAGGGGGACTTGCCCTTTCTGCACACGCTTTGACTGTAACTAATGCTCAGTAGCCATCAACAAATTATGACTCGTGACACTTTTGCTGCCGCAGTATTAAGCCCAAAGTCCAATGGAGAAAATATATGGTTTTTATTACAAAATTGTTCTTGTTTACAATTCTAATATCCTCTTCATTATCTACTTTTCTAGACATTTTAGGCAGTTCTGAAGACCTGGGGCAGCACTAGTCCTGTCATAAAGAGAAATTAATGTTGTTAAAGTTAGCCTAGCTGCCCTCTGGGACAGCTGAAGATGTGGAAATATAAGGCTCTGTTTTTAAAATGAAAATGATTAAAGACATAGACACCTTGCTCTTGGAGCAGGCACTAAAACTTTTAATAAAATATGCAGTCACATACACACAAAAGCTTCTTTTCTTTTTATTTCCATGTCATCATATTCATTCATTCATTCATTTTCTCTCTTTCTCTCTCTCTCTATCTCTCTATCTCTCCAACCCCCCTTCAAATCCAACTTATTTCTATAAGAAACAGCATGCTTTAAAGACTAATAGGCATAAAAATGACCTCATCACTATGAAGAACACATTCTTCTCATTCAGCAGCAGCTCACTCAATCATAACCAGGCACAGAGAACCCAAGATAACTTTCTCCAAATAGTGAGTAAACTAATGAGGAGCCTTCATTAATAGGTAGCCCTTACAACTGACAGACTTAATCCAGGCTTTTGAAAACACCTTAGGAAGCTTGACTGTTACACATGTGCATCCCAGCTTGTCTCTCTCAGGATTTCAAGCAAGGGTTTCATGAGGGTGAAACAGGGAAGAAACAAGTCAGTGAAGGCTACTAGGAATCCTGCCATAGGGAGACTACAAAAAGTATTTTGAACAAAATGGTTCATATGTCAAGAGAAAAATGGCAGGAAATAACTCAAAGGAAGAGAGCTTAACCTTTGCCATCCAAAGGCCAAAGAACAGCAGTCAAGATTTCACCTCTTTGGCTCTCCCAACCTTAGTCATTTCATCAGTTTAAGTGAAAGCTCTCCACACAGAGTGAGAGAGTGAGTTAGCACCCCCACTTTCTGATATTTTAATTTATTATTATACTTCAAGAAGTTTCATATGTCCACCATTTTCCTTCCTTCCTCCCTCTCCCCCCTCCCTTCCTTCCTTTTTTTTCCTTCTTTCCTTCCTTCCTTGTTTTTTCTTCTCTCTCTGTTTCTCCCTCTTTTCATTTCCCCCTCCTTCTTTCTGATTTCTAATTAAAATGAATAAAAAAAAAAAAAACTTCTTAATTGTGAGCACTTACTTCAAACACAAATGTGTGATTCTAGGTATGTGGAAAGAATCAAAGTTCTACCATATTCAAACATTGTTCTCATTATATCACTATTATCTTTTGATTATTCACAAAAGTTAATACAGCCTCCTAACAAGTATAGAATTATGGAGTACAGTCAAAGGTCACTAAGATTTGTCATCTACTTGCATACTTCTCTCCTTTAGATAATTTCATTTAATGTCTGTTCTGCAAACAGACTTAGCAGACTTGAGTCACTCATTTGCACATTTTCAAAAATCAAGTAGGAGTGACAAATAAGATTGTTTCAACAGTGCTTCAAGAATGTCATGGCTTTATTCCATTAAGCAGCCTCAAGCTTCAAAGTATACCATCAGAAATTCGCCCTCTGTCCTTCTGCAGACAGTGTCCATTTCCTCCCATGGGTTTAGTTTGTGTTTACACTCTTGATTCCTTGTTCTGAGCCTCCATGACAAACAGAGAAAACATTTGCCCACACACAATAATTCCAGGGCACACATGGCAGCAAACAGCTCTAAGAGTCACCCTTCTTCTCCTGGGCCATAATACAAAATATCTGGTATTCTATAACTAGATGTCCTATCCATTGGATTTTGAAGGTTTTCTAACCTTCAGGAGTGACCTAATTACATTTTAATACACTTTGTATGAATAATTTAGTTGAAATAACTAATATCTACTTGGAGATTACTTAGCAAATGACTTTAAAAAAACTGAGCTTGGAGACAACTATAGAGATAATATTAATGTTATTGAGACTCTGTTATATACTAGTCTCCTCTGACATCTTTACATAATTGAACTTATTTAAGCCAATAGCAGTCCTTTGTAAATGAGAAAATTGAGGCACAGAGAGGGTGAGTCACACACCTGCTGAAAACTGAACCCACAAATCACACCTACACACTCTGGTCCCAAAGTTGACATTGTTAGTTGTACAACTAAACTTTACAACTAAACTCAACTCCACAATTTAAAAGGGAAAGAGGAACCATTTGAAGAAAAGACCATTTAAAGGTGATGCTCCAAACTATTGCTGTCTTCTTCAACTTCTGCCAAAATTTCCCAGCATGACTATAACACCTCTTAGACATTGATCATATATATAACAATCACTGTCTATTCCTGTCACAAGATTTTTCTCCAGCAATTTCTGCAGCATTTCTTTTTCCTTTTACTCCCTACTTTACTGTACCTTTTTTTCAGAGAATTGATGCATCTAGTCTCATTAAGATACCAACAACACATGTTTGGAAAAGGGCTGACAGCAAATGAAAAAAGGCATTAGCTGTTGAATCTATGCTATCCTCATATGAAATGTTTGTTCACCACAAGTCAAAGTCAAGTTTAAATTTGAATATACATGCACTTAATTGTGAGCTAATTATAAAGTGTAGTGCATAAATCAAAAGGTATAAAGTAGTACATGTCCTGAGTTGATGGACAGTGGTCTCATCATTCACAATGTACAACAGCATAAGAAACATTCAGTTCAGCAATTTGGTCTTATCCAAGTTATAAATAAAGAAAACAATTACTTTCCACTGCATTCAATTAATGCAAGATTGTGATTATATATAATCCGAAATCAGTGCCAGAAATAACTAATAAAACTGGTCAGTTTGCTGAATGAGTATCTGTAAATATATTCTTATGAATAAAATGCTATACATATGAACATCTAACAAACGTTAGGTAAAACTGACACGTGAATGCTGTATTTGGTAAAGCAACAACAATGAATAGGATATCCATTGATTAAAATCCTGGCATTACTTTACACTAACATTTTGACTTACACAAAAGTTCTTTAACCTCTCGGCACATCTATTTTCTTTTTCTTCTTACTATAGTAATCAAACAATAATTAGAACTTTCACACTTAAAACAAGAAGTTTTTAATGTTTGACCAACAAACATCTCTCCATTCTTGTGCCTTCAGCCCTAGCAACCACCATTCTATTTATGGTAGTTTGTCTTATTTCAGGTTTCACATATAACCTATTTCCTCATATAATTGAAAAAAAAATCTATTTAATAGATTACTGTGAATATTAAGTGACATATAATTTAAGTAAACATATTATAAGGGAAATCTATGAAGAAGGTATCCCAACCATTTAGATAATATAGATGAAATAACAAATTCTTAGCAGACACAAGAGATTAAAAAGTCTTAATAGACTTAACATAAGTAAAAAGATTGAATAGTGATTTTAAAAAATCCAAGAATGAGACATCCAGGAACAGATGGCTTCACTAATTATTCTACTGTATACTTAAAGATATATTAGCATATATACTTCACAAATTCTCCCCCCAAAATAGAATGGAGGTGCATTTCTCCACACATTCTGCAGTATTACACTGTTTATATTGATAATGTCATCACAAGGAAAGTAGAGACCAATATTTCCATGAATATCCATATAGAAATTTATAACAAAATACTACAAAACTGAATCTAGGAATATACAAAAAAGACTATACAACATCATGGCCAAGTGCAATTTATTCTAGGAATGCAACTATTATCAATCTGTGAAAGTCAATCCATATACTATGTTGATAGACAAGAAGGCCAAAACCCAAATGATCAGATCATCTTAACAGATGCAGTAAAAAAACCAAACATAATTCAACACCCATCCATATTTTTAAAAAAATCAACAAACTAGAATCAGATGTGAATATCTTCAATCTGATAAATGCCATCTACAAAAACCCAGATCTAATATCATACTTATAGTGAAAGACTGAAAACTCTTCCCCTAAGATCAGGACCAAGGCAAATATTTTTATTTTTATTCAATCTATTCAACATTGCAGTAGAAGCCAAGGATACTAGGTAAAACAAAGAAATAAAAGGCACCCAGACTGAAAATGAAGTAAAAAAACCTGTATTTGTAAATGACATGATTTTGTAATATAGGAAATTCTGAGTAATAAAAAAAAATACTGTACAGTTAATAAGTTCAGCAAGTTTGTAAGACATGGAGATCAACATAAAAAAATAGGTTTATTTCCCTAACTAGCAATGAGCGATCTATAAAGGAAATTAAGGAAAAAACTCTATTAACAATAGCACCAAAACTGAAAGTCTTACAAATAAATATATGAAATTATTTTACACTGACAAGGAAAAAATATCACTCAAATAAATTTAAAAGACCCCAAAAAAGGGAAAGATATTCACAGCTTAAAATATTTCTTATTGTTAAGATGTCATCATTTCCCTGATTTAAATATTCTCAACACCACTCCTATCAAAATTCCAGTTGTCTTTTCTGCAGAAATTAATAAGCTAAACACTAAAATTCTTGTAGAAATTTTAAAAATAGTGTAGCCACAATGATCTCATGAAAGAAGAAAGTTGGAGAACTGTTACTTTCTGACTTCAAATTTTACAAGAGGTTACAATAACCAAGACTGTGATACTGGCATAATCAGTCAATGGGAATACAGATCACTGGAAAAGAACTGAGATTCCAGATAGAACTCTTACATCTATGGTCAATTGATCTTCTACAAGGTTACCAAGAAAACATAATGTGGAAAGCACAGGATTTTCATCAAATAGTGCTGGGGCAACTAAATATCCACTTACAGGAGAATAAAGAACTTTATAGAGTGTTGGTGCTCAGCCTTAGCTAAAAGCACTCCGTTTCTCTTGCAGTGCAGTTCAAATAAGTGGCAAAATATAAACCTGGTTTTGCTTCCATGAGAAAACATTATCCAGCTTCACTGCATAAAGAAGACATTCTTTGGTCATAAGCAGAATTGGAAAACCTTTTCCTTCTTGCTTTTTTTGTTTTGCACAGTTGTCGCAGAGGACAAAGGAGACCTGTAGTGTACACTGTGAAAGGTGGAGTTTCAGTGTGACACTAGTAATGTAACCACTGGGCATGCACAATCAACCTGAGTATGTCTGTATTAGAAAAAAAAAAGGACTACTTTAGCAAAAAATGATTTTACCACCAAGTGATATTTTATCACCATTCCTCATTTTTGATAATTAACACAATCCTGGTTTCCTGAGGCATGCAATATAATTTAATTTGTCTGCAGAAGGCATAGTCATAAGATCCAGTTTGGGATAATAAAATATAAATGGAAGCTATTTGACAAATTCTGAAATACATGTTATCCTTTATCCTCTTTCCTGACTGGAATGCTGGTCATCAGACCAGTTTCAAGATTGACCTTGTGACCACTAAGTCACCATAAGGAAAAAGCTAAGGAAATCATAGATCTTTACCCTAATATCATGAGTCCCCAAACTAATAGCAACAGACAATTTTTTACTATGTGGGAAAATTTAAATCCCAATTTTATTATGCTATTTTATTGGGTCTCCTTTACTTGCAGGTAAATATATTTCTAATTGACACACTTAATAATGAAATCTAACTAGTAAATGTCATTATTTTGCTCTTCCAAGTTGTGTTTTCCTAGTATCACCTGAATAATTTTTCCATACACCGTATTTTTAAAAGTCCTGATATAAGATTTGTTTTCTCCTTATAACAATGCAGCAATTTTATTTTTTATTAAATAAGAGGTAATGGAAAGATACCAGGCTGTTTATTCTAAGAGATAACAATTAAGAAAGAGGATGTTCATAACAATGTTACTAAAATAAATGGTGCTCATTGGTTTAGCATACTCAAATGGAAAATGAAATAAGCATAGTGACTCAAACGCCCTTGTTAGAAGTAATGTATAAACATAAAAATGCACAAAGAAAGTCAGAATATGTAACACCACCATCATAAAACCTTTCAGATTTCACATCAGTGCTATATTTACAAGAAGAGAACAGTGTGGGATAAGAAACAACTTTCTTAACTTCAGCATCAGACTCAGTCTGCATTAACTTTATATCTTGATTTTCAAGAGACTGAAATATTTAAATGGTGTGGTCTATGCATGTGTTACTTTGAAGCATGAACCAGTAGTCCTATGTGTTATTCATTCAACAAGTATTCAAGTGTGCTAGAGACTCCTTGGCTTGGAGTCAGGTATCACAAATAATTAAAACACATTTTCCCCTGGTGATTATATTACAGGGTAATATGATTGAAAATACCAGAAAAATATAACAAAAATTATTTTTAAAAGTGTCATATAGTAAAAATAAAAATATTTTATTATAAGTTTCTGTTATAGAAAAAGTAAAACTTGGTGATGGTAATTTCCTTGTTTAAATGATCAGTTGAAATATTTCTGACTTGGGACATTTAAACTTGAGACCTGGCTTGTTAAAAGGCTGAGAAGACGATGTTGGCAATCGGTCTGACAAGGGCTGGGTAAGGATGAAGATGCTGTCCATTGAGGTAACATCCCCACAAAGAAGAGGGGCGGGGGGGAAAGCAGTGTTTCTCTAAGCATAACAAAGAATGGCAGGTCCCTATCATGAATGATCTTATATCCCATATTAAGGGTTATTCTTATTAGCTTGGAAGCTGTTTATATCACTTAAGGATGTTTTTTGATTAAAAGTAACAGAAAATCTAGATAAAAATAGTTCAAACTATTTTCATTTATGTCAATAGAAATCTGGAGGTCAGTTCCTCCAGAGTTAGTTCAAAGACACAATCAAAAGTCTAGATCTGTATAAACTTCTCTTTGTCATCTCAGGAGAGATGACACTTTGTCTTGCTTCCATCATGCCTTGTGGTCTGCTATTTAGATTCTAACAAGAAGAAAAGGGTGAACCCAAAAGGCCATCTACCTTATGACTATCATTGTCTTCTGTACATAACACATTCCTAGGCTCTGTTTGATTATTTGTTCTAACAGTGAAATTTAAGTTTAGGTTTAGGTTAGGCCCAGTACTGATATAAGAGACAAATAATTAATGTCTGTAGAGATGGTCAAAATTTTTTTCACCAAACCTCCTTCTGTATGAAACAAAGATGTTTTAAGGATTTAGGATAATTTTAGGGAAAGCTACAAGTGAAGCTGCTAAAAGCAAAGACATGATCATAAAAATTTCTCATTCTTTACAACCATTACTGGAATTTCAGTGAAATTCTCTAATCTTTTATTAACGGTAGGAATTCTACTGAATTATTTCCTTCATATGTTTGCCCCATTCTTAATCTCAATTCTATCCAGTTGCCTTATGTGATATAATGAATATTTTACAAGCATTATGCACAGTCATGGATATGGATTACATAATTCAGAATACTGTCCAGAGTTTATCAAAATTCTTTGTGATTACTGAGGACAAAATACTGCTATGAAATCTTTAGGAGCACTCTCTAATATTTCTGGCACTTCATTTTTAACAAATGGCAAGAATTTTTTAAAAAACCACCAATCTATCTGAATGTGTCAAGTTCATTGAACTCTGATTTTTCTAAAGTATTGATTAATTTTTAATCTGTGAAAATCTGAGTATATTAAAGAAATAGGATTAATTTGACTTGAATTCATTTCTCCACCTAATAGAGCACCCTTATTAAAGTAACTTGAATTTTCTACTTTTGCTGAACAGAATTATAGCATTAGTTTTCAAAAATGCAATTCCAGATACAGTCATTTAATGTCAAAACCATCACTTCAAGCTATTCAGCATTCTCCATGAAAAGGCCTTTAGGTGGGTTATAATTCCCAGATATATTGAATTATATTTTAAAAAAGAGGCTTTCTTATGTGTCATTTTTTCCTTTGTTTTTAAAACAGGCAAGCATAATTTGAACTCTATCTTCCAGGATTTCCTGAATAAGTCAGAATTGCATCTGGAATGATACTTGGAGTACATGATCCAGGGGCAGGTTTACCCCCTAATTATTCAAATCATTGAAATGGCCCATATGATGTCATCAGCTGTCATGAGAATTTAGTATTAATAGACCTTCCATTTGCAGACATCTCTATCTGGCCTCATTTTAATTGCAGTGTTAACCCATTTGTAGTAACCCATTGCATATTTCAGATGGTCAATAGACACTTAAACTTTAGCTTTGCCATTTTGAAGAGTGTACTTCTGGCAACGATGCATTGGAAAAGGGGGGCTGCATGTTTAACGGGTAGATACATATGAACCTATACCTATTGTTCAAAGAGAAATAAGAGTTTACCATCAGGAATAATGTTTTCTATTAAGACTTTCTGAGTGGTAAAGGCAAAGGAGAGGGAAATTTTAACCTTCCTGTGACTTTAATTTAATACAATCTCAAGTGAGCCAACCTGGCAAAAGGGAATGAGAAGGGTGAACTGACTGTTGACTTTGAAATTCCAATAACTTTTTATAAATAATGGGTTTTGCATATCACTTAATGTCTAATTCCTCAGTCTGAGAGTGCATTTCTGAAATGCAATATATAAGAACAAACAATAACCCATAACACTGAAAAATCAGGATATTCTAAGGAAAATCAGGATTCAGGATAAAAAAAAAAATGTTCATTTACCTTTGTCCTGACTGGATTTAGAGTTGATTTCCATTAGCCTGACTCTGATAGAATCCATGTGGATGTGGATGCTTCATAGATTTTATTTGGTGATGGTGCTGGTGCGGAGGGAGGGGGGTATTTCTGCAGCTGGTTTTGCTCTGAAGCCAATAGTATAAAATCCTTTTAACTAGACTCCCAGCCCCCATTTGTGATAAACGTAGTAGGCTGCCTCACTAGCACCAGCAACACATAAAGTTCAGCTTCCTTCTGCAGGGAGATAAGAGGATCTTAACGGGTGGCTCTGAGTACTGCATTTCCTATTTCACGCTCAGTGCCTATGACTTAGGTTAACTCTCTTCATATGTCATGGATACTTTAACAAGCCTACGTTGCCCTTCCCAAGACACAACATTTCCCATTTCCCTCAAATGTGTAAAGCTAATTGTCTTAAACCATACTGAATGCTTAAATTCAGTAATGAAAGGTGTGAATATTTAACTGGTATTATCTAAATGATTACTTTCTGGTGACAGTATGTAAATAGTACTATACTCC
The DNA here is from genome assembly GCA_004024925.1 of Scalopus aquaticus. NCBI lineage: Eukaryota > Metazoa > Chordata > Mammalia > Eulipotyphla > Talpidae > Scalopus > Scalopus aquaticus. The sequence continues at coordinate 223,529 of PVIJ01001063.1, forward strand.
AGCAATACCAGGAATTAGAATATCTATATTTGCTATTCAATCTGAAAATCAAGATACAGTTATCACTTGTATCACTTCTAATGTATTGATGGCCCAGTTATGAACCAGTGTCCTATGACACAAGGGGCCCCAGTGTAAATCATGTCAGGTGTTCTTCCTGCAAAACATCCATTTTTATTTTTCAGTTTTGAAAAGGTAAAGAGGATGCATTTTATTGATCAAAATTATAGAGGAAATGTATTCTACCCTTTGTTACTAGATACTGTATTTGTTCAGTAGTATAGGTTGCTTCTGAAAATTCTCAATACTTAATAGTTTATGAATAAAAGCATTTACTTTTTAATAAACAATTGCACATAACAAGTATGATTAACATAAACTTCATTTTTATAAAGTGTAACAGGATGTATAATAAGGAATGTAAAGTTCTAACTTCTCTTCTTTGACTCTGAGAACCATTTCCTGGGCATTCCCTTGTATATCTCCCAAAGATCTGTATGAATATGTGCACATACCACATACAAACATATGTAGGAACAGCTTTACACACACCCTTTTTCACTTAATATATCAGTGAATGCAATCATCAAATATATACAATCTATATTGTTAATTTCACTAGTATTCTATGAATTTACTATGAATTGTAGGTAAATGTTCCTCTATAGAGATTTGCAGTACAAAGAATCCTGCAATATGTGATTGCTTTGCAGCACACATACAAAAGAATTCTGCAGTTCTCATTAATTCTGCAATTTCTGAGTGCATCTCTGTGCTTAAATTTCTGAAAATTTATACTAAAAGTTGAAATGCTAGATCTAGAATACAGAGCTATATGGAAGGTTTTTATTTTCTATGGTTTATTTCTTTATACACCAAATTAATAATATACTAGTGTCCATCTAACTTTGGACTCCATTGTGTTGGTATAAAAGGGCTAAAAGAAAATATACTAGCTTGAGTGAATGGATACTGGAGTACTTTTTACTTTTTTTATTTTCATATCAATGACTTAATGCCTCCCATAGGCTACAAAGATAAAATGAAACATCACTCATAAATGTATCATGCTCTAACCCATTTTTTCTCAAGACTTGAAAGATAGCAAACTTTATTCTTATCTTTACATTCACGCTTTACACTTCCTTATACATCCTTCAGGAACTGTATATCTTTTAAAATAACCCCTTTTAAATTCAGGTTCACACCTAATATTTCTTTTTTTTTTAATTTTTTTTTTATTTATACATACAAGCTGGGGTACAGGCCAGAGGCGTGGGGCGGCGAGAGGGTTCACCAGAGACAGAATGGGGAGCAGAACAGGCAGATCAGAGGTACACTGCTGAGGGGAGCAGCGGGTGAGGCATGAGAGGTCTGCCGCACCATGTGGGATTCTCCCCGGCCGGGCGTCGAACTCGCGTCGCCGCTGCCGAC